>CAUYUJ010007067.1:0-49268 GCA_963575745.1 Prorocentrum cordatum
CCATATGTAGAAACATACGTATAACATCAAGGAATCGTGCTCCAGGTGAGGCCCAATCGATGGGAGCATACGTAAAACACATGGGATTGGAGCCACTCATATTGCCTTCTGAGGCCTCCTGCTCCTGGGGCCTCTCGGGGCCTCCTGTTGCCTTCCGAGGCCTCATGGCGCTTCCTGTGGCCTCCTAGGGCTTCATGTGACTTCCTGAGGCCTTCTGGAGCTTCCGGGGGCCTCCTGGAGCCTCTTGGGGCATCCTGTGGCCTCTTGAGTCTTTCTGTGGCCTCCTGATGCCTCCTGGGACCTCATGTGGTCTCCTGGGGCCTCCTGGAGCATGTTGGAGCCTTCTGTGGCATCCTGACAAGAATCTGCGCCCACGAGCCTGGCCACCAAAACAGGCAAACCGCTCGAGGCAGCCTCATAATCTGGCCCACCTGGGATGTGAAAACGGGCGCCTCGCTGGAAACATCCTCCAAATCTGCTCCGACATTGGGACAGAAAACATACAAACCGCTTGGAACATCCCCACAAAACGGCCGCGAACGGTACCGTGCAATACCCCATCGGCGGTTCCCCTTAGAGACGTGAAAATGAGCGCCTCGCTCGAGACATCTTCCAAATCTGCTCCGAAAGCAAAGGATGCTGGGACAGAAAACCGGCAAACCGCTCGAGACATCCCCACCAAACGGCCGCGAACGGGACCGTGCCATACCCTTTGGCGGATCCCCTTAGGGACATAAAAATGAGCGCCTCGCTCGAGACATCTTCCAAATCTGCTCCGAAAGCGAAGGATGCTGGGACAGAAAACATGCAAACCGCTTAAAACATCCCCACAAAACGGCCGCAAACGGTACCGCGCAATACCCTTCGGCGGCGTCCCTTAGGGACGTGAAAATGAGCGCCTCGCTCGAAACGGGACCGTGTCATACCCCTCGGCGGCTCCCCTTAGGGACGTGAAAATGAGCGCCTCGCTCGAGACATCCTCCAAATCTGCTCCGAAAGCGAAGGATGTTGGGCCCAGAAACAAGCAAACCGCCTGAGACATCCCCACAAAATGGCCGCGAACGAGCCCGTGCAAACACCCCTGGCGGCTCCCCTTAGGGGTGCTGAAATGTGCGCCTCGCTCGAGACATCCTCCAAATCTGCTCCGAAAGCGAAGGATGTTGGGCACAGAAACAGGCAAACCGCCTGAGACATCCCCACAAAATGGCCGCGAACGAGCCCGTGCAACCACCCCTGGCGGCTCCCCTTAGGGGTGCTGAAATGAGCGCCTCGCTCGAGACATCCTCCAATTCTGCTCCGAAAGCGAAGGATGTTGGGCACAGAAACAGGCAAACCGCTTAAACTCCCACAAACGCGCGAACGGGACCGTGTCATACCCCTCGGCGGCTCCGCTTAGGGACGTGAAAATGAGCGCCTCGCTCGAGACATCCTCCAAATCTGCTCCGAAAGCGAAGGATATTGGAACTGAAAACAAGCAAACCGCTTGAGACATCCCCACCAAACGGCCGCGAACGGGACCGTGCCATACCTTTTGGCGGATCTTTTTAGTGACATGATGAGCGCCTCGCTCGAGACATCCTCCAAATCTGCTCCGAAAGCGAAGGATGTTGGGACAGACAGGCAAACCGCTCGGAGACATCCCCACAAAACGGCCGCGAACGGGACCGTGTCATACCCCTCGGCGGCTCCCTTTAGGGACGTGAAAATGAGCGCCTCGCTCGAGACATCCTCTAAATCTGCTCCGAAAGCGAAGGAGGTTGGGACAGACAGGCACACCGCTCGGAGACATCCCCACAAAACGGCCGCGAACGGGACCGTGTCATACCCCTCGGCGGCTCCCCTTAGGGACGTGAAAATGAGCGCCTCGCTCGAGACATCCTCCAAATCTGCTCCGAAAGCGAAGGAGGTTGGGACAGAAATTACCCTGTGACGTACCCAACCCATCTGCATCAATGGAAACGAGGAGTTGGCCGAAACTTGCATGGACAATCAACTTGATGTGTAAGCTACTTGGGACACGCGCCTATGGCATGATGCGCAGGAGAACCATACAAGAACGAAGGGCGACAGCTACAGGCTCGAAGAGGACATGGGGAGTCGGGAACGCAGAGCAAGAGAAAAACTCGCGGGAAGCCGAACCACCAGCACGGCAGCAGCAGAGGGAAGGTGACCGCAGGAGGAGAACAAGGACGAAAGCGGCGTCGAATTTGAGCCTGCGTTGGGTACCCACTGTGCTGGGCCCCCCAGCAGCCCCCCAGGGATGGCGAGGTCTAATTTGATTCTGCGGTGGGTGCCCACTGTGCTGGGCCCCCCAGCAGATCTCGAAAGTGGCGACAGCTTCACAGATCGCAGCCACCCAGGGATGGCGAGGTCTAATTTGAGTCTGCGTGTGGCGTCGCTGTGCTGGGCCCCCCAGCAGGCCTCGAAAGTGGCGACAGTTTCACAGATCGCAGCCCCCCAGGGATGGCGAGGTCTACTTTGAATCTGCGGTGAGTACCCACTGTGCTGGGCCCCCCAGCAGGCCTCGAAAGTGGCGACAGTTTCACAGATCGCAGCCCCCCAGGGATGGTGAGGTCTAATTTGGGTCCGCCCGTGGCGTCACTGTGCTGGGCCCCCAGCAGGCCTCGAAAGTGGCGACAGTTTCACAGATCGCAGCCCCCCAGGAATGGCGAGGTCTAATTTGGATCTGCCGCGATTACCCTCTATGCTGGGCCCCCCAGCAGGGCTCGAAAGTGGCGACAGTTTCACAGATCGCAGCCCCCCAGGGATGGCGAGGTCTAATTTGAATCCGCCGCGATTACCCTCTATGCAGGACCCCCCAGCAGGCCTCGAAAGTGGCGACAGTTTCACAGATCGCAGCCCCCCAGGGATGGCGAGGTCTAATTTGGGTCAGCCCGTGGCGTCACTGTGCTGGGCCCACCAGCAGGCCTCGAAAGTGGCGACAGTTTCACAGATCGCAGCCCCCCAGGGATGGCGAGGTCCCATTTGAGTCTGCGGTGGGTACCCACTGTGTTGGGCCCCCCAGCAGGCCTCGAAAGTGGCGACAGTTTCACAGATCGCAGCCCCCCAGGGATGGCGAGGTCTAATTTGAATCCGCCCGTGGCGTCACTGTGCTGGGCCCCCCAGCAGGCCTCGAAAGTGGCGACAGTTTAACAGATCGCAGCCCCCCAGGGATGGCGAGTTCTAATTTGAGTCTGCGGTGGGTACCCACTGTGCTGCCCCACCCCCCCCCCCCTACCCCCACCAGCAGGTCTCGAATGGCGACAGTTTCACAGATCGCAGCCCCCCAGGGACGGCGAGGTCTAATTTGAGTCCGCGGTGGGTACCCACTGTGCTGGGCCCCCCAGCAGGCCTCGAAAGTGGCGACAGCTTCACAGATCGCAGCCCCTCAGGGATGGCGAGGCAGGGGGGAAGAGCGGGACGGGAGGGAAGGAAGGAAGGTTCGCGCGAGCAGTGCTCCATTCAAAACGAGAACACAATGCAGGAGGGTTGGGAAAAAGGCAATTACTCGACGCGGGGCTCCACATATGTGCAGATCATTATCTTGGTACGTCTTCCTTTTGATATCTATCAATGAGCGCCTGCGTGCGAGGGCGAAATCTGAAAAAAAAGGTGCTGCTCAGACTCTTGGGCGCCCCCAGACTCTGGGGGTTTGGGGTTGCTCCGACTTTGTCTCTCGCTGTCCGACTGTTTTCTCCGAGCGCGAACCCCATTGCCTCCTTTCGCTGGGTGTCGCCTCCCTGTATTTTTCTGTCCTAGCCCTCTTCTTCGCTTTGTTTTCCCGTCCTTTTAATTCCTTTTTACTTCTCGTCTCCTCTCCTTCTCCTCCCATCCTTCCTCCTCCCTCCTTCCATCTCTCTCTCCTCTCCTCATCCCTCCTCTATCTCTGTCATCCTCCACTCATCCTCTCTCTCCTCCCCCTTTCCCCCCCTCCTCTTCCTCCTCCTCTTCCTCCTCCTCCTCCTCCTCCTCCTCCTCCCCCTACTCCTCCCCAAGAGGCCTCTAAGACGCCCAAGATGGCCTCCAAGACGGCCCTGAAGCGCCTCAAGAGGACCCCACATCGGTTCAAAGAGGCCCCCAAGATGGCTTCCGACGGCGTCAGACCCGTCAGACGGGCCAGGAACGCTTCAAGACGGCCAAGGAGAGGCCCCCAAGACGCCCCCACGGCCCCCAAGAGGTGTAAGGAGGCCCCCAAGAGGCTTCCAAGAGGCCCCCGGGAAGCCTCCAGGAGGCCCCACAAGAGTGCCCACAGAGGCTCCCAAGAGGCTTCCTCCTCCTCCTCCTCCTCCTCCTCCTCCTCCTCCTCCTCTTCCTCCTCCCTCTCCTGATCCTCCCCCTCAGCCTCCCCCAAGTGTTCCCCGAAGAGTTTCCGGAGCGGCTGGGGGAATACATAATCAGATAGCTTGGCCAAGCTGGGGCCTAACGTTTGGCCACATAGGCGCCTCTCAAACAGGCTGGGGGCGGCGGTGATTCGCCGTAGGCGTCTTGGATCCGCCGCCCCCTGTGCTTGCCACAAGGGTGGACGGCGTGCCAGACATTTTGCTGCTCTTCTTATTTTCAAACCCTTCCCAGTGGCCTTCGGCCCAGACCGCCTGCCCTCGGAAGGACCAGAAGGTGTGGCCACATCGCCACTAAGACGGCCCAAATGGCCCAAGATGGCCACCAAGATGCCTCCAAGGCGACTAGGATCGCTCCAAGAGAGCCCAACTAGGATCGCTCCAAGAGAGCCCAAGACGGCCCCAATCTGTTTCCAAGACGGCCCAAGATGCAACCGAGGCGTTCCAAGATGGCCCCAATATGGCCCAGGACGGCCCCAAAGGCCCCCAAGAGGCTTTTAATGCAGTCCAAGAAGCCTCCAAGGGGACCTGCAGGAAGGCCCGAAGAGGCCAAGACAGCTGATTTCCCGTGGGCTCTTGATGGATTTTAACGTTTTCGGCCTGCCGCCGAAGAGACCCCCAAGATGGCCCGAAGAGCGCCCAAGAGGCCTCCAAGACGGCCCCACGACGGCCTCCAGACGGTCCAAAAGGCCCCCAAGGCGCCTCCAAGACGGCCCACGAGAACTCCAAGGCGCCCACTCGTCATCGTGGTTGTCGCCGTCATCGTCGTCGTCGTCATCCTCGTCCGTCCTGGTCGTCACCTCCCCCCCCCCTCCACCACCCACCTCAGCCCCCCCTCCACCTCCCCCTCCACTCCCCGTCCAACTCCTCCTCCACCCCTTCGGATGTCCCTTGGAACCTTTTTGGGAGCACCCAGGGGGCTCCAGAGGGCCCCAAGAGGGCTCCAAGACGCGCCCCAGAGACCACTGAGAGGTGTCATCCAGACGCGCTGATCGATGACACCTACTAGCGGTTTCTGAGGCCTCTCTTGGGCCCCTCTTGGGCCCGTTTGGGGGCCCTCTTAGGGCCTTCTTAGAGCCATCATGTGGGCCAACAAGGGGCCCAAGAGGGCTCCAAGAGGGCCCCAAGAGGGTTCAGGAGTTATGTACCAGCGGCCGCTGGGTTGGTACATAATTCCTGGGGCCCTCTCGGAGCCCTCTTGGGGCCCTCTTGGGGCCCTCTTAGGGCCAACCCGGGCCCCAAGAGGGCTCCAAGAGGGCCCTCAGAGGGCCCCAAGAGGGTCCCAAGAGTGATGTACCAGCGGCCGCTGGGTTGGTACATAATTCCTGGGGCCTTCTTGGGGCCCTCTTAGGGCCAACCAGGGGCCCAAGAGGGTTCCAAGAGGGCCCTCAGAGGGCCCCAAGAGGGCCCCAGGAATTATGTACCAGCGGCCGCTGGATTGGTACATAATTCCTGGGGCCTTCTTGGGGCACTCCTAGGGCCAACCAGGGGCCCAAGAGGGCTCCAAGAGGGCACTCAGAGGGCCCCAACAGGGCCCTAGGAGTTATGTACCAGCCCAGTCTTAGGGACCCCTTGGAGCCATCTTATGGGCCGATGTCCCACGGGGACCACCGGGTAACTCCGATGTCCCACGGGGGATACCGGGTAACTCCGATGTCCCACGGGCCGATGTCCCACGGGGACCACCGGGTAATTCCGACGTCCCACGGGGGACACCGGGTAACTCCGATGTCCCACGGGCCGATGTCCCACGGGGACCACCGGGTAACTCCGATGTCCCACGGGGACACCGGGTAACTCCGATGTCCCACGGGGGGGCACCAGGTAACTCGTGCCCAGACCCCCCCTTGCAAGGTCGAGTTACCCGATGTCCCCCGGGGGACACCGGGTAACTCCGATGTCCCACGGGCCGATGTCCCACGGGGACCACCGGGTAACTCCGATGTCCCACGGGGGACACCGGGTAACTCCGATGTCCCACGGGCCGATGTCCCACGGGGACCACCGGGTAACTCCGATGTCCCACGGGGGACACCGGGTAACTCCGATGTCCCACGGGCCGATGTCCCACGGGGACCACCGGGTAACTCCGATGTCCCACGGGGGACACCGGGTAACTCCGATGTCCCACGGGAGGCCACCGGGTAACCATGCCCAGACCCCCCTTGCAATGTCGAGTTACCCGATGTCCCCCGGGGGACACCGGGTGATGTCCCACGGGCCGATGTCCCACGGGGACTCTGATGTCCCACGGGGGACACCGGGTAACTCCGATGTCCCACGGGAGGCCACCGGGAAACCATGCCCAGACCCCCTTTGCCGAGTTACCCGATCCCATGATGTCCCACGGGCCGATGTCCCACGGGGTAACTCCGATGTCCCATGGGGGTCCACCGGTTTACTGAATAATGCCGAATGCGCCCCTTGCAAGGTCGACTTACTCGACGCCCCTCGGGGGACACCGGGTAAGTGGGGGGTGTGGAGCGCACCCCCAGCTTACCCGATGTCCCCCAGGAGACACCGGGTAACTCATGCCCGTCTCCCCCCCGTGCAAAGTCGAGTTACCCGATGCCCCCCCCTCGCCACCGGGTAACCCGTGCCTAACACCCCCCCCTGTAAGGTCGAGTTACCCGATGTCCCCTGGGGGACACCGGGTAAGTGGGGGGTGTGGAGCGCACCCCCCAGTTACCCGATGCTCCCAAGGGGGGGCGCCAAATAACTTATGCCCGTCGTCGTCGTCGTCGTCGTCGTCGTCGCCGGTCGTCGGTCGCGGGCCGGAAAAATTTGAGGCTTCGGATCCGTTTCGGGGCCCCCCTGGGCCCCGAGGGCTCCAAACCCCTGGGGAAAAGCAGCA
The DNA here is from genome assembly GCA_963575745.1 of Prorocentrum cordatum. Classification (NCBI taxonomy): domain Eukaryota; class Dinophyceae; order Prorocentrales; family Prorocentraceae; genus Prorocentrum; species Prorocentrum cordatum. The sequence goes on from CAUYUJ010007067.1 coordinate 7,192, forward strand.
GCAAACTTACCACTCCAGGTCGAGGCGTCGTCGTCGTCGTCGTCGCCGTCGTCTGCGGGTCGAGAGCTCCAGGATGGGGCCGAAAGCTCCGGGTTGGGGTCGGGAGCTCCTGGACGGGGTCGAGAGCTCTGGGGTCGAAACAGGGGCCAGGAAATTTGGTCCAAGTATCGCTGCCTGGTCCTGCAGGGGCCGGGTAAGGGTGCGTTTACACCTCGTCGTCGTCGTCGCCGAGGAGGAGGAGGAGGGCCCCAGGAGTTCTGTACCACCGGCCGCTGGGTTGGTACATACTTCCTGGGGCCTTCTTGGAGCCCTCTTGGCGCCCTCTTGGCGCCCTCTTGGTGCCCTTTTGGGGCCCTCTTGGGGCCCTCTTGGGGCCCTCTTGGGGCCCTACAGGGCCAACCAGGGGTCCAAGAGGGCTCCGAGAGGGCCCTCAGAGGGTCCCAAGAGGGTTCAGGAGTTATGTACCAGCGGCCGCTGGATTGGTACATAATTCCTGGGGCCTTCTTGGGGCCCTCTTGGCGCCCTCTTGGGGCCCTCTTGGGGCCCTTTTGGGGCCCTCTTGGGGCCCTCTTAGGGCCCTCTTGGAGCCCTCTCATGGGCCAACCAGGGGCCCAGGAGGGCTCCAAGAGGGCCCTCAGAGGGCCCCAAGAGGGCCCCAGGAGTTATGTACCAGCGGCCGCTGGGTTGTTGCACAACTCCTGGGGCCCTCTTGGGGCCCTCTCGGAGCCCTCTTGGGGCTCTCTTGGGGCCCTCTTAGGGCCCTCTCGGGGCCATCTTATGGACGGCGACGACAACGACAACGACGACGACGATGACGACGACGACGACGACGACGACGACGACGACGACGACCACGACGATGGTGGTGACGACGACGACCACGACGACGACGATGACAACGACGACCACGATGACGACGCGCCCGAAATCAGCCGACAAAGCGACCTAGTAGTTAAACCGACAAGGTGTCCTTCTTTTGGCGCAGCGGCTCCGAGACAGCCTGCAGGGCAGCCTCTTTTTGGCCGCATCGGCTCCGAGAAGCCTGCAGCTCGGCCCCCGGTGACATTTTTTCGGCCCGCCCTTTCAAGGCCCCACGGCCGGCTCTTGGGTCGAGGAAGAAGAGGAGCAAAACCAGGAGAATCAGGAGCAGGAGGACGAGGAGGTTGAGCAGGGGGACAAGGACGAAATGAGAGGCCTTAAGCGGCTCCGAAAACCCTGCAGCTCAGCGCGGTCTGGTCTCGGAGCCGCTTCTGGCCTATCATTCCGTCCTTGACCCCTTGCTCAAACTCCTCGTCCTCCTGCTGCTCCTGCTCCTCTGGTTCCTGTTGATCACCTCCTCGTCCTCCTGCCCCTCCTCCTCCTCGACCCAAAAGCTGGCCGTGGGGCTTTGAGATGGCGGCCCCACAAAACATCACCGGGCCTCGGGGTGATATGTTTTTCCTGGGGGGGGCAAGGGCGTCCGCAGACGAGCCCGCGCTGAGCTGCAGGCTTCTCGGAGCCGCTTCGGGCCTCTGATTCCGTCCTTTCCTCTTGCTCTTCCTCTTGGACTGTTTCCTCGCCCTTTGGGGCCCTTTTGGGGCCATCTTGAAGTCAGCTTGGGCCGTCTTGGGACCATCTTGTGGACATCTTGGGCCGTCGGACAGCCGAAAAAGAAAACGCGCCCAAATTATTCAACAATTGAAGGGAAACAATACAACCATTTGGGCATTTCGGGCTCTCCTGGAGGTCCTCTTGAAGACTTCCTAGACTGTCTAGGAGGCCCCTTGGATCCCCTTGGGGCCCTTGGGGCCCTCTGTGGCTGTCTTGGGACATCCTGGGGCTATGTCGAATCGTATCGTTGCCATCTTGGACGTTTTGGAGCCGTCTTGAAGGCCATCGTGGGCGCCTTGGAATTCTCGTGGGCCGTCTTGGAGGCGCCTTGGGGGCCTCTTGGACCGTCTGGAGGCCGTCATGGGGCCGTCTTGGAGGCCTCTTGGGCGCTCTTGGGGCCATCTTGGGGGTCTCTTCGGCGGCATTGGGCCGTCGGCAGGCCGAAAACGTCAAAATCCATCAAGAGCCCACGGGAAATCAGCTGTCTTGGCCTCTTCGGGCCTTCCTGCAGATCCCTTTGGAGGCTTCTTGGACTGCATTAAAAGCCTCTTGGGGGCCTTTGGGGCCGTCCTGGGCCATCTTGGGGCCATCTTGGACGCCTCGGGTGCATCTTGGGCCGTCTTGGAGACATATTGGAGCCGTCTTGGGCTCTCTTGGAGCGATCCTAGCCGCCTTGGAGGCATCTTGGTGACCATATTGGGCCGTTTGGGCCGTCTTGGTGGCGATGTGGGCCACACCTTCTGGTCCTTCCGAGGGGCAGGCGGTCTGGGCCGAAGGCCACTGGGAAGGGTTTGAAAATCAGAATCTCAGCAAAATGTCTGGCACGCCGTCCAACCCTGTGGCAAGCACAGGGGGCGGCGGATCCAAGACGCCTACGGGCCTCTTGGGGGCCGTGGGGGCGTCTTGGGGGCCTCTCCTTGGCAGTCTTAAATCGTTCCTAGCCCGTCTGACGGGTCTGACGCCGTCGGAAGCCGTCTTGGGGGCCTCTCTGAACCGATGTGGGGTCCTCTTGAGGCGCTTCAGGGCCGTCTTGGAGGCCATATTGGGCGTCTTAGAGGCCTCTTGGGGCCGTCTTTGGGGCCTCCTGGGCCGTCATGGGGCCATCTTGAAAGCCTCCTGGGCGCACTGGGGGCGAGGAGGAGGAGGAGGAGGAGGAGAGGAGGAGGAAGGAGGAATAGGAAGAAAAGGACTGGGAAAAGCAGGCGAAGAGGGAGTAGGAAGAGAAACAGGGAGGAGGACCAGGAGAAGGAGGCAGGGGGTATGAGCGAGGAGACACAGTCGGACAACGAGAGACAAAGTCGGAGCAACCCCCAACCCCCAGAGTCTGGGGGCGCCCCAGAGTCTGAACAGCACTTTTTTCAGATCTGTTGTGGACGTGCAGGCCTGCCCAGCCGGTAATCGAAAGAAATGCATTATCCTAATCGGCCCTTTCTTCTCCCCCCTTGGCCACCTCACTCCTCGCTGAGATCTTCGTTATCCTCGTCTTGCCAGTTCGTCTTCTCTCTTCCTCCCCTCCCTCCTGGACCTCCTCATTAGGGGGCCACATGCGCACCCTACCCCTACCCCCCACAATTTCTGAGGGCGAGGGTGGGGTTCACTTCGTTCGGGAGCTCCCAAGCGAAGTGAACCCCACCCTCCCCCTCAGAAATCGCGGGGGGTAGGGGTAGGGTTCGCATGTGGCCCCCTACTCGTCTCCCAAGTCTCGTTCTTGCCGCACGTGTGTCCGCACTCGGAGGGCGACAGGCCTGCGAGCACATGACGGCACTCTCTCCCTGTCCGCTATCCGCTGCCTTTCCCTCGGCGGCGAGCGAGGGGGGGGAGGTTTCAGTAGCAAATCATGGGAGCCTTGTGTACCCTCTTTAAATCTGCTTTCGGCGTCGATTAGCGTCGATTCGCGCCTAGAGTCGATGCGATGGCGCCGATTTGCGTCGCGGCAAGCGCCGATTAGCGTCGGTTTAGCGTCGATTAGCGTCGATTCGCAAGAGCCGACAGGATGGTACGGGAGGCAGCCACCCATGAGTTGCCACTGAAGGGGGAGGTGAGAAGGAGGAGGCCTTCTCGGAAGGCGGCGGGGCTTCTCAGCAGCCCTCTGGCCTTCGGGCAAGCTTCCCGTGCTTCCGGGGAGGGCTCAGAAGACTTCCCCGACGGCTGGAGGACTCCGAGCCTTCCGAGAAGGTCCGCCCCCCTCACTCCCCCCCCTGGCTGGCCGCCGACCCCCGCTCTGGACTGGGATGGGTCTGCCTCCGAGTGCTCGGAGCGGACCTGGCAGGATGCGGCGGAGTTTGGCCTCCTTACAGGGGGGGAGAAGCAGGTGAGCAGTGGCGGGAAAGGCGAGAAGCAGGTGAGCAGTGGCGGGAAAGGCACGGGAAAGAGCCGCGCCATGACGGAAGAAGCGCGGCAATGTTTGAGGGGCTCTCATGGATTTTGAATTTTTTCGCCCTCGGCCGTGGATGGGGACCTCGTACGACATCTCCGATAATTCCTGGGGATGGGCAGTTCAAGCTGCTTCTCAGACGCATCATGTGGGCTTTGGAGGCTCCTGACGTCTTTGGGACCTCCTAGGTCGTCTTCGGGGTTTCTTTTTGGGTGCCTCTTTGTGGGCCGTCAGAGGGGCCCATCGGACCCTTATCGGGCGCCTTCAGGACGCTCTGGGGGCTTTCGGAAGCGCCTTAAGGATGCCTCCTGGGCCGCCTTGGGAGCCTCTTGGGAACAGGTGGCGATCGGCGGCGAAAACAGCTGGTCCTTTGGAGGCCATCTGGAAAACCAACCAGGAGACAAGAGCATCGCGTCTCCGAGGTGGGGATTTATACATGACCACCGTCTGGAGGATCAATTTTCGGGGACCTATTTGGGCTGCCGAGGGCCAAAACAGTCCAAAACATGTCCATAGCCACTGCCCCCTGGGGCACCAGGACGTCGGCCCCCAGGCGGTGGACATGGATACATCCCCGCCCGGGAGGAGGGGGGGGCATGGTGGCCCCCTGGCCAACAGGGGGGGAAGAGGGGGGAAGGGGGAGAGGGGCCCCGAGCCCCCTCTGTCAGCAAGGGAGGCCGCCCTCTTTACCCCCCCCCCGTCCACGGCGGGGACCCCCCCGGGGGGGAGGCCACGACCCCCGGGGACCACCCCCCCCCGGGGGCCGAGAGGCATCGCAGCTTGTGCTGGCCTTGCACGTCGGCGTCTCCTGCCTCGGAGGGTGAAGTTGCAGCCCCGACGCACACCGATCCGCCGAGGCTGAGACCCTGGAAGGGGCTTCCCTCGATCAGCGCGTTGACTCCTCCTCCTCCTCCTCCTCCTCCTCCTCCTCCTCCTCCACCTCCTCCTCCTCCTCCTCCCTCTCCTTCCCTCCCCGTCCTCCCTCCTCCTCCTCGTCCTCCTCCTCTCCTCCTCCTCCTCCTCCTCCTCCTCCTCCTCCTCCTCCCCCTCCTCGAGTGACTTCTCTGGGAGGGACTTCCCTTGATCAGCGCGTGGTCTCCTCCAGTCACCCGGCGGCGAGACATCGGCGTGCTTGGCCTGAATTCGGGCGTGTCCCACTACAGGAGGAATATTAAAGAACAGTATAACATTGTCTGGTGACGTTTTGTTTTGTTATGTTTTTTGTTTGTTTGTTTGTATTTTCTCGTTTTTCTTCAAGTTCCGCCTGTAGGAGGACATGCCCGACCTGATGATAAGCGTGCCAACTCCTCAAGTCACCCGGTGGCGAGGCATCGGTGTGCTTGGCCCCAAGACTGTCCAATCTGGCCTCCAAGACGGTCCAATGTGGCCTCCTCCAAGGCGGCCAAGATGGAGGCGTCTTCTCAGATCGCCAGGATGGCTTCAAATACAGCCAAGATGGCCCAATATAGCTTCCAGGGCGGCCCAACATGGCTCCGAGACGGCCCAATCTCGCTTTCAGAGGGTCCGCGAGATGCCTGGAAGATGCAACAATTGTCAAGAACCCTGCAGTACTTCTCAGATTCGCCTTTGCGGGTTGCAGGAGACCTTCAAATCACCCCAAGACGGCCCAGAAGAGCCCCATTGCGGCCCAAGAGGGCCCCACAACGTCCCAAGAGAGCCCCAGGACGGCCCAAGATGCCTCTCAATGCCCTTCACATCGTGACCATCTCGCTGAAGTTCAAACATCCTTGTCGTGTGGCCCTCTCTATCGGTTCAAGGATTGCAGGGAAGATTGGGTGAGGCATATCTAGGCCCTCGGAAAGACCACACACTTTCCAGGTGGAGCTCCTGCCAGAACGCGCTCTCGGAAACGAGTTGCGCTATCCACGTGCACTGCTGCGCAACGCCGCCACAGCGCTCAGGGGTGCGCCAGATGGGGTCTCGGTGGGGAGGTTTCTTGGGACGTCAGGGCGGGGGGGAGCATGACAGCTACTCCGATACCCACTAATACCTACAAGCGCGGGGACTTGGTCAACGAACATGGGCGCATGTTGGGCGCGATGCGTCGGGGGACGGGCCAGTGGCACACCTGCCGCTACAGGTGGAGATGGCGGGCCCGCGTGGCAGCTGGAGATCTGACTGGTCACAGGATGTGTGCGACTCTGAAGCGACAGCGCGATGTTGAAGACCAGTTGCCCACTTTCTATCAGTGTAGGTTTTTTCGAGTAGGGTATCGACTGCATCATTGACTTACCCCGCACTTGTTGTTCCGCCGAATCTGGGCAACACGCGTGGAATGTTCCGTAGGTTTGCGGATCATTCAACGTACTGTTTCGTAGGGTCGACAATTCTGAGGTGAATCAAGTATGTAGTCGATCCCTACTCACGGCAAGCTTTGGACCACCCATATATACTTCTACTGTATGCGTGTCTGCCATACAGGGCCGATCTGCCCACTTAAGCATCGTCAAGTATTAGCTCCGTGGCGGGTTCCTTCTGGCCACACCGCTTGGGCAGCAAACTGTTATAAGGGTGTTTCATTATAGGTTCTCGTAGGACGTGCGCCTCCAAGGGGGTGGGGCACACAGTACTTCAGGCGTTGTCCCATGTCACCTTTTGCATTAGAGGAAGCACTGGACTGGAACCCACTGGGCCCTGGGTGAAGAACCGCGCGACGGGGCGTAGAGGATTGCGCATCATGGCCGCGACAGTTCCGTCATCGCGATCGCCGCCATCGTTTTCGTCGTCACCGTCGCGTCCACAGCGGTCCATCCGAAGCCCCATAGGCCCGCTCCTTATTTGCATATTGCACTGCGCATGGCAAGGTGCAGGCACAGCAGGCGTGCCAAATGCTGGGGTGCAGGCATCGCCTGTGCATCTTGGCTTTCGCGCAGCCGTCGCGGGCCTTGGGCTTTGTCGACGCAATCCCTGCGCGTGGCAAAGCGCCGGTTCCGCCGACCCCCAGAAGAGGAAATCTGCGACGATTCCATGGGTTGCTCGTGTGGTTCGGTCAGGGCGAAGTGGAGAATCGGGACGGAGGAGGAGGATGAGGAGGAGGAGGATGAGGAGGATGAGGAAGAAGGATCGGAGGAACGGAAAACAAGAGAGGAGGAGTGAAGGAACTCAAGCGTAGGGAGGACATGTGCACCGAACTGGCAGTCGCGCCATTCCAATATGGTTTGTCGATAAAAAGAGACAAGCGCGCGAATCTCGAGCAGTGGTCACGACTCTCGCTTGCCCCAGCTCTCGGGGACTCTTGGGGCCCTATGGAGGCTTCAGTTGACCCTGGGGCCTTGGGACCTTCCTTCGGCCTCACCCTTCAGGCCCTCTTGGAGCTCTGCAGAGCTGTCTGGGCCCCTTCTGGAGGCCAGTCGGTGCCGTCCCGGGGATCTCTCGGGGTTCTCTCGGGACCATTGGGCCCTGGAGACTTCTTGGGTCTCTTTTGGGGCAATTTTTGGCTCTTCTCCAATTTTTGATCGTGCCGTCTTGCCGTTCCTTGTGGCTGCGGTTGGGGCCTCCTTGAGCCTTCCTAGGTCTATTTTGGGGGCCAGCTGGGGCCGTGTTGGGCTCCTCTTGAGCCGATTTTCCCGACTCAATCCCCGCGGTTTTGCACCCCAGTCTGCATAGGATGTTCCACACCCTGCGATCCTGAGCAACGTGACGTCCAAGCATCTGCACGAAACACGCCTTGCGATGGCTCAGGGGTAGACCTGCGCCTCTTGAGCTTCTTGTTCGGAATCTTCGGGAGACCCTCCGGAGCCACCTTCGGGCCACGCGAACGGCCTCTGAACCTCATCTGCGAGGACCGTGGCGAGAACGATTTTCTCTCGGGTGCTCGGCTGAGAGGATCCACGGCCATCTGGAGCCATCTGGGCCATCATGGATGCCATCTTCCTTGAGATCCTTGCTTTACATTTTCTTTACACGGGGTGACTCTGCCTCATTTCATGCCCTGGGAGCCTCCTGGATCGATCTGGATCGACGAGTGCAGCATAAAAGATTGGGCGCAGGGCTCCTGTCGAGCTTTCTTTCTGATGTTGTATCCTTTCGTGACGTCGGATCTTCTGATGGGCCATTCATCTTTGGCAGTCTTCGAAGCCATCTCAAGCTATCTTGGGCCACGCCGGTCAAGCTGGAGCCGCCCTGGGCCACTCTAGAGGCCTCGGGCGAACGTTGGCGGGTTCGAGGGTCTCTGAGGGCCAGCTTGAGCGCTCCCCCCCGCTCGAATCTTACTCGAGTGGCTTGATAAGCCACTTCGCCGACCCCCAGAACAGACAACGAGTACAGTCGGGGCGCTGAAGAAGGAGCTCTTTTCGTTCGGGAGGGGCTCCGTGCTCCTTGATTGTTTCGCAGCTTGCCTTTCAGTTTTCCTTGGGTCTTCGATATGAAATCGAAGCTTAACTTGTGGAAGAAAGGGGCCTCCTTTCCTGATTTAGAGTTCCCCTAGGTCTACGCCCCGACTGTAAATTACACGATCGCAGAAGTCATTCGGAGCACTCGGGCCCGCACGCAGTGTTCTAGTGTCCGAGGGCCAGCGGGTTTCTTCGAGGGAGCTCGTGCGCTCTCCCTCCCCCCCGAGCAGTCTCTTTGGAACCCTGGGGAGGGAGCGGCAGGTAGGGGGCCACATGCGAACCCTACCCCTACCCCCCATGATTTCTGAGGGGGAGGGTGGGGTTCATTTCGTTCAGAAGCTCCCGAGCGAAGTGAACCCCACCCTCCCCCTCAGAAATCATGGGGGGTAGGGGTAGGGTTCGCATGTGGCCCCCTAGCAGGGGAAGGGGGGCAGGCACAGCAGGTCTTTCGGGTGCAACTCCTGGGAGGTCAAACTCTGATTTGGCCCTGGTCCGAAATCCCGCTTCATCCGGCTTCATCCCGCTCAGTCCCGCTTACTCCGGCTCAATCCCGCTGAATCCCGCTTAATCCGGCTTAATTCCGCTTGATCCGAGGCCCACTCTGGCTTAACAGCCCCCTCTTAAAGTTCTCAATGGGGCAAGCCAGGGTCGCTGGACGAGAGTGAGTCTAAACCCAGGCAAAACATTTTGACTTCGACCCAGCCGCTCCAGCCTACATTGAAGATCAGAGGTTGCCAGTGCCGTTACGAATTCCGCCCATCCTTTGCCATTGGAGATCCCACGTGCACAAGCGCAGCAGGTCCCACGTTTTCAAATACCGCCACGAAGCAGCCACCCTGGGAAACGGCGCTACCACCTTCAATGCCGTGTGTGCGAACAAGCCTTTGCAGCAGGGCTGGACCTAAACGGTGTTTTGGCGTTTTCGTGGGCCGTTTTCGTTTCGAGTTCGTTTTGCGGTAAAGGCGAATCGAAGACAAAACGAGGGGAAACGAAAACACAACGAAAACGAAAACACCGTTTAGGTTCAGCCCTGCTTTGCAGCCTTGGCTCGGGCCAGCCCGTGCGGCAGCGTCGCGCCAGCGATGAAGCTATGGGGGACACGGTCGGGCTGGAGGAAGACCTCGAGGGTCGGCGACGCAGAGGCCTGCGAGGAGGAGTGGGAGGAGCAGGACAACGATCCGGAGAAGAAACCACTGCATGAGCATACGTACACCTTCGGAGCTCCGCGCGGATTTGTTGCATCTGCGCTGCCCCCCCCTGGCGGCGCCTCCCGGCGCTGCCCCTGGCGCGCTCCGCGCGCTGTAGGGGAGGGGGCACGGCGCCGACCCCGGGAAATCCGCTCGGAGCTCCGAACCTGTGTGCTCGTGCGTGTTTCTTGGCGTCTCCAGCGATGTTGTGCCCGATGCGCCCGCCTACTGGAGCAATCGACCACGCAGGTCGAACTCGATGGCCAAGTATCACTACGACCAGATGGTGTATGTGTCGAAGGACAAGCACGCGGTGCTGGACGAGATGCTGGCGAATACCTACCACCCGAAAGTGACCCAGGACCGTCCGTGCCCTTCGGGGCAGCACGGCCGGGTGAGGGGTGGCTGTCCCTGTGTCCAGCCCGGCGCGCTGCCCGGCCTCCCCATTAGCTACCGCGTGAAGAGGGTCATCCGCGTGGAGGATTCCAAAATGTGGCAGCGATATCCAGCTGCGTGCGGCAACTCCCGCCACCGTGCCTGCCCAGCATTTTGGGTGGCGGCTGTTCGGGGGGGCACGGAGGGACGTCTCGTGTGACACTTCGTGTCTCCAGGCTTTTGGAGAGCCGTGTTTCGGATGACGGGGATTATGAGGATGGTGGGGGTGATGACGATGATGATGATGATGATGATGATGATGATGATGATGATGATGATGATGATGATGATGATGATGATGATGATGATGACGGTGATGGTGATGGTGATGGTGATGATGATGGTGATGATGGTGATGGTGATGGTGATGGTGATGATGATTAGGATGACGATGATGGTGATGGTGATGGTGATGGTGATGATGCTGATGATGAGGATGATGATGATGATGACGATTATATGGTAATTATGGTGATTCTGGTGATAGGGATGGTGATGGTGTTGTCGCCGACGACGACGATGACGATGACGCTGTTGATGATGACGAAGACGATGCTGATGATGATGTTGAGGATGACAATGATGGATTATCATGATGGTTATGATGATGCTGCTGCTGATGATGACGACGTTGATGATGATGCTGATCATGCTGAAGCTAACGGTGATGAGGACGAATCTGACAACAAAGACAAGAACGCTGATGGTGATGAGGATGGTGGTGTTGATGCTGATGATGATGATTACGATGAGGATGAGTATGACTATGATGAACAGGATGGTGATGATGAGGATGATGATGCTGATGGTAAGTTTTTTGTTGACGATGGTGATGATGATGATGATGATGATGATGATGATGGTGATGGTGATGGTGGCTGTGGTGAGGCTGAGTATGATTATGATGATGCTGCTTCTGATGATGATGCTGATGATAGTGATGCTTACCCTGACGATGCTGATGATGATGATGATGATGATGATGATGATGATGATGATGATGATGATGTTGATGCTGACGAGGATGATGATGGTGACGGTGATGCTGATGGTGACGGTGATGCTGATGGTGATGGTGATGTTGATGATGATGCTGCTGCTGCTGCTGACTATGATGATGATTGTGACGATGATGCTGATGATGCCGATGATGATAATACTGATGCTGATGCTGCTGGTTTTGATGAGGATGATGACGCTGATGATAATTCTGATGATGTTGATGACGATGATGCTGATGCTGATGATCATGTTGATGATGATGCTACTGATGATGATGATGCTGCTGATTGTCATGATAATGATGCTGATGCTGATGGTGCTGCTGGTGATGATGATGTTGATGATTCTGATGATGTTGATGATGCTGATGCTGATGCTGATGCTGACGATGCTGATGCTGATGCTGATGCTGATGCTGATGATGATGATGATGATGATGATGATGATGATGATGATGATGATGATGATGATGATGATGATGATGATGATAATGATAATGATGATGCTGCTGCTGCTGCTGCTGATGCTGGTGATGGTGATGGTGATGGTGATGGTGATGGTGATGACGTGGACACGCGTTTGGGCGGTCTTTGGGCTGTCATGGCTTCCTGTGAGGCCGTCTTGGGGGTTTGTTGGTGCCCATTTGGGCCGTCTTGGGCGCTCTTGCGCCGGCTTGGGGCTCTCTTGGGTCGTCTTGGGGCCTTCATGGCCGTATGGTGGGTGTTTGGGGACCGTCGTGGGGCCTTCCTGGCACCGTCTTGGACCGTCGAATGCCCTTCTAAGGCCGTGTTGGGTCCCACGGGAAGCCCTTCTGGGCCGTCTTGGGGCCGTCTTGAGCTGACGGCAGCCCGAAGCGGCAAGAGCTCAAGAATGCAACAATGAAGTGGCTCTTCGGAGCCTGATAGAGGTTCCCTTGTGGCCATTTGGGGCCCTCTTGGAGGCATCTTGGGCCGTCTTGAATCAATCTTCGGCCGCATTGGGGCCATCTTGGGCCGTCTTCGAGGCATCTTGGGCCATCTTGGTCTCCTTGGTTGCCTGGACGGACCGTCTTGGAACCTCGGGGCGCACACCCGTCGTTATTCACGAGGAATCGTGGCTTGGGAGGCCCTGGAGCGCTCGGGAGCAGCGCCTGGGAATGCGGGAAGTGCAGGATCCTCGAGCGGGTGTGCGTGGGATGAGGGTTCGAGGAGTTAGCAGCAATGCGGGAAGTGCACAATCCTCGAGCAGGCGCGCTCGGAATGAGGGTTCAGGCATTAGCGGCCATGCGGGAAGTGCACCATCCTCGAGCGGGCACGCGTGGAATGGGAATTCAGGCGTCAGCTGCCATGCGGGAAGTGCACCATCCTCGAGCGGACACGCGTGGAATGGGGGTTTATGTCTTGGCTGCCATGCTGGGAGTGCACCATCCTCGAGCGGGCACGAGGGAAGTGGCCCGGGAAAGGAGGGGCGGTCCACGCAAGATTCTGCGGGTAGGGAGGTGGACGACCCCCTATGAGAATTCAAAGGACCCTACAGGACAGACCTTGGCATTCTTTCACGCCTCCGCGTGCCAGGGGGCACGGTGGCGGATTGCAAGCAGAGGGAGACCATCCGAGCTGGCCGTGATGGGGAGACGTTGCCCGAGTTCGACCCCCCCGTCTCTAGCGACGCCGTGGCGAGGCAGCACGGCAACGTTTTTCATGACCTGGACAAGGCGGGTCTGAACGAGGTGTACCTGTGGCACGGCACGTCTGTTCGGGCCGCCCTGAACATTGCCCAGGACGACTTCAACATGGACTTCGCTGGTTCTAGCCGCGGCACAATGTATGGGCCCGGTGTCTACCTGGCAGAGTCGTGCACGAAGGCAGACGAATATGCGAGGGATGAGCCGGGTGGCTACTACGAGGGCGTCTTCGCGATGCTCCTCTGCCGCGTGTGCATGGGGAAGTTCAATTACACTTTGGAAAGAGACGAGACCGCTGGGGAAAAGTGCCTCACCGGGGAGTATGACAGCACTTTGGGCGACCGGTTGAAGAGTGTAGGCACCTTCCGCGAATTTGTGGTGTACAACAGCGACCAGCTATATCCCGAGTACATCATCATGTACGAGAGGGTCCTCTCCAGTGATCTGCCCGCCGATGTAGAGGAGCGCGCGAACACAGCTTTCCACACGCAGCTCCCAGCTTACTGGTCGAGCTGCCACTTGAACCCCCTGACGACCCAGTTTAATCTGCACGTGTACGTCCGCTTCAGGACCCTGCGCCTGCTGCAGAAGCTGGTGGCGCGGACCGTGGACGGAAGGCCGCCCAGGGTGGTCAAGGCGCGGCGCGTCGAGAACTCCGTGGTCTGGAATAGCTACGTCTCCTACAAGCGGAAGCTCGCCGACCGGCTGACGACCCTGTCCACGCCCGACACCCCGACGCCCAGTTTCACGGAGGCGTGCGAGCTGGACGGGGACCGCAGCGCCGGCGGCGTGCACACGGACCTGCTCCTGCAGGAGCTCCACTCGGAGGACTGCGTTTCCTTTGACAACATCGAGAGCAGGCTTAACGAGCACATGCTGTGGCACGTCACAGACAGGGCGGGTGCGGAGGAGATCGTCAAGAACGATTTCAAGATCGAGGGTGGAAACTGGTTCAGGTTCAAGAGGGAGCATCCGCGGTTCGGAAAGGGCGCCTATTTTGCAGAGCACCTCGACCTGGAGCAGGCATCTGAGGAGGACGGCATCCGTTATGTGCTCTTCTGCCGTGTAGCCTGTGGAGACTATTACTACACAGAGCAGGACACAGAGACAGACGCCCACAAGAGTTGCCGGGCGGCCGGCAAGGACTCTATACTGGCCAACCCGTGTGGACAAGGACCGCGCCAGTTCGTGGTTCTTGGGAACGAGGGCGTGTACCCCGAGTTTGTCCTCGAACTGAACTGCAACGAGGAGCCGGATCCCAGAACGCTCGAGGAGTCGGACGACGATGTCGCGGAGGTTGCGGAGGTCGAGGCTCCAGCTTGCGAGCTTCTTCAGCAGTGTAGCATCTCATGAGCCGAGTGACTGGCTGGTCTGCTGCCCCGCCCCGCTGCTTCGCCCCCCTGGCCCCCCCCTCTTCGGATGCAACTCCTGGGAGGTTCAAGTCTGGCTTTGCCCTGGTCCGAAATCCGTCTGAATCCCGCTAAATCCGGTGCAATCCCGCTGAATCTGGCTCAGCCCCGCCTGATCCGCGGCCTAGTCCAGCGTAGCAGCCCCCCGACGGGGCTTCGTTTTCTTTTATCCTTCCGACGAAAACCTCCCACTAGTTTTCACTCGGGCATGTCCCTCAACAGGGGGAATTTTCAGGAACAGGCAGAACAAAATACTCTGGGGAGGAGTTTCGACCACTTTTGATCCATTTTAGATCTTTCTTTGACAACTCTCTGTTGCTCTTCCAAGATCCTCCTGTAGGAGGACGTGCCCGACCTAACACTAGTTGCCTCCTACCGGCGTCACCCCAACATACTTATACCATAATGTCCGTCGCCCCCCCAGGAGCGTGCGTCCTATATCGGGCCGGACGAAAGGGGGGGATTGGGAAAGGGGGGGTTACGAAATCTGCTGCATGCAGCTGGTTTCGGCCTGACCGACGGGCCCATTCCTCGATACATAGCCGCCTCTGGCGCCGGGAGGCGCCGGGAAAATCAGCTACGTGAGCTGATTCTCAAACCCCCCCTTTGCTATCCCCCCCTTTCGCCCGACCCGACTATAGTTGCCTCCCACCCCCCCCCTCTCCTCCTGCCCCAGGGCGGCTGGTCCAGCGGGGGGGGGGCATGGCCCCAGGTCCCCCGCGGGGGCGCCGAGGGCCCTCAGGGCCTCTCGCGCGCCGCGGTCTGCGCCGGGGCGGCGGCCCCTCTCCGGACCGGGACCTCCGACCTCGTGCTGCTCTCGCAGCGGGCATGGCCCCTGCTGCTGGGACGCAGCTCCTGGGAGGTGAAGTCCTGTCTCGGCGCTGGAATTCTCGCGGTCGATCACCGGCTCATCATCTGGGTGAATCCGGCTCCATCCAGCTGACTCTGGCGTACGCCCGGGCCGACTGGCTTCATCCCGCTCAATCCGGCTGACTCTGGCTCAAGCCCGGGCTTAATTCGGCCAGCTCCGGTGAAGTGGTCCTCTCCTCGGGTTGTTTCGCCCTTCCTCGTACCAGCGAAGACCTCGCATGAGTTGTCTCCTGACCTTTGCGAGACCCGAAGGGAGTAGCCCATGCGTATCCTTAAGTCGGGCACGTCCCTCTACAGGATGAATGTTCAAAACTAGTCCAAACATACATCCTTTTTCCATTCCGTTTTGACTCTTTTCGAATATGTTTCGAATCTATACATTCTTCCTCCCAGATCCGCCTGTAGGAGGACATGCTCAACCTAAGCTCAGGAGGGGAAAAAACACACAGACACAATTAATCGTCGATCCCCCGGAAAATATGGGAAAATATGGGCAGTGGGGGGGATGACAAAACCCCCCAACATATGGGAAAATATGTGGAATCGTTTTTTTGTGCGGATTTATTTGTGTGTCCCAGGGCCTCTTTATAAGCGCATCCCCACCTGGGGGAACACGTCGGCAAGGTGGGCCCATCGGCCACGCCAGTGGCGGCAAGGATCGGTGGGTCGATGCTCGGAGAGCCGCGCGCCGCGCACCGCGCGGCGTGAGGGCGCGTGGCTGGGCGGCCCGTGGGGGCGAGGAAGGGGGAGCGGACGGAGGGTAGAGCGGCCGGCGAGGAGGAGGAGGAGGAGGAGGAGGAGGAGGAGGAGGAGGAGGAGGAGGAGGAGGAGGAGGAGGAGGAGGAGGAGGAAGAGAGGAGGAGGAGGAGGAGGAGGAGGAGGAGGAGGAGCAGGAGGAGGAGAAGGAGGAGGAGGACGAGGAGCAGGAGGAGGAGAAGGAGGACGAGGAGCAGGAGGAGGAGGAGAAGGAGGAGAAAGGAGGAGGAGGAGGAGGAGGAGGAGGAGGAGGGGAGGAGGGAGGAGGGGGAGGAGGGGGAGGAGGGGGAGGAGGGGGAGGAGGGGGAGGAGGAGGTGGGAGGAGGGGGAGGAGGAGGGGGAGGAGGAGGAGGAGGAGGAGGAGGAGGAGGAGGAGGAGGAGGAGGAGAGGAGGGAGGGGGAGGAGGGAGGGAGGCAGGGAGGCAGGGAGGGGAGGGGAGGTGGAGGGGAGGGGAGGGGAGGGGAGGGAGAGGGGAGGGAGGGAGGAGGGGAGGAGGGAGGAGGGAGGGAGGAGGGAGGGAGAGGGAGGGAGGGAGGGATGGAGGGAGGGAGGTGGGAGGGAGGGAGGGAGGGAGGGAGGAGGGAGGGAGGGAGGGAGGGAGGGGGAGGGAGGGAGGGAGGGAGGGAGGGAGGGAGGGAGGGAGGGAGGGAGGCAGGAGGAGGCGGACGGCGGCGGCGGCGGCGGCGGCGGCGGCGGCGGCGTCGGCGTCGGCGGCGGCGGCGGAGGAGGAGGAGGAGGAGGAGGAGGAGGAGGAGGAGGAGGAGGAGGAGGAGGAGGAGGAGGGAGGAGGAGGAGGAGGAGGAGAGGAGGAGGAGGAGGAGGAGGAGGAGGAGGAGGAGGAGGAGGAGAGGAGGAGGAGGAGGAGGCGGAGGATGAGGAGGAGAGGAGGAGGCGGAGGAGGAGGAGGAGGAGGAGGAGGAGGATGAGGAGGAGGAGAAGGAGGAGGAGGAGGAGGAGGAGGAGGGGGGGGAGGGAGCGAGGGAGGGAGGGGGAGGAGAAAGTGGAGTGACCCGAGGAGGCCGGGCGGCCTCCCGCGTGAGGCGCCGCCGCGCTCTCTCGCAGGGGAGCGCACAGGGGGGGGCGTGGCCTCTGCAGGCGGCCGCTCGCTCCCGAGAGGTCTTCCTGGGCGGTTGTTCGGGACGATTCGGGCATCCCCCTCAGCGAGGCGCACCTGCCGGGAAGGCACCCCGAAACTGGAAAGCCGCGGCGCGCCGACGAAGACAGCGGCCCCCAAACTCGCTTCTTTCCGTACTCCTCGAGCCTCGCTTCGCCCCTCGAACCTCTGGCCTCGAACGCCAGCTCCCCCCCCCTTTCGTTGCCCCTTTGCCCTCCCCGCGTGCCCCGCCGGCACGGGCCCCCGCGCCGTGTCCGGGCGCGTCGTCCACGGGAGCCGCCCCGGGCAGGCCGGCCCGCAGCGCCCCGCCGAACGAGCGGAGCGCGGCGCTCGGCGCCCTGCGGAGCTCCCGGCAGGCAAAGGCCTCCGAACGGCCCCGTGCCCGAGGCGCTTCGGCCAAGGGCGAAGCAATGAGTGCCCCCTCCTTCGTCCCAGCGATCCGACGCTCCGAAAAAAGTTGGAGCTGGCGGTTGTTGGCCGTTTTCGGCCTCCGGGGGCCCTCGCCGGGCCTCGGGGCCGTCCAAGGACGACTCAGGACGAAACACGGGCCCCCAGGGAAGAGGTCCAGACCTCAAGTGCCCACGCGTCGAAAAAATTGGGGTGCCCGGATCTCCTGGGCCGAACGTAACTATTTATCATATTCTTGGTGCTAGCGCGACCGCTGAAGGGGTGAGTTCTTGCTTCCTAGGGTCATCCGTATCTGCCTCGCGGGCCTGGCCTCTGGGCCGCCCGCGCGGAACGTCTCCGTACGTCCGCGTATCCGCGGGATCGCGCCCTAGAATCCAGACCGCGAGGCTTCCCCCGCTGATGGGCAAACTTTCCACCATCGTTACCATATGTAGGACGGGGGAGAAGGGAGGATGATGAGGTCCTGCTCCTCCTCCTCCTCCTCCTCCTCCTAGGTCGCTGCGGGGGGGTCACAAAACATACCGACCGTACCTCACGTACAATTTTACAGCAGCGCCGTTGCGCCCCCAGACTGCAGGCTTCGGGAGCAGGGAGACTGGGGGGCCTCATGGCGGCGTCCGTCACCAGCATACGATGAGAACTTACTGCTACAACCCATTGGAGGCGGGGACATTGGAACGACTCGAAGAGATCAGTGCCGAATTCAACAGCTGGGACGTCATACTACTCAGTGGTACGTGTCGCTGGGCGGGACCAGAGGCTGTAAAACGTAACTACCTTCCTTTCCACACCGTCCTCCAGTTCGGGGCCCGAAAGGGGAAATGGGTCAACAAAAGCTGCGGAACGGCCGTACGAAGATGCCACAGAAGCGACCAGAGAGCCGTCCGCGAGATCTGCACCCCTCCCAACTACCTCCAGGGACGTGTGGCAGGTGTCCGCCTTACTACGACCCACTACGACTACACCTTCTACGTATTTTACTACGCTCCTACCCATCAGCGGTACTACCCCACAGTTAGCTGATAGTCTTACTCACTGGTTGGAAGAAAGTACCGACTAGCTAGGATGCCGTACTACAGTAGTACTGGGGGGCGACGTCAACAGCGACTTCGGCTGTCATATGGAACTCGACGGTTCCATTGTCTGCAATAAGGGCCCCACAGTGGGCCCTTACCACAAGGTAGATAACACTAACGGGACCCGCTTCAGAGACTTGTGCGAAACCAGCGATCTCAGTATCGTCACCACTCACTACAATGTCGGGGCTACCTACTACGGGCACTCTGGGTACACTAGTAGAGTGGACTACATTACGATTCTTACTGGTAGCCTCCCCCTAGTCAAGCGGCGCGAAGTACTACACCTATCAGGCAAGCGACTACATAGTATCAAAGTGCGAGGCCACCGCGACCACGTTCCGCTCGGCCTCACCCTCCTCGCCTCAACCTCCACCGCCTCTTTCCCACTCCGCGTCCGCCTACAACAGGGGCTATGCAGGGGCGGGCTTGTGGGCTGCCTGCGCAGCGGGCACAAGCGCGGCCAGCTGATTCAACAGCTGGACCAGGAGCTGCAGGCGGTGTGCAGGGACAGGTGGGAGGAGGCCCTAGTAGAACGGACTCCAGATACGACTCGGAACTTACTAGGCGGTGCAGCTAGGAGGGCGCTACTAACCATTTTGGCGAAGACGGGTGCGACTGACGAACTAGACGAACTCACTACCAGGGCAAAGCAAGAACGGCTAAGCCTGTTCGAGCAACGACGACCCTTGCAAGCACGATTGACCGACGAGAGCTCAGCGACCGAGTACGATGCGGTACAGGCCGAACTAAAGGAGCTTAGTGCAGCACTAAAGACAGTAAGAGAGAAGGTTGAGAAAGAGAGGAGGGGGCAGATTGTAGAGCGAATCTGGGAATCTTCCCAGCAGCGCAATTTCGCAGACATGCGCCGGTTGCGAATTCAGTGCCAGCGGAACGGACGAGGCCCGGAAAAGCGGTACTGCCTTTCACCAGAAACCGATTGGTCCACGGCGTATTGGTTGGGCGAATTTAGTCGACCAGCACTAGACGGGGACTGGCCGCGACTCGGATCGATCGAGAAGCCGAGCGAGCCCAGCATCGAGAATGCATTGCCGATTCCGTAGACCGACTCGACTGCCCATAGACACGGAACTACAGGAACAGGTTGCCGACGACAAAAGGGCTATGCTCCGCTATTGCCAACGCGCGTGCAAGCGGCGGGCCTGGCCAGCTTGGGGCGTTCCGACCGAGCTCGCCTGGGTCATGCTGGGCCCCGTGCTACATCTCCGCAACCCGACAAAACTATCCGACCAGCTCGAAGAGCGTAGAATAGTAGCAGCTGGGCGGAGAAAGGGCGAGGGGGACCTAGCCCACTACACTACATTGGGGAAGTTCGAGAGGAGCAGGGAGCTATTGCAGACATGGGGATGGGCGACGGGCAGCGAGCTTGGGGGACCAGACAGCACGATGCTTGTTATGAAGACTTGTGGGCACAACGATCCTACAGGGTGGGCAGGGGGACTTACGCAGGACTAGGGGCCACCAAGATCAGCGAGCTGAACTTCGAATACAAAGCGTACTCATCCGAGTTCCTCACCCAGTGCCGCAGCTGCCAGACCACCCCCATTAGATTGGCACCGCTCTCAGGCCTTCTCGGCGGAGAAAAGCAACAACAAACCAGGCGTCCTCGGCAAGCGACTCCTGCGCGTCATCGACGCTCTCGGCATGGCCTGGCGCTCGGGCATCCACCGACGCGGCCCGCCACCCGACCACCGCTCGCGGGCCCAAGTCGGCCTCCCGCACAGGTGCCGCGAGCGGCCCAAGGTGGAGTCGGCGCCGTTGCTACCAACTATGACGGCACCGACGCATTTGCAGCTACTTATAGGGCGCCCCTACGGGCGCTCACCTTCGAGAATGTCCACGAGCGCGACCAGCGCTTCGCGATGGCGGCCATCGACCACTCCACCTTCATCCTCGACACCGCCGACGGACAACTCGAGGCTGAAAGCGCCACGGGCGCCCAAATGGGCTTTGCGCTCTGCCCCAGACAATTCAAAAACGCCTGCAACATCTACGCGGGCCAGTGGTGGGATGCCGAAAGAAGCGGCCCCCAACCAACGCCTGCGCGACACTTGCAACCCAGTAGGCGTTGCAACTCACGGCGTTGGCCTTAGCATGTCCATGGGCGACGTTGCCCGCGTGCACGTCGCCCCAGCACAGGCGAGTGCGGCGCAGACCGAGGAACATGTCAACGGTGCCACCGACCGTCTGTCAGCGACGCTGCAGAGGGTTGGTGGTGGTGGTGGTGGTGGTGGTGGTGGTGGTGGTGTGTGTGTGTGCGTGTGTGTGCGCGGGGCCCCAGCCGCAGTGGGACCAACCACCTACTCTACATCATTGGTCAAGGAAGCTACGGTACTACTCGCGAGCTCCGACGCAGCACTGCGTTCAAAGGCCTAGCACTGCGGGTGATGAGGGTGCTGGGCCCTTACCTCCCTGCGGGGCAGGGCATCGCGGGCGAAATCGCCGGGCGCATTGCCGCCGTGCGCGTTGCCTGGCGACGAGGCGGCGCCTTCTGGGCCAGCGAGACGCCCAGGGAAATCGAGCGATTGATGTTCATGGCTTTCGTTATAGGTGCAGCACTCATCGGCCTCGCGACCCATGCTCGCGCCATTGGCAGTATATCGGGCAAGTGCCTGCGCGCACTGGCATGCGGGGCGACGTCTTGGGCGTGGGGGGACGGAACTGCGCGACGCAACAACCTCCGGCAGGTATTTCGATACTGGCGTATGGAACGTACGAGTGTGTCGCTCATGGTGCGACGATTGCGGTGGTGCCAAAGTTGGGCCCGCCACCCTAAGGGGCATGGTGCAGTGCCAGCAGCAGTGTTCGGACCCTCTCGGCTCGACGTTTCCAGAGGTATTCGGAGACTAGCCGCTATGAGTTGGGTCGGTCCCGAGTCTACCCCTCGGCCAAACAGTTTGCGACAGATATGCGGACGCCAGCGCGGGTGGGCGAGGGGGTGGGATGGTGCGAGAGCAGGGATTCTGACATTTTTCCGAGCTGGGTAGTATGGAACAAAAGCGCTGGTTACAAACTGACTCCAGGGCCTTGTGCAGCTATGAACGAAACTGGGATGTTCTGACCAGGCGGGAGGAGGTGCTGGAGGAGGGGCAGGGGGAGGCTTTAGTACGGCCCTATTGGTGTGACCACGTGGCGACGAATGCAGGCGTGGTCGAGACTACTTGCGGACGACGCTTCCCTGCCTGCGCGGCCCTAGCTGGCCGCCGACGGGAAGCCCGTGATATGCGGCCCGTGGTGGCGTCAGTTGTAACTACTAACCAGCGCCCCTGGTGCAAGAGTACTTTCGTGGACCGCAAGACCGCGCTTGACCGTGCTACTAGATTGGTCCACCACCGCGGCAGGGCCGTTCGAAGTGGGGCCGCCCTGTCCATGGGCCACACGCGTTAGCCTGCCTTATATGTGCCCGCCAGGCTCAAGACCTCGAGGCTTTTCGCGCGCGCATTCGGACATATCTTGCTGGGCCCGATCAGCTTCGCGAGGCGAAGGTCGGCAGCGGCGCGTGGCGCGCGGCAGCGGCGCGATGCCAGCGGAATGGCGCAGCGTCGCCGTCGAGCGCTCGCCCCCGCAGGAGGCCCGCGCCCGCCGGCCGAAGCAGGCGAACGCAGGCGGCCAGGGCGCAGCAGCCAGCGGTCCAGGAGCGGCAGCAGGAGGCGGAGGGCAGGGCAACCCAGGCGGCGGAGGGCGAGACGGTCACGGAGCTCAGGGCGACTTACGCGACAGCATTCGAGCCCTGCGGCGCCTCGCGCTCCAGAGCGCCGCGGACCTCCGCGCGCTGAGCCACGTCGCAGGCGAGTTCTGGCTCGTGCCCCTCCAGGAGGACTGGGCCCAGGCGCCGATCGAGACAGGCCGCGAGTGTGGCAGGAAGGTGGAGGCGGCGGGCAAGGGCCACGGGCTCGGCCCATCTCGTGGCCACGTGGCGGCGACGCTAGTCCAGGAGCTCGCGAAGGCGCTCGAGAACAAACAGGACCTCGACCCGTCGATGCAGTGGGCCCTCCAGAGCTTCACGGAGTTTCTCGAGCAGCTGGAGCAGCCGTGCGGGGTGACGTTCAGCGCGGAGGTGTTTCTGCAGTGCAAGATCCAGGAGTGCTGCGAGCCCCCCGGCGAGGCGATAGAGACGGGCCCTCGCAGGGCGAAGCTCCTCTACTCGATCGACGCGGCTCCCTCGTTCCGTGCGGCGCTCCACCAGCAGCAGATCGATGAGGGCCAGATCTCCGAGATCATGGGGTTCAAGGGGGAGCTGTTCAAGCAGGGCGTAGCGCTGGCGCTGGCCTACTTGGGCGCCGGGAGGAGCCGATCCGCGGGCCCGAAGGGCGGCGTCGAGCGGGTCGTGGAGGCCCAGCTCAACGGGCGCCGCGGCCCGTTGTTAGCCAGCCACCCGCCTCCCAGCCCAGCAGCCGCAGGCGCCGCAGTAGCGCCTCAGGCACCGCGAACACCCAGGCTGCCAGCGGGTCAGGGCCCACCTCCTCCTGACCCCCCGCTGACCCACCAGCGTCTCGAGAGGATAGGCCCGTCAAAGATATCAGTGGCGACTTGGGGCGCTATGCTAAGTTGCGCGGGCAGTCCCAGGCCCGCGCGGGGATACATGGCCACGCTACTCCAGATT
Source organism: Prorocentrum cordatum (assembly GCA_963575745.1). NCBI lineage: Eukaryota > Dinophyceae > Prorocentrales > Prorocentraceae > Prorocentrum > Prorocentrum cordatum. The sequence continues at coordinate 30,053 of CAUYUJ010007067.1, forward strand.
GCCAATTACTACCGCGACTTACGCCCCAGGAGTTATTTTCAAACGATGGAAAGGTAAAAGGCAGGCTGGCCCCTTACTACAGGATGCCAGTTGCAGTCGACGGACCGTCGATGCTCGACCACCACCACCGCCACTATTCTTATTCTGACACACCTCCTCGCCCCCCGCAGGCAGTTAGCCCGCGCGTCGGATCGCGGCCGCTCGCCAACCCCGCCAGCCGAGGCAGTGTGCTTACTACGCGGGGGAGCTGGTGACGACATGCCATTCAGGGTTACTAATTGCCAACGGCAGTGCCGTTGTGCGTCTGTAACCACCTCGGCTCTCCTCACCTCCCACAGGCAGCGCTAGCGACTCCCACTGCGGGCACCCACTGGGCCCCGCAGGCCCTCCCAGCCAAAGCTGGTTACCGATGCCGCCCGCGCCGACCTCGCGCAGGACCTCCCAGCCCCCTACGAGGCCAACTTAGACAAAGAGCCCTGCAAACGCCCCGAGAGGCACTGGGAGGCGCAAGCATATCGAGCTTATCGCGACTACGACGGGAAGATATTCACGGGAACCACATAAGGTCACTAGAGGGATCCTCAACAGGCCAGCTGTCACGACCCCTGCAGGTCTTGGAGGCTTCTCAGGGATGCAGCGACGAAGGCGTGCGATGGGGCTATTTCCGATTCCTGCTCTGCCCCGCGGGGGGCAACTCGGGGGGGGCCAGTCCGCAGCCCAACCGAGAACATGCTCGCGCGCCAGAAGTTGGACCCTACCAAGAGTGCTCGACGGGGCACAATGGTTGCAGGAGCTGAAGCGAGAGGCCCTGCGATGGCCAGGTACGGCGTCCAACGACCCGCGCCCTCTTTCTGCAGCCCTTTTCGGCAATTAGCGGGCTTCAAGAAGCTTGTTTCCACGTGCAGCAGCGCTTGTGCCCGCCGCGCCCAGGGCAGGGCGATGGAACGAGTGCCCTTCCGCCGCGGGCCAGAGGGGCCGGCGGCGGCGGCGGCGGCGGAATCACAGAAGCCGCGTGGCGGCGACAGCGCGCCACAGCAGGACGAGGACGTCGCGGTGCAGAAGGCAGCAGACAGGGGCGGCGGGGGTGGCGGGCGCAGTCTTCGGAACGATGGCCAACCGCCTCTCGACCGCCCACCGTATCTTGCAGAGTGCGGGCGAGCTGCTCCCGCAGCTGGTCCCGCGCACGGACGCGGTGCAGTGCTAGCTCTACGCGCAGCGGAGCCGCGTCGCCATGGCGCTAGCGCGCGTCGGCGCCTCGAAGAGCTTCAACTGCCACGAGGAGATGGAGGGAACGCGCGCCGCGGTGTTGCTCAATATGCAGATCGAGGAGCTGACTGCAGCGATCGAGAAGTGCAGGGAGGTGGGCGCCTACCTCGAGGACGGGAACCACCCGTGCAAGGGGCCGTGCCCGTGGGAGTTCGACTGCGCGCGCCTCCATTGCGACGAGCTGGAGGGCTTCTACAGCAAGTGGGCGCACAGCGCCAACGGGTGGGGCTACGACGAGGTCGTGAAGGAGGGGGCGCCCATGCAGGGCGCGGAGGGCATCTCGGCGGCCGAGACCATCAGCATCCAGCCCCAGCGCCCGCCGTGCAACTACCCGAGCCCAGCAGTGTCAGGGTGGGCGACCTACGGCGTGACGATCAAGTCGCAGGAGACGGCTCAGCCGCCGCAGCTCCACGCGGTGCAGCGGCCCAGCAGCGACGTCAGGATGTGCGACGAGAGCGCCGCGCGCGCAGCGGGGTGGTGCATTTCGCGGCTCGAGCCGCATGAGCTGAGCCGTTCAGGCGCCGCCGGGCAGAGCAGCGCGAATCCGCTGCCTGCCAGCGCCCGCCTGCAGGACGATGAGGTGGGGGGGAGTGGGGGGAGTTGTGGTGTGTGGGGGAGAATCGAGGTCCTCAGCAGGGGTCGCCCCGCCCCCGAGATGCGGGGGCAGCGCCCCCTGTTTTTTTTGTGCTCTTCCTTGCCCTCGAGAGCGGGCGGGGTCTCCGAGGGTAACGAGGACCACCCTCCACCGCGAGGGGGCTTCGACGCCCCATGGCCAGCAGAGTCCAGGGACTTGCATCCACATGCAACCCTAGGGGCCCTTTTCGAGGCGCAGAGTCCCAGCAGGGGCACTCGGAGACCTGGGCCCCCCACGGGCCTTTACCTTTACCTTTACCTTTACCTTTACCTTTACCTTTACCTTTACCTTTACCTTTACCTTTACCTTTACCTTACCTTTACCTTTACCTTTACCTTTACCTTTACCTTTACCTTTACCTTTACCTTTACCTTTACCTTTGCCTCCTCCTCCTCCTCCTCCTCCTCCTCCTCCTCCTCTCCTAAATGTGGTAGTGGTGGTGGGCAGTGGGCCCCTCTCCCGCGGCGCCCGCAAGCCGAGAGCGCCGCGTGGGGCCACTCCGAGGCCTGGTGGCACGTCGCGCCCGCGTGGAAGCGGGGGGGGAGGGGCGACGGCGGGGGCGAACCTTGTGGAAGTCGACTAATGGAGAGGAAGCATGCTGCCAAACAGTTACCAGATGTCTAAAACATGTTTCACATATGTTTTAACTAGGTTAATCTGGTTTGAAACGTTGTTTATAACATGTTTTACACATGTTAAACACATGTTTAATTCAATGCTAAGATTGTCAGAGTGTCCATTGTCCTGGCATCCACAAGGCAAGCCCCTGCCCCGGCCTGGGAGGCCGGTGGCGTGCCGTGGCATCTTCTCGCTGTGATGGACTCCGGCATGTCCCTCTACAGGAGGAATATTCGAGATAGTAAAAGAGCCAGTGTGGGCACCAACAACTATAGCCAGTTATTTTGGGTATCATTATATTTTAGTTTTTCCCCAAAATCCGCCCGTGGGAAGTCCTGCCCGACCCAGCGGTGTGAGAAGAAATCGCTCGAGTAGAATATTGACCTCGTAAGGATTGCTTTACTGCGAGATTGATTCCCTCGTCGGATCTACAAGGCAGGTGTGTAGACTGCTCGTGGAGATCGACTGCGTAACTGATTTACCCCGAAATGGATTTCCTCGTCGGATCCGCGGGACAAGTACGTAGAATCCTCGTACAGATCCACTAAAGAACTGATTCACCCCCAGATTGGTTTGCTCGTCGAATCTACGAGAGAAGCGCGTCCACTCTTCGTAGAATTGCCAACGTTTTGGGGCGGGTCCATTATGCAGTCGATCTCCTACTCGAATCACGGCGGGCAGTTTCTGCGCGTTTTCGGCCTCTTGGGGTCCTCGTTGGGCCCCAAGACCATCGTGAAACGGTGCAGGATGACAAGCCAGTCCTGGGGAAGGGGGTCCAGACCTCGGGGGGGCCGCGTTGTGGTGGCCCGGCTGGGGAAGGCGGCGGCATAATCCCTTTTGGCGCGACCGAGTCGAAGAAGAAATTGCTCCAGCAGAGCGCGCGAATGGCAGCGCACGTGAAGAGGCGTGTCGAGGAGTTGGAGGTCGGCCAGTGGTACCGTGCGCGCTCCTGGGTCCTCCCAGGAGGCGCGCGAAGTGCGGTGGGGTGCCCCCTTTTGCGCCAGAGGCGCGCGCGGGAGTGAAATTCTGGCAACACGAAGAGCCGAAAGTGCGGCATTTTTCGTGAACATCGTACGCGGGCGTGGAGTTCCGGCACCACGAAGAGCAGGAATAACACGGGGAGCACGGCCATGTGCACCTCAGTATGCTTCTTGCAAGGGATCGTGGCTGTCCGGGCCAAGCATGTAGTCGGCATCTCGTATGCAGACAGGTTTCTGTTACACTTGGGCGTGGCTCCCGAGGCTCCCTTTGGGTGCAGAGCTCCCTCCACTGCTGGGGCGAAAGCCATGGCCTTAAGTCGGGCGTGTCCCTGTACAGGAGGAATCTCCAAGCATAGTAAAACAACCCTGGAGACGATTTTGCGCTAAAAACAAGAAGTAGATGAGAAACGAGGTAGCGGGGAGCGAACTCGGCGGGTGCACTTGCACGCGTGCTGCCACAGCCATTTCCTGCTCAGGTAAGTGTAGGGCGTGGGTGTACCCCAATCGTGCGCAAGCTCGGCAAGCTTGCCATGGCCGGGCCTTGGCTCGGAGTCGATTATGACGCGGACTACTTGGCCTCAGCCGCGTGGTCTGCGGGGGGCGTCGTCGAGGCAGACGGCTTCAAATTCGACGGCGACCCGCAGGGGAAGATTATCTTCGTCGTCGTTGGTGACAGGGATCGCCCTCGCGAGTATGAGGGTTGCCTGGTGGGCGTCGAGGACGACTTCTACTCGTGGTGGGCCGTCGAGTCGGGCGAGTGCGACGACCCAGGCCTGTGCAAGATGACCATGAGCAAACGCGAGAAGGGCAAGAAGGTCGCGGGCCGCTATGTCAACGCGGTCCCGCGCTGGCGCGTGCTGGGGTCTGGGCGCGTCCCAGACCTAGCGCCGGCGGCCTGGCTGCGGCGCGGGCTCCGGAAGATCGTCGAGGAGCGGATCGTCACGGCGCTCGCGGGTGAAAAGCTCCCGCCTATGTCTCCACCGCGGTCGCCGCCGCCTGCCAGGGGTGCGGGAGGCGGGGCCGATGGCGCCTGGCGGCCGCGGCTGGTTGGCGGGGGCCGCCGAGAAGGACGGGGCGAAGAAGAAGGACGAGGAGGAAGAGGCGTGGCTGGCGAGCTGGAGGAGTTGAGGAGGAGCGTCGAGCAGGAGAGAGCCGACAGGGCGCAGAGAGGCGGACGGAGGAGCAGCAGAGAGGAGGAGAACCGCAGGGGCCGCAAGAGGTCACGTGAGGACGAGCGCGAGAGGCAGAAGGCGCCGGTGACCATCGCCGGAACGAGGCGCTGGACGAGGTGCCCGCCACGGGACGGCCCAGCCCAGCAACAGAGAGTGGCTGGATCGGCGAAGCGAGCGACATCGCAACGCCGACCGGAGGGCTGCGTCTGAGCCCCGGCGTCGTTCTCGTTCACGGGCGCGGCGCCGCTCGAGGTCTCGCTCTCGTTGGAAGTCTCGCTCGCGGTCGTGGTCAGTTTTTGGCGGCGCCTCGTCGTCCACGAGCCGGAGCTCCCAGGCCCGGCTCATGTCCTGGGCGCAGCGGCACTCAGGAGAGCTCGCCGCGCGTCTTCTCCAGCAGATGGAGGACCGGGTGGGCAGGGGCGGCGACGCGGGCTCCTGGGCCAAGGGCGACATGCCGGCGGCGGCCAAGAGCTACTACATCCGCGTGCTGCGTGTAGCGCACGCGTCCGGAGGGCTGCGCAACCTCCGCGAGATGGCCACTCTGTGCCGCATCCTGGACCACGTCGCGAAGAAGCGGTACATGGCCGCGGCGGGCGTCGCGGGCCAGAGGCTCAAGGCGGTCGAGACGGCGATCGTGGACGGCAACTGGGACCGCGCTCAGTTTCTCGAGCTCGTGGAGCAGGAGGGCCCTCTCTTGGCGGAGCAGTCGGAGCGGCAGATGTCCTCCCAGGAGCTAGCCTTCAAGCAGAGGTTGGCTGGGAAGGGCAGCTGGCTGCCCTCCGGCTCAGGCTGGGCTCTGCCGGCGCAGGCTACGGCAGCGGCAGCAAAGGGAGTGGCCAAAAAGGGAAGGACAAGAGCAAGGAGAACGGCAAAGGGAAGGGCGGCAAGGGCCAGCCCGACAGGTCGAATTTACCCCCTCTTTAGGGGTGTTCGCCGGGGCCGGAGGCCAGGGCCGTGCCGAGCAGGCGCGGCTTCGGGGGGCGGTTGCCGCCCCTCCCGGTAGGGGTGCCCCTTCCTTCGGGGCGCCGGCGCGCTGGCCAGGCGGCCGCATGAGGGACTACCAGGAGAAGGATTGCGATTGCGAGGACGGCCAGGGCACGGAGGAGGTCATGGAGGCGTGCGACGAGGAGGACTACGACTACGAGGACGGCCAGGAGACGGACGAGGTCAAGGAGGCGTACCACGAGGAGGATTACATGTACGAGGACGGCCAGGAGACGGAGGAGGTCAAGGAGGTGTACCACGAGGAGGGCTACAACTACGAGGACTGCCAGAGGACGGGGGAGGTCAACGAGGAGTACCAGGAGAAACACTACGATTACGAGGGCGGCGAGGAGACGGATAAGGTGGAGGAGAGCGATTCTGGCGTGGAGGTCAATGCGGTGCCCAGCTTGGCCTTGAGGCGCGCCCGCGTCTGCGCCCTCCGGGCTGCCTTTGGCGCCCGCTTCCGGGGCGCTTCGGGTCTGGCCGGTTGGCAGGCGGCTGTGCGCTCTTGCACTGCCTCCTGCACGGCGTTCGCAGACCTCGGGTTGGTCCTCCGGGCGGCGGCCGAGAGCTCTCCCTCGCGGATCGCTGCTGTCGCGGCGTTGGTCCGTTCCGGCACCCACGCTCTCGGCATTGCGCCGGGTGCGCGAGGCCATGGGCTCCCGCCGATTCCGCCCGAGGCAGCCGAGGAGGCGTTCAAGCGCATGGCTGTGGAGAAGAGTTTGGGCGAGGACGTCATCTTCGTGGATTGGGGGATCGCTATCGTGCTGGTCCTGAACTTCTTCCACTGCGCTGGTTGGAGCCGGAGGCCTTTGTGCACCCGCGCTGCGCCGACCCTGGAGGCGGCGCAGAAGAAGACCGTGGCCCGCATCGGGGAGAGCGCGGGCTACATCATGGAGGAGCTGACGAAGCCGGTGTGCATGCACGAGGCGTTGGAGGATTTGACTTCGAGGAGGAGGGACCTGGAGTGCGATTTGGTCGTCCCTGCTTGGCCTTCTGCGGAGCATGCCGGCGTGCTCCCGATCGAGGAGTTCGTTCGAGGAGAGCAGCGGGAAGACCTCCTTGATGTGAAGGGGTGCCTCCTCCCCGCTTCCGAGTTGCCAGAGGTCGCGCCAAGGTCCTCTGTGCATGCTACGGTCGAGGAGTGGTACCGCATCGTGCAGGTGGGGTTGCAGAGGGGGATCTTCCAGGAGGTCGCCGAGCAGGACATCCTGCGTGATGGGCGCGGGGAGCTCGTGCTCAATGGCGCGATGGGGGTGGGCAGATGGATGGTCATCTACGGGGTGCGGACGCGCCTACTCCGGTTCATCGCCATCCTCGTTCCCTCGAACGCCTTCCTACGGCGTCTTCGGGAAGGGAGCGGGGGCCTCCCTTGCTTGGGGCAGCTTTCTCTGGTCGAGTTGGGGCCCGACGAGGATATGTGGATCGACTTAGAGGACATGGAGAGCTGCTTTAACCTCTTCCGCATGCCGCCAGGTTGGCTCGGCGTCTTCGCGTTTGCTAAGAAGGTGCCCCGGAGCATCGTGGGGGGGCCCTAGCACAGAGCACATGTATGTTGGGATCCGTACTGTGCCGATGGATTGGGTAGGCGCCGTGGACGTCGTGCAGCACATGGCGCGGGCCCTCGTGTTCAAGACGTGCGGGGTCGGCATGGAGTCCGAGCTCCATGAGGCGCGCGTCCTTCCACCTGGGCCAGACTTTACGGTGGTTTGCATGGGCGGGGTAGACCCTCCGGAAGGCGTCGGCAGCGCATCGACATGCAGGAGGCCCGGGCGAGTCGGAGGGGCGCCGTCGCTTCGTCGAGGCGTGCGCGCAGATGAACCTCCCCCTTAACGCGGGCAAGAGCGTTGTCGCGTCGGTGCACGGCGCGTTGTTCGGCGGCGAAGTCGACGGCATTCGCGGTTGGCTGTCGCACTCGAGGGAGGTATGCGGGTCGCTGGTTGCCAAAGCGGCGGCGCTATTAGGCATGCCAGTCTGGCGCAGCGGGCCGCTTCAACACTGGATCGGCTGTTTCTGCTTCGGCGCCTCGTTCCGCAGGCCTCTCTTTGCCGTGCTGCAGGATGCTTTTTCTTTCGCCGCTGCGGTAGAGAACGAGGCGAGCGCCCCGGATGTGTCGCGCGGCGACGAGATCTTGGGAGCGGCTATTCTGGCGCCGCTCATGTTCACGAACCTGCGGGCCCCCGTCCGCGCCGCGGTCAGCTGCAGCGATGCGTCCGAGGCCGGCGGGGGCGCCGCCGAGGCCACCGACTTCGTAGACTCCCTCGGGCGCGAGTTCGAGTGCCAGGCCGAAGCCCTCGTAGCCAAGAGGGCGGAGGAGTCGGCCTGGGCCGACGCGGGCGTGTTCGAGGGGCGCTGCGTGATGGGCTGCGCCGGCGGATCCGCCGCGCAGGTAGCCGCGCGCCACTTTAGGCGCGGGCGCCATGCGTGCAGCTTGGATTCCCTCTTGAGGCATGCGTGCGGGCAGCATGCGGTCAGAAGTGCATTCGTGGAGGTGTGCTCTGCGCATGGCTCTCCAGAACTTTCCTGGGCCGTTGCGCGTCGTGCGGTCTACGTGCTGCCCCCGACGCAGCCGGGCCGCGTCCCCGAGGCAGCTTGGGCCCACTGGTCTGGCATTGTGGCGTGGACTCATGAGGCCCAGGCTCAGGCGTGGAGGCCCGCGAGCTCACGGCGCGCCGTCCGGGGCCGTGCGCGCCCGCTCGGGCTTCCCCATCTGCCGCATAGATTACAAGCCGTCGTGAGCAAGGGCACCCGCGAGGCAATGACTGCCTCGCGATCAATCGAGTCGCAACTCTGCAACTGCAGAGTTGGATCCTTCATGCACCTCGTCGACAGCTTTATCTGGCACCTTCCCCTCGCGCGGACGCTCCTGAGCTTCCCGGGGGTGTCCTTGGACCCAGTGCGTGGTGACGCTACTGTGGACCTCCGTGTCTTGCACTGCTCCCAGGCGCTGCACCAGAAGATCCTCGCAGGCGGAGTCGACCAACAGGTGGATTGGCGCACGCTGCTGGCAGCGGCTGTCCATGAAGATCTTGCCAGGGCAGATGCGGCGGCAATTCCAGCGGCGACATCCTTGGGGGAAGGCTGGGCGCGGGCAGCGCTCGGGTCGAGCACGGCTCGATTGCGGCTCTCGGCCGAGATGGGCCTTGCAGCGGCTGCAATTTCGGGTCAGTTGGCCAGCGTGCGACAAGGTGTCGAAATGGAGCACCTGCGAGGCTTGCTACGGAATGCCGACTACAAAGGTTCTGACGTGCGCCTGGTCACGGGGGAGCTGGTTGATGGCTGCCGGCAGGAACTTCCTTACCCGGCCAGCGCATGGAATTGGCGTGCCGTCCAAGCTTATCCTTGGCAGCAGAATCATCATATAAATGTTCTTGAATTCGTTGCAGACCTGACGTGCTTGCGATTTTCATCTGGTTCGGCCGTGTTCCACGGCGTTCGGTATTTCCACATCCTCGACAGCAAAGTGATCGCCTGCGTGGTCGCCAAAGGAAGGAGCAGTTCTCGGGTCCTCAACCGAGTATGCAGGAGGCATTTGGCCGTTACCTTGGCAACCGGCACCTACGTGCTCACCCTCTGGACCATCAGTCAATGGAACTTCGCTGATGCAGCCAGTCGGCTGCATGTACAAGACCATGGGTAAAGGGTTCTCTGAAGGTGCCCCAGTCCAGGGTGAAGCACTTGAATACGCAGGCATCACACAGAAGACGTTGGATTCATACCGCAAGTAAGTCAGGTTATTTTTTCGTTATTTGCACGGTTTCAGAATTTGTTTCCCTTCTTCTCTCGACCGGCTGGACGCCGAGGCCGCCGAGTATGTCAACCACGTGTGCCAGGAGGGGGAGCCGCGCGGCTACGCCGCCACATTCGTGTCGGGCCTCAAGCGGTTGTACCCGAAGTGCCGCAAGCGTCTCGACATTGCAACCCAGTATTGCAAGAATTGGACAAATACTTTGCGCAGGAAGCGTGCAATGCCACTGCCCGCCAATGTCGTCGTGGGTATGGCGGGTATGGCCTACGCCTTCGGGGAGGACTGGATTGGCATCTCCTTCCTCGTCGGCTTTTTCGGCCTCTTGCGCACGGGCGAGTTGCTTGGCCTGACGGTGGGCCACATCAAGGTTGTCAGTCCTCAATTGTGCATTGTTTCATTTCCAGGGTCAAAGGGCTCACATCAGAAAGGCTTCGACGTGACCTTCCTTATTATCCACGACCCCTCTGTTGCTTGTCTCCTGCAGGAGGTGGTCAAGCATCTACGAGAAGGCGAGCGGCTCTTCCCTGGTTCATTCCGCGACCTGGACCAGGCCATCCGCAGGTGCGCAGCTATTTCGGCATCGAGGACCGCTCGTTGACGCCGTACTGCCTCCGGCGCGGAAGCGCGACCTGGCATTTTTCAAAGTATGCGTCCATGGACGCCACGCAGTCTTTTGGACGTTGGGAGCACGCATCCACAGCCAAGGGCTACATCAACCAGGCTGTGGCCGACAGCGTTGCGGTTTCGCTCGATCCAGGCGGACGGGCACGTGCTGAACGATGCGCGCGCGTCTTGTCAAGGCTCGCGTTCTCCTCCCCCTCCCGCCCCTGAGGGGTCCGTGGCAGGGAGTCTGTGCGAGGGGTGCCCCGAGCACAGCTGGTGGGGGGGATGGCTGAGGGTCGCGCCGGTAGGCTTCTTGAGGCCATGCTCGGGGCTTCGGGGGCTCTTGAGCCCGCCAGTCCCCCGTCGCACAGGGACGCCGCGTGGCTCCCGCAGGCTTGCGTCCTCTTGAGGCGGAGCCTCGTGCAGCAACGGTCCGCCTTGGACGTGTAGTCCGAGGGAGCCGCGTGGCTGGGCGTCCTGACGTCTAGGCCGGCCGACGCGCAGCCGTACTGAGCACGGCTGTTGGGCATGGGCCCAGCGTCGTGCGTCCTGGCCTGGTTCTCAGCGCCGTGAGCGGCGGCTCATGCGCACAGACCCTCTCATGAGTGACGTGTGTGCTGGAACTGTGGTGGAGAAGGAAGCACGCAGCATGCAAGTGTTGAGAAACGAGGCAGCGGGGAGCGAACTCGGCGGGTACACTTGCACGCGTGCTGCCACAGCCATTTCCTGCTCCACCTCCCTCCCCGCCTCCTGAGGCCGGGGCCGCCGGGGCGGACCTCTTGAGGTCGTCAGCGGCGCGGAACGCATGGGTTGCTTTCTTGAAGCTCCATGTGACGACAAGCCTCTTGAGGCACAGCCATGTGGCCCGTGGATCGAAGCTATCGGCCACGCGGCCGGGACACGGCAAAGCACAGTGTCATTTTCTGGCCGGCTGAGGGTCGCGCCGGTAGGCTTCTTGAGGCCATGCTCGGGGCTTCGGGGGCTCTTGAGCCCGCCAGTCCCCCGTCGCACAGGGACGCCGCGTGGCTCCCGCAGGCTTGCGTCCTCTTGAGGCGGAGCCTCGTACAGCAGCGGTCCGCCTTGGACGTGTAGTCCGAAGGAGCCGCGTGGCTGGGCGTCCTGACGTCCAGGCCGGCCGACGCGCAGCCGTACTGAGCACGGCTGTTGGGCATGGGCCCAGCGTCGTGCGTCCTGGCCTGGGTCTCAGCGCCGTGAGCGGCGGCTGATGCGCACAGACCCTCTCATGAGTGACGTGTGTGCTGGAACTGTGGTGGAAAAGGAAGCACGCAGCATGCAAGTGTAGGACAAATAATAATAGTAGCACGTAGTAATGATATGAATCATATTTTTGACATATTTTATTATTATTGTTATTGTTGTTGTTGTTGCTTTTCGTATCGCTATCATTATCATTATCATCATTATCATCATTATTATCATACGATTAAGCATGCTTATCACTATTAATATTACTGCTATGCTTACATTTGTTCATTCTTTTAGTATTATTACTATCATCGTTATTCAGATGATTATCATTTTTATTATTCTCATCATTATGATGATGATGCTGCTGCTGATGATGATGATGATGATTGATGCTGATGCTGAGCATGATGATGATGCTGATGATTATGATGATGATGATGATGATGATGCTAATGATGATGATGATGATGATGATGATGATGATGGTGATGATGATGATGATGATTATCATTATTATTATTATCATGATTATTGTTATTATTATTATTATTATCATTATTACTATTACTATTATTATTATTATTATTAGTATTTTTATTATTATTATTATTACTATGACTATTATTATTATCATTATTGTGGAGCATTTTTTTTTTCAGTTATCATCCAAAATCCGCCTACAGGAGGATATGCCCGACCTGTCATTACGTTTCCGGGACCGCGGCTGATGTCGGCCGACCCATGCAGCAGGTCCCCGTCTTGCCACACTGGCCCAGGGTGGCCCCAGCTCTTCCATGGAGGCGCAGGGCTAAGTCGGGCACGTCCCTCTACAGGAGGAATATTCAATTATCCTGGCGAAAGACCCAACCATAAGCAATTGTTGGTAACGCGTTGTGGGTGCCGCTTTCGGTGGGGCTCCATATGGGGCCACGAAGCGCTGCCTTGGATGGGGGAACCGCACGCGGACTGCGCCACCGGGGCGGGCCTTCGGTGGAGCTCCCTATGGGGCTACGAAACGCTGCCCTGGGTGGGGGAACCGCATGCGAACTGCGCCACTGGGGCCTTCGGTGGAGCTCCCTATGGTGCCGCGAAACGCTGCCCTGGGTGGGGGAAGCGCATGCGAACTGCGCCACGGGGGCTTTCGGTGGAGCTCCCCATGGGGCCACGAAGCGCTGCCCTGGGTGGGGGAACCGCATGCGAGAGCAGCCACTGGGGCCTCCGGTGGAGCTCCCTATGGGGCCACGAAACGCTGCCCTGGGTGGGGGAACCGCATGCGAGACACCCCCACTGGGGCCTTCGGTGGAGCTCCCTATGGGGCTACGAAGCGCTGCCCTGGGTGGGGGAACCGCATGCGAACACCCCCACTGGGGCCTTCGGTGGAGCTCCCTATGGGGCCACGAAACGCTGCCCTGGGTGGGGGAACCGCATGCGAACACCCCCACTGGGGCCTTCGGTGGAGCTCCCTATGGGGCCACGAAACGCTGCCCTGGGTGGGGGAACCGCATGCGAACACCCCCACTGGGGCCTTCGGTGGAGCTCCCTATGGGGCTACGAAACGCTGCCCTGGGTGGGGGAACCGCATGCGAACACCCCCACTGGGGCCTTCGGTGGAGCTCCCTATGGGGCCACGAAACGCTGCCCTGGGTGGGGGAACCGCATGCGAACACCCCCACTGGGGCCTTCGGTGGAGCTCCCTATGGGGCTACGAAACGCTGCCCTGGGTGGGGGAACCGCATGCGAACACCCCCACTGGGGCCTTCGGTGGAGCTCCCTATGGGGCTACGAAACGCTGCCCTGGGTGGGGGAACCGCATGCGAACACCCCCACTGGGGCCTTCGGTGGAGCTCCCTATGGGGCCACGAAACGCTGCCCTGGGTGGGGGAACCGCATGCGAACACCCCCACTGGGGCCTTCGGTGGAGCTCCCTATGGGGCTACGAAACGCTGCCCTGGGTGGGGGAACCGCATGCGAACACCCCCACTGGGGCCTTCGGTGGAGCTCCCTATGGGGCCACGAAACGCTGCCCTGGGGAACCGCATGCGAACACCCCCACTGGGGCCTTCGGTGGAGCTCCCTATGGGGCCACGAAACGCTGCCCTGGGTGGGGGAACCGCATGCGAACACCCCCACTGGGGCCTTCGGTGGAGCTCCCTATGGGGCTACGAAACGCTGCCCTGGGTGGGGGAACCGCATGCGAACACCCCCACTGGGGCCTTCGGTGGAGCTCCCTATGGGGCCACGAAGCGCTGCCCTGGGTGGGGAACCGCATGCGAACACCCCCACTGGGGCCTTCGGTGGAGCTCCCTATGGGGCTACGAAACGCTGCCCTGGGTGGGGGAACCGCATGCGAACACCCCCACTGGGGCCTTCGGTGGAGCTCCCTATGGGGCCACGAAACGTGTGAGGGGTGTGCCGAGATGGGTGGTGGGGAGGCATGCGAACCCTGGAGGGAGGAGGGCGAGGAGGAGGAGGAACGCGGGGCACCGTCTCTTCAAAACGAGGACCCAACACCACAGGATGGTTGGGAACTCAGTAGAAAACACTCATTTTTGAATATTTGTTTTGCTTATTTTTGATGATGTTTGAGTTTTTTTTGGAGTATTTTTTGATTTTTCGTCCAAAATCCGCCTGCAGGAGGACACGCCCGACCCCAGCGCAGGGTGGCCTCCCGAGCGCCGCTCACGAGGCACAGAGGTCTTCCCGTGGGGCTCCGGCACGGCGCCCTGAGGCCAGGGCCGATCGCCTTCGGCAGCCTTTGGGTGCGGCCGCCTCCCCCTGCTCCTCCCCCTCCTCCTCCTCCTCCTCCTGCTTCTCCTCCTCCTCCTCCTCCTCCTGCTTCTCCTCCTCCTGCTTCTCCTCCTCCTCCTCCTCCTCCTCCTCCTCCTGCTCCCCCTCCCCCTGCTCCTCCTTCTCCTCCAACTCTCTCCTCCTCCTCCTCCTCCTCCTCCTCCTCCTCCATCATCATCATCATCATCATCATCATCATCATCATCATCATCATCATCATCATCATCATCATCAGCATCAGCATCAGCATCAGCATCAGCATCATCATCATCAGCATCAGCATCAGCATTATCATCATCATCATCATCATCATCATCATCATCATCATCATCATCATCGTCATCGTCATCGTCATCGTCATCGTCATCGTCATCGTCATCGTTATCGTTATCGTTATCGTCATCATCATCATCATCATCATCATCATCATCATCATCATCATCATCATCATCATCTCCACGTTTCGGGCCCCCTGGGCACTCGCGGGTCGGTCCGGCTCGAGAAAGCACCCGCGTGAAGATCGGCCAAGAGGATTTTGGTCCTGTTCTTTCGCGACGTCGTGATGTCTTCATGGCCTCGGATCTCGTCGGGCGACGAGATCTGCACACATCTATGTGTAGATCTTGTCGCCCTGTCTTAGGGAGCGGCGCCCGCTCATCCTCCCCTCGACCAGCTTTGGCGTGCGGCTCCAGACGCACGGGCCTCAATGCAGGCACACCACCGCACCCTAAGCTCGAAGAAGGCAAATTCTCACAAAAGCATATACTTTCGGATGTCCTCGCGGATTTCTTGGATCTCCAGCGCTGCCCCTGGGCCGCCCCTGGCGCGCTCTGCGCGCTAAGGGAGAGGGGTCCAGCGCCGATCCACGAAATATCAGGATTGTTATACCTATCTCCATCCCCAGTGCGCCAGCGTTTGTAGACCCCACCAGCCAGCCGCCTCCATGTCGGGATAAGTGCTACCGACCCCGACGGAAACGGCATCCATCTCCACCTGGGAAGGCAGGTCGGTGAGCCGGAACATGTTTTCACGACGTGGATGGGGAGTTGGTCTGTCGATGCTGATCCGAAAGCTTATGTTAACGTGGTCTTTTCTTCTTCTGGTAGCGATTGCGGCGCTGCCGCGCGCCCGAGGCGGGTCGGATGTGGCACTTCGGCCCGCGGCAGGCGCGAAAAGACAGCGCACCGAATAACAGAAATTATTACTGTTACTATTGCTACTACCACTGCTCTTAGTATCATCAGTAGCCATATTAAGACTGACGCGTCTAGTATTAACACTACTAATTCTAGTATTGATAATGCAATTATCCTGCGACGTACCCGGCCCTTTTCTACACAAGTGACAATTGCATTCAGGACCATTCAATGCCGAAGGACATTTCGGCGCCATGGTATAGTGGTGATCTGCGTAGGACGTACCTCCGCTGAGCCTCCCAGAAGCCCATGCGCGCCAGGTGAGCCAAGCGCGCCAGGCGCGCCAGGTGCGCCAGGTGCGCCAGGCGCGCCAGGTGCGCCAGGTGCGCCAGGCGCGCCAGGTGCGCCAGATGCGCCAGGCGCGCCAGGTGCGCCAAGTGTGCGCCAGGTGTGCGCCAGGTGTGCGCCGGTGTGCCAAGTGTGCCAGGTGCGCCCAGCGCGCCAGGTGCGCCAGGTGCGCCAGGTGCACCAGGTACGCCAGGTGCGCCAGGCGCGCCAGGTGCGCCAGGTGCGCCAGGTGCGCCAGGCGCGCCAGGCGCGCCAGGTGCGCCAGGTGCGCCAAGTGAGCCAGGTGCGCCAGGTGCGCCAGGTGTGCGCCAGGTTTGCGCCAGGTGCGCCTAGCGCGCCAGGTGCGCCAGGTGCGCCAGGTGTGCCAGGTGCGCAAGGTGCGCAAGGTGCGCCAGGTGCGCCAGGTGCACCAGGTGCGCCAGATGTGCGATAGGTGCGCGCCAGGCGCGCCAGGTCTGCGCCAGGTGCGCCAGTTGCGCCAGGCGCGCCAGGTGCGCCACGCGCGCCAGGCGCGCCAGGGGCGTGCGCGCCAGGTGCTCCCAGCGCGCCAGGTGCGCCCAACGCGTCAGGTGCGCGCCAGGCGGCGCCAGGTGCGCGCCAGGTGCGCGCCAGGTGAGCCAGGTGCGCCAGGTGCGCCAGGTGTGCCAGGTGCGCAAGGTGCGCCAGATGCGCAAGGTGCGCCAGGTGCGCCAGGTGTGCGACAGGTGCGCGCCAGGCGCGCCAGGTGCGCCATGCGCGCCAGGCGCGCCAGGGGCGTGCGCGCCAGGTGCTCCCAGCGCGTCAGGTGCGCGCCAGGTGCGCGCCAGGTGCGCGCTAGGTGCGCCAGGTGCGCCCGTTACGCCAGGTGTGCCAGGTGCGCCAGTTGCGCCAGGCGCGCCAAGTGAGCCAGGTGCGCCATGTGCGCTAGGTGCGACAGGTGCGCCAGGTTTGCGCCAGGTGTGCGCCAGGTGCGCCTAGCGCGCCAGGTGCGCCAGGTCTGCGCTAGGTGTGGCAGGTGCGCCAGGTGCGCCCAGCGCGCCAGGTGCGCCAGGTGCGCCAGATGCACCAGGTGTGCCAGGTGTGCGCCTGGTGCGCCAGGTGCGCGCCAGGTGCGCGCCAGGTGCGCGCCAGGTGCGCGCCAGGTGCGCCAGGTGCGCCAGGTGCGCCGCGTGCGCCAGGTGCGCCAGGCGCGCCAGGCGCGCCAGGTGCGCCAGATGCGCCAGGCGCGCCAGGTGCGCCCAGCGCGCCCAGCGCGCCAGGTGCGCCAGATGCGCCAGGTACGCAAGGTGCGCCGGGCGCGCCAGGTGCGCCAGGTGCGCCAGCTGCGCCAGGCGCGCTAGGCGCGCCAGGTGCGCCAGGTGCGCCAGGCGCGCCAAGTGAGCTAGGTGCGCCAGGTTTGCGCCAGGTGTGCGCCAGGTGCGCCTAGTGCGCCAGGTGCGCCAGGTGCGCCAGGTGCGCCAGGTGCGCCAGGTGTGCCAGGTGCGCCAGGTGCACCAGATGTGCGACAGGTGCGCGCCAGGCGCGCCAGGTGTGCGCCAGGTGCGCGCCAGGTGCGCGCCAGGCGCGCCAGGTCTGCGCTAGGTGTGGCAGGTGCGCCAGGTGCGCCATGCGCGCCAGGCGCGCCAGGTACGCCAGGTGCGCCAGGTGTGCCAGGTGCGTCAGGTGCGCCAGGTGCGCGCCAGGTGCGCGCCAGGCGCGCGCCAGATGCTCCCAGCGCGCCAGGTGCGCCAGGTGCGCCCAGCGCGTCAGGTGCGCGCCAGGTGCGCGCCAGGCGCGCGCCAGGTGCGCCAGGTGCGCGCCAGGCGCGCGCCAGGTTCGCCAGTTGCGCCAGGTGTGCGCCACGTGTGCGCCAGGTGCGGGCCAGGTGCGCCAGGTGCGCCAGGTGCGCCAGTTGCGCCAGGTGTGCGACAGGTGCGCGCCAAGCGTGCCAGGTGCGCCAGGTGCGCCAGGTGCGCCAGGTGCGACAGGTGCGACAGGTGCGCCAGGTGTGCCAGGTGCGCCAGGTGCGACAGGCGCGCCAGGTGCGCCAGGTCTGCGCTAGGTGTGGCAGGTGCGCCAGGTGCGCGCCAGGTGCGCGCCAGGCGCGCGCCAGTTGCGCCAGGCGCGCCAGATGCGCCAGGTGTGCCTGGTGTGTGCCAGGTGTGCGCCATTTGCGCCAGGTGCGCCAGTTGCACCAGGCGAGCCTGGCGCGCCAGGTGCGCCAGGTGCGGCATGTGCGTCGGGTTCGCCCAGCGCGCCAGGTGCGCCAGGTGCGCGCCAGGTCCAGGTGCGCGCCAGGTGCGCGCCAGGTGCACGCCAGGTGCGGCAGGTGCGTCAGGTGCGCCCAGCGCGCCAGGTGCGCGCCATGTGCGCGCCAGGTGCGCGCCAGGTGCGGCAGGTGCTCGCCAGGTGCGCGCCAGGTGCGACAGGTGCGCCAGGTGCGCGCCAGGTGCGCGCCAGGTGCGCGCCAGGCGCGCCAGGTGCGCGCAAGGTGCGCCAAGGGGACAGGGAGGCTTCAAAATGATTTGCGTATGACGTACGTCCGCTGGGCCTCCCAGAAGCCCACGAAAGTGGCGACAATTGCACAGATCGCAACCCCGCAGGGGACAGGGAGGCCTCAAAGTGATCTGCATATGACGTACCTCCGCTGGGCCTCCCAGGAAACCACGAAAGTGGCGAAAGTTGCGCAGATCGCAGCCCCGCAGGGGACAGGGAGGCCTCAAAGTGATTTGCGTATGACGTACCTCCGCTGGGCCTCCCAGGAGCCCACGAAGTGGCGACAGTTGCGCAGATCGCAGCCCCGCAGGGCACCGCGAACACAGGAGAGAAGGAGGAGGAGCGGGCGGGAACTGGATTTTTTTTTTTTTTTTTTTTTTTTTTTTTTTTTTTTTTTTTTTTTTTTTTTTTTTTTTGTTTTTTTTTTTTTTTTTTATTTATATATATATATATATATATATATATATATATAACAATAAAAATAAACAATAAACGAGTACCCAACACAAGGAGGGTTGGGAATAACGATAACCATGCGACCACATCAACTACTATTAATACTACTACAGAAAGATCGTAAGACTACTTGACACCAGCAGCAACACTCTGAGTAATACGGATACTAACACTTATTCGTACTACTACTACTACTACTACTACTACTACTACTACTGCTGTTGTTACTACTACTACTAGTACTACTACTACTACTACTACTACTAACTTACTAACTATTAGTACGAACTACAACCAACACTACTAACTACTAAACTACAACTACTACTACTACTTACTATTACGAACTACTAACCACTACACACTACTACTACTACTATATACTACTAACTACTACTACTACTACTACTACTACTACTACTACTACTACGACTACGACTACTACTGCAAATATGATACTACTACTGCCACTACTACTACTTCTACTACTACTTCTACTACTACGATTACTACTACCACCACTATCATTACTACGACTACTACTACTACTACTACTACTACTACTACTACTACTACTACTACTACTACTACTACTACTACTACTACTACTAGCAGTAGTACTATTACGACGACTACTACTACTACTACTACTACTACTACTACTACTACTACTACTACTACTACTACTACTACTACTACGACTGCTGCTACTACTACTACTACTACGACGACGACTACTACTAGTACTACGATCACTACTACTACTACTACCTACCTACCTACCTACCTACCTACCTACCTACCTGCCTGCCTGCCTGCCT
>CAUYUJ010007068.1:0-49261 GCA_963575745.1 Prorocentrum cordatum
CCGCCGATGTTGGCGGTGGTGTCATCCGCTAGGCCTGCGATTCGAGGCCCTCGCCATTGCCCCCCCTGAAGCGGTCATCACGCGCGAGGATAAAAATCCTGCGATCGCTTGGATTCAACGGGGTTTGCCGTCGATGAATCGGTGGCCGGAGCCGCTATCCAGCGCTGGCCAACGCCGGGGGGGGGGAATGGATGAGACTTGCCAAGGTGTTCTTAAACAATTATCCCGGCAAAGCAACCTAACAGCGATGAGTAGGAGCATATCTGGAAGCATTCCCCTTAAGATTCAGATGAGAATCCAGTTGTAGAATTCTGCTGTTCTCGCAGTCGTAGTCGCATTCGCGATGACAGTCGCAGTGGCAACGGCAGTCGCAGTCACATCCTCAGCCTCAGCCTGCCTCAGCCTCAGCCTCAGCCTGCCTCAGCCTCAGCCTGCCTCAGCCTCAGCCTCAGCCTGCTTCAGCCTCAGCCTCAGTCTGCCTTCAGCCTCGGCCTCAGCCTCAGCCTGCCTTAGCCTCAGCCTGCATCAGCCTCAGCCTCAGCCTCAGCCTGCCTCAGCATCAGCCTGCCTCAGCCTCAGCCTCAGCCTCAGCCTGCCTCAGCCTCAGCCTCAGCCTGCTTCAGCCTCAACATCAGTCTGCCTTCAGCCTCGGCCTCAGCCTCAGCCTGCCTCAGCCTCAGCCTGCATCATCCTCAGCCTCAGCCTCAGCCTGCCTCAGCATCAGCCTGCCTCAGCCTCAGCCTCAGCCTGCCTCTGCCTCAGCCTCAGCCTGCTTCAGCCTCAGCCTCAGTCTGCCTTCAGCCTCGGCCTCAGCCTCAGCCTGCCTCAGCCTCAGCCTGCATCAGCCTCTGCCTCAGCCACAGCCTCAGCCTCAGCCTGGGCCTCAGCCCCATCCCTGCCTTAGCCCTCCGGCCCAGCACAGCCTCAGTCTGCCTTCAGCCTCAGCCTCAGTCTGCCTTTAGCCTCAGCCTCAGCCTCAGCCTGCCTCAGCCTCAGCCTGCCTCAGCCTCAGCCCCAGCCTGCCTCAGCCTCAGCATCAGTCTGCCTCAGCCTCAGCCTCAGCTTGCCTCGGCCTCAGCCTGCCTCAGCCTCAGCATCAGCCTGCCTTCAGCCTCGGCCTCAGCCTCCGTCTGCCTCAGCCTCAGACTGCATGAGCCTCAGCCTCAGCCTCAGCCTGCCTCAGCCTCAGCCTGCCTCAGGGTCAGCTCAGCCTGCCCTGCCGCAAAGCCTCACCAGCCTCAGCCTCAGCCCTCAGTCTGCCTTCAGTACTCACTCGGCCTCAGCCTCAGGCTGGCCTCGGCTTCACCTGCATCAGCCTCAGCAACAGCCTCAGCCTGACTCAGCCTCAGCCTCAGCCTGCCTCAGCCTCAGCCTCAGCCTGCTTCAGCCTCAGCCTCAGTCTGCCTTCAGCCTCGGCCTCAGCCTCAGCCTGCCGCAGCCTCAGCCTGCATCAGCCTCAGCCTCAGCCTCAGCCTGCCTCAGCATCAGCCTGCCTCAGCCTCAGCCTGCCTCAGCCTCAGCCTGCTTCAGCCTCAGCCTCAGTTTGCCTTCAGCCTCGGCCTGAGCCACAGGCTGCCTCAGCCTCAGCCTGCATCAGCTTCAGCCTCAGCCTCAGCCTGCCTCAGCATCAGCCTGCCTCAGCCTCAGCCTCAGCCTCAGCCTGCTTCAGCCTCAGCCGCGGTCTGCCTTCAGCCTCGGCCTCAGCCTCCGGCTGTCTCAGCCTCAGCCTGCCTCAGCATCAGCCTCAGCCTCAGCCTGCCTCAACATCAGCCTGCCTCAGCCTCAGCATCAGCCTGCCTCAGCCGCAGCCTCAGCCTGCTTCAGCCTCAGCCTCAGTCTGCCTTCACCCTCGGCCTCAGCCTCAGCCTGCCTCAGCCTCAGCCTGCCTCAGCCTCAGCATCAGCTTGCCTCAGCATTCAAAATGTTGCCCGGGAATGGAATTCTGGGAACTCGAAAAACACGAAGTGGCCGACAGTTGGCTTCGGGCATTCAAAACCATGCCCAGGAATGGAATTCTGGGAACTCGAAGACCACGAAAAAGGCCTACAGTTGGCATCGGGCGTTCAAAATCATGCCCAGGAATGGAGTTCTGGGAACTCGAAGAACACGCAGTGGCCTAGAGTTGGCTCCGGGCATTCAAAATCATGCCCAGGAATGGAGTTCTGGGAACTCGAAGAACACGAAGTGGCCTACAGTTGGCTCTGGGCCTTCAAAATCATGCCCAAGAATAGAGTTCTGGGAACTCGAAGACCACGAAGTGCGTTACTCTTGGCTAAAAAATAAATCCCCGGATTCCCGCGGCACCCGTCCGGCATCTGCCCAGACCCCCCTGGGGAGTCAATATGCTCTCTTTTGAGCCCACTAGAAACCTATCAGTCTTCGCTGCTAGGTAATCGTCGCAATTGGTTCGACAGCTCCGCCCAGATCCCACGCGATGGCTCGCCGCCGTCTCGCTTCAGCGCGCGCCGATCATGCGCCCTACTGCGAAGCGGAAGTGATTTGGAAAACCCATGGTCAACAACGCGATTCATCCTTCCTGGCATGGTCATTGGACCCTTCCGTCCAACATGGCACGCCCACGTTTACCGCCGAACCATTCGCGCATGCGACACATTACCAATGTTGCCGATATCCATACCCACGGCTCTTTCGCAGTGCATCCCGTGCTTCACGCTCGCTGCCAGGTGAAGTTCTCGACGCGCGGGCCGCCCCTAACCTGGCCGGGGCTGGCGATGCACCCCAGGCAGGTTTTCGGGATCTGCAAGCGATTTCGCCACATCGTTGCCTCATCTGCAGCGCCGCGCTCCTGCGCCCCATGTTGGTCGCGCGCAGCGCTGGGCTGGCGCGCAAAATGATCGCGGAATCGCCGCTCAGATCTGCCCTCAACAACGCGCTGCGCGCGGCTAAAACGACGGGAACTGGCTCGCAGAAAGTTGTCCGAACAGTGAGACTATTGTTGCACCGACTCGTTCTTCACCGACACAAAAAAAAGAGGCCCCGTAGTTCTTGCCAGGAAGACAGTACGGACCGCAATTCTGGCTCACCTGGAGATCCAGTCCCACGGCATATTGCGGGGGCTCCGATCGGAGGCCACCACTAATCCGCTCTTGTCCCAGCACGAATCCTCCTCGGAAGATACGTTCGATAAACGCACGCGACCTGGCATCGCGCGCCATCTCAATTCGACGGCGCGGCGCGCAGCGCGCGTCTTCCCGGCGCGTCACGAAGACGACCTCGCTGTCATGTCTGTGGAATTGTGCCCATGATGCCTGCATAATGTTGGCGAACCCTGCGCGCGCCATTCGGGCGAATTTCAAAAGGAACGGTGATTGTCGACAAGCGTCGACAAGTGAAGCGCGCAACAAAGTTCTAAATATTCACCTTACCCTTACCTTTTCAGATATCACAATTGATTTGTAGCACGCGAGTTTCATTGCAGTCGCACGGTGGGACCCGGCTGCTCTGGTCAAGAATCGACGTCATCTGCCGCTTGTAGTCGAAGTGTTCGCAGGCACCGCCCTGCAGCAAATGTCACGCCACGACGTGCGCGGCGGGCGCAGCTCAAGTTGCCACCGCGCCAAGCATCACGCGCAGCTCTCGCGGGCGCCCTTGAACTATCCTGAGCGGCCACAAAAAGGAATGTGTGATTCAAGCGTGGAGTGCGAGCGTCGCCCACGACCCATGCTTTGCAACTGGCCGCGCGATCATCGAACTAGCTGAGGCACTGCCGCTTGACAAGGCACCGCCGCGGCAGATCCCCGCGGCAAGCGCCGACGCCCTCAATGGGATCTACGGCGCTTCGGCGAAGGATCTCTGGAACTCCGGCGCGAGCGGTTAGGCTGCGATCCGCCTTGCCGGCGGCCGCGCGGCCCCCCGCCCTTTGGGGGGCGCGCGCGTGCGCGCGTGAGTGTGATGCTGCGATTATTCCATCTGTCTCGTTGTCGACGGTGTGAGTGGCTCTCACCGCAGACGTTCTACCTTCGACTTCCCATCGGCTTCGGTCGGCGCTCAAAGCCTGCAGACTCAACAGATCCGGGCCGCGCGCGCACGGGTCGATGCCCATCCGAATTCTGGCGCCGCGCGCCCGCCCAGGTTTATATATATATATATATATATATATATATACATATACATATATATATATATATACATATATATATATATATATATATATATATATATATATATATATATATAAATTTGTAATATATATATGAAAGCATCAAACTCGTGAGGTCTGTTGCCACACTCGATCCCAATATTTGACATATAGCGCGCGCGTGCGCATGCGCGCGGGAGCGCTCGCGCGCATGCGCGTGCGCGTGGGTGCGCGGGTGAGCGAGTGCGTGGGCGCGCGGGTGCATGGGTTCGCGGGTGTGTGGTTGTGCGGGTGCGTGGGTGCGTGGGTGCATGGGTGCGCGGGTGCGTGGGTGCGTGGGCGCGTGGGCGCGGGTGCGTGGGTGCGTGGGTGCGCGGGTGCGCGGGTGCGCGGGCGCGCGGTTGCGTGGTTGCGCGGGCGTGAGTGCGGGCGCGTGGGTGCGCGGGCGCGTGGACGCGCGCGTGTGTGAGTGCGCGGGCGCGCGGGTGCGCGGGCGTGTGCGTGTTTGCGCGTGCGTAGGTGGGTGGATGTTGGAGGGTGCGTGTGTGTGCGGGTGCGTGAGTTCGTGGGTGCGTGGGTGCGTGGGCGTGTGGGTGCGCGGGCGCGCGGGCGCGGGCGCGGGTGCGTGGGCGTGTGGGCGCGTGGGCGCGCGCGTGTGTGAGTGCGTGGGCGCGTGGGTGTTCGGGTGTGTGTGCGTGGGTGGGTGGGTGTTGAATTGTGCGTGGGTGTGCGCGCGTGGGCGCGTGGGCGTGGGTGCGCGGGTGCGTGGGTGCGTGGGTGCGTGTGCGCGGGTGCGTGTGTGGGTGTGTGGGTGCGTGGTGCGTGGGTGCGAGGGTGCGAGGGTGCGTGGGTGCGTGGGTGTGTGGTTATGTGGGTGTGGGTGTGTGGGTGCGTGGCGGCATGGGCGCGTGGGCGCGGGTGCGTGGGTGCGTGGGTACGTGGGTGCGCGGTGTGCGAACGTTGATGCGCGCGTGTGCGCGTGCGTGTGCGCGTGCGCGCGTGCGTGTGCGCGCGCGTGCGCGTGCGGGCGCGCGTGCGCGTGCGTGCGCGCGTGCGCGTGCGTGCGCGTGTGCGCGTGCGTGTCCGTGCGCGTGCGCGTGTGCGCGTGCGTGCGCGCGTGTGTGCGCGTGCGCGCGCGCGTGCGCGTGCGCGTGTGCGCGTGCGTGTACGCGTGTGCGCGCGTGCGCGTGCGCGCGCGCGTGTGCGCGTGCGCGTGGGCGTGGGCGTGGGCGCGGGCATGGGGTGGGTGGCGGGGTGTGGGCGTGGCTTTGGGCGTGGGCGTGGGCGTGTGTGTGTGTGTGTGTGCGTGGGTGGGTGAGTAGGTGGGTTGGTGGGTGGGTGGGTGGGCGGGCGGGTGATCGGGTGGGCGGGCGCGGGCGCGGGCGCGGGCGTAGGTTTCGGCATTACATACTGGGTCTCGGCATTTGGCCGAAGGGCTGGGGGGGGGGCGAGGCCTGGGCCAGCGCTCGGCCGATCTGCGGGTCGCGCCAGCAAGCCGCGGGCAAGGGGCCCCGACCTGAAGCCACAACCAGACATGATCTGGCCCACGCAGCGGAGAGGGAGGCCCGGAGCCCGCGGCGATCGGCGAAACTATCTACAAAACGGCGACAAAATGCCGCGGCGCGCCCCCGCGGAGAGCGGCGGGCATCGCACGCGCTGGGTCAGCGCGAGCACGCGCGTCCTGCAGCGCGCGCGCGGACCGCGCGGCGGACCGCGCGGCAATGGCGAAACATTAACTTACTGACTTCGTATCTTGGCTCGTTGCGGGCAATGGGAGCAACGAAAAGTTCGAGGTTGAACTCGGCTGGGCTCCGAGGCATTACCGCGTCCATCGGTGCTTCCGCGTCGCAGCATTCAGCCTTGAACGCCTTCGTCGGCGTCGCCAGCGCGCTAGGGCCGCGCGCATCGACCGTAATCTCTACATGCGAATTTCATAAAATCCCACCAGCCCTTTGGGCGTGAGTGGTTTAGGGAGCCCTCTCTGTCCTCAACCCCCCTTCTTCCCCTTCGGGGAGGGGTTTACCCCTCCCCCTACCCCCTCCCCCTGGACCTGGACAGGGACTCTGGGGCGTCGCCAGGGGGGCCTTTTTTGGCTCCTGGGAGGGCCAAAAAACGACGACCCTTGGCCCCATTTTGGCCTTCTGAGGGGGCCGCGCTCCTCTTCCTCAGTAGCAAAATCATTGATTTTACAATGGTTTTGGCCTCATTTTGTCCTTCTCAGGGGCCAGCGCTCATTTGCGCTTCTGAGGAGGTCGCAAGAGGCCCCAAGATGGCCCCAAGAGGCCCCCAGGAGGCTCCCAAGAGGCCTCCAAGGGGCCCCCAAGAGGCCCCCAAGAGGCCCCAAGAGGCCCCCAAGAGGCACCCAAGAGGCCCCCAAGAGGCCCCCCAAGAGGCCCCCAAGAGGCCCCCAAGAGGAGGCCCCCAAGAGGCCCCCAAGAGGCCCCAAGAGGCTCCAAGAGGCTCCAAGAGGCCCCACGAGGAGCCCGAACGACTCACACCAGGGCGAGGGGCCCGAACGACTCACACCACGAAGAGCCCGAACGACTCACACCACAAGGAGGTTCCCGAACGAATTACACCAGGACGAGGCGCCCGAACGACTCACACCACGAGGAGCCCGAACGACTCACACCACGACGCGGGCCTCGAACGACTCACACCACGAGGAGCCCGAACGAGTCACACCAGGAGGAGGGGCAGCGCTCATACAAGCCACCACGAGGAGCCCGAACGACTCACACCACGACGAGGGCCCCGAACGACTCACACCACGAGGAGCCCGAACGAGTCACACCAGGAGGAGGGGCCCGAACGACTCACACCAGGATGAGGGGCCCGAACAACTCACACCACGAGAAGCCCGAACGACTCACACCAGGACGAAGAGCCCGAACGACTCACACCACGAAGAGCCCGAACGACTCACACCAGGAAGAAGGGCCCGAACGACTCACACCAGGACGAGAAACCCCCAACGACTCAAAGCACGAGGCGCGCTTTCTCTCCCTCCTCCTCCGCCTCGTCCTTCTCCCGCTCCCCCTACAAGGAGGATGTACAAGCAGGCGGGAGGAAGGAGTAACAGGGGATATATGCGGGGGCAGGCGGAAACACGCCTGAAAAACACGACTGTCGGCATGCTTCGCAAGAGTTGCTGTTGAGAGATGGGCTGGTGGGGATACGCGAAGCGTAAAGAATTGCGACCCCTACCGGTTGCCCATTGAAACTCGATTTTTTGCCCTCGCCCCCCCAGTCGAGTCCACCCGCAACCGCCGGGGTGGGTTAGCGCTAACAGCGTCTGAGACGAACGCTGGACGGTGCGCCATTCAAAAGTATTTGATGACTGAGATCAAACTGCGTTGTCTTTTGTCGATATGTGATCCCATGGAAATGGGGGCCGCGAGATCCTCGCCGCCTGGCCCCGAGCTCGGCGAGAAGGGGGGCCCGTTCGCAAGGAGGCCTTGCCCCCGCTCGGAAGGGTCGCTTGGAGCGCCGCCACTCGTTCGCGCCCTTCCTCCGCGGCCCTCCACCTCAGCCACGCGCGCCCTCCTCGCGCGCGCTGGCACGGCAAGCGCGAAAGCGACTCTCGGCCTCGAAGCGCAGGCCCAAGAACCAACTTCAGCGCCCGACCGTCATTCTGGAACGGACGAACGCCTGAGCCGAAATGGCAACAGAAGTCAGGCAAAGAAGAGGGTGCACTTGAATGTTGTCACGCGGATCCTTGCCCCACCTCGATTGGCTCACATCAATTGCGCCACAACGGTCGCACCACATAGGGTGAAACGCATTGATTCTTCTTTCTCAAAACAGAATAGGATCTACCCCCCCCCCCCCCGGGCTTTATCAATCCCCCCTTCGGGTATGTAAATCATATGTGATTCTGACCACGTGTCCATCCTAAATATGAATTTACACTATCACAGGCTGGCTGGTATCCCCCCCCTGAGGCTCCCTTGTAAAAAGCACTATGCGGTGACATTTTGTTGTTCTAACATCGCACCTTTTTTCACGAATCCCTTGCAGAAAATTAAACGCACACGCGCGCGTCGTCGCGCGCGCATTCCGAAATCCTTCAAAAAAACCCTCGGTGCCGGAAGGATTTCGCAATCGAGTTCCCAAAACAAAAACATACAAAAACACATGGCTTCGCAACACCGGTGTGCTAAAAAGCGTCCGCGCCAGCTCTTGCGAAATCTTTCTTATATATACAATGTTTTTTTCAAGATTTTCACAAAATGAGATTAAACGGTCTTCGCGCGCGCATGTCGAAATCTGTCGAACGCCCTTGCGCGTGTGCCGTCGCGAGGATCCTCTGCAACAGAAAATGGGACGAAGCGCAAACGCGCGCGTCGTCGCGCGCGTATGCCGAAATCTGTCAAAACCCATCGGTTTCGGAAGGTTTTCAAAATCTTGTGTACAAAAAACCTACAAAGAAACCCAAGGTTTCGCAACACGGATATTCAACAAAAGCGTGCGCGCGCGCTCTTGCGTCGTCGGCGTCGTCGTCGTCGTCGCCGTCCTCCCTCCCCCCGCGTCGTCGTCGTCGTCGCATAACGTCGTCCTCTGTCTTTCCTCGTGTTCGTCGTCGTCCTCTTTGGCGTCGTGGTCGTTTCCGTCGTCGTTGTCGCCGTGGTCGTCCTTCCTCCTCCTCCCTAGTCGTCGTCGTCGTCGTCCGTCGTCGGCGTCTCGTCGTCGTCCCTCCTATTTCGTCGCCGTCGTCGTCGTCGTTGTCGTCGTCGTCTTCCCTCCTCTCTCGTCGTTGTCGTCGTCGGCGTCGCCGTCCTTCCTCCTTCTCCGTCGTTGTCGTCGTTGTCGTCGTTGTCGCCGTCGTCGTCCTCCCTCCTCCCTCGTCGTCGTCGTCGTCGGCGTCGCCGTCGTCGTCGTCGGTGTCGTCGTCGTCGTCGTCGCCGTTGTCGTCGTCGAAGTCTTTGGAGACGTCGTCGGTGTCGTCGTCGTCGGTGTCGACGGCGCCGTCGTCGTCGATGTCGCTGTCGTCGTCGGCGTCGGTGTCGTGGCCAAGTGCCATGTGGTACCCACCGTCACGGTTTTGTCTTCAGAGGTTTTGCGACCAAATTGCGGGTGGGAGGGTGGGATGTTTGCACGAACAGTGGAGAGGACAGCTTCAAGACGGTCAAAAATGATTTCCACACCGTAGATTGCGCAACATGGAGTGCACCACATAATGTTGCACCCCATGGGCTGGTTCATCAACACACGCAGCACAACACGCACGGCACCTCATAGGCCGCACCAGTCTCACTGCACAACATGGGCTGCACAACGTAAATTGCACAACAAAAATAGCTCAACCGAGATTTTCCGCTAAACAATCCCCACTCGCCCTCCGTACTATCGGCACCCCTTTTCGCATTGCGATGTACATGCGAGTCCGCCTCATCGCCCACCCTAAACACGAACTCGCGCCATCCCAACCCAACTGGCATCGGCCCCACCCACACGCCATCCTTTTGCACAAGCAAAAACTACGCACGCACATTCGTTCATCAAAAATCACCCGCTGGTCAAGCATCCTGTGCAGAACTGGGGCGACGTGCACACGCGCGCGCCGTCGCGCGCGCGCATGCCAAACTCCTTCAGACGCCTTCGATTTCGGAAGGAGTTCAAAATCGAGCGCCAAAAGAACAGCCAAACGCACCTAGGTTCGCAACGCGGCTTGTTCAAGCGAAGTCAAGGAAAAAACGGGTTGCTTAACATGCTCAAAAAGTACTACCAAACGGGCGTTTCGCGCGCGCACGCCGAAATCGTTCGAACGCCCCTGCGCCCGTGCCGTCGCGAGACTCTATTTTTGCAAAAAAATGTATCGAAGGGCGCGCGCGCGCGTCGTCGCACGCGCATGCCGAAACTTTTATATATATATATATATATATATATATATATATATATATAAAACCTGCAGTGTCGTAGCGATTTCACAACCGAATGCCCACTAAACATTCCCAAGCGCATGGTTTCGCAACATCAATTCCAAACAATATTGCGCGCTTTTGCGAACTCCACAGAAACCAATAAGTTGTCAACATGGATTACTGCATTCTGCCAAACGGGCCTCTGGCGCCACATGCCGGCATCATTCGCACGCCCTTGCGCCCGTGCGGGGGGGGGGGCGCGATCCGTGTCAAATAAAACCATGCGGGCCACTCTCGCGCGTCGGCCGCGGTTCCAAAGCCCTTTTTTACCGCCGACGCGAGGACGCCGTCACCGTCGTCGGCGTGATCAGCATCGGCGCCCGCACTGGCCGCGCCGTCGACGCTGCCAATATCGACACCAACATCACTACTAGTATCATCGTGTCTACCTCGCCGACGTTGCCGTGATACCACGTTCGCCCAATTCGCCGACTATCACTGACGTGCCCGCTGTGATGCGCCCACAGGTCAGCGCCACCGCGGACCGCGTCGGTCGCGCCAAACTAGCTGGCCGCTGCGCACGCGTGCTTGGGTCCGCGCGGCCGCAGACATGCACCAACCAATGCCAAGCATTCATCGCAATCGCCACCGCATGCGTTTTGCAAACCGAATTACAGGTGGGTGGGTGGGACGATTGCGCGAATAGTGGAGTTGCCAACTCACTGCGAACAGAAATTAATTGCACCACCCAGATTGTTCCACAAAGACTGCTGAACATACATGGCTAGAGAAACCCTGTTTGATGTCCACGGTGGCTAACATGTGTGATTATCAACTGTAACTGTGACAAGACAACACCAATGGACCGCGAATAGCGTCGTCTGGACTCGCCTGCATGAGCACAAAACACCGCTCCGCTCTGCTGGACCTACGTAACAGGACCACTCGGATGTGGCGACGGTTCCGACGGGGGCACCCCCCCCGGGAGCCAAGAGATCTCGTCTGGATCCGCGCAGGGTACCGCTCCGCTGGAGATCCAAGAAGCCCGCGAAAGTGGCGACGGCTGCGCAACTGGCTGCCTACAACGTATCCGCGAGGTCTTGCCTGGATGCGCGCACGACACCGCTCCGCGCAGCCCAAAGCACCCCACG
The DNA here is from genome assembly GCA_963575745.1 of Prorocentrum cordatum. NCBI lineage: Eukaryota > Dinophyceae > Prorocentrales > Prorocentraceae > Prorocentrum > Prorocentrum cordatum. The sequence goes on from CAUYUJ010007068.1 coordinate 11,115, forward strand.
AAGATGGTGACGGCTGCGCCTCCGACCCTCGCTTCCACGTTCCCTTCCCTTCCCCTGCGTGTCCTGGCATACTTTCCCCCGCCCTCTCCCATTCCCCCCTCCCCCCCGAGACTCCCCTCGCCTCCGCTTCGTCGCCCCTCCCTCTTCAATCATCCTCCCAATCACTCCCCGAGCCATTCCATTCTCCTCCCACACTACCCCTCCCTCGCGGTTCGGCTGAGGAAGGCGCCCACGAAGCCGAGAATGGCGCGTTAACGAAGAGGCCGGCGATCATGTACCTGCCGCCCACGTCACGGTCACACCCGCGGCGTCGCCGGGCAACACAGCCAAGGGAGGGAGGAAGGGAGGGAGGAGGACGGTGGAAGGGTGGGGATGGGGCCGAGTGGGAGACAGGGAGAGGGCGAGGGCGACAAGTTGTCCGCTGTCGTGCGGACCCGGCCCCAGCGGACTGGCGAGTGCACAACATGCGACGCGCCCAAACTGGCACACAGATTCCTAGCTAGACCTGCGCGGCGCCCATGCAAGAGCAGCCTGCCCCACCGTCGACGAGCTGGCGATCGGACAGTCTGCGCCACGCCGGAGCGGGAACCGAAACCTCTGGAAAATGAACGCGGCGTCATGGCGAAAGGGGCCTCCTCCGCCTCCTCCTCCTCCTCCTCCTCCTCCTCCTCCTCTTCCTCCTCCTCCTCCTCTTCCTCCTCCTCCTCCTCCTCCGCCTCCTCCTCCTCCTCCTGCTGCTCCTATAACTCATATTGCATCGTCGGCGCTAAAACGTTTGCGTTTACATGAATAGCGTCAGATGCGCCTCGCTGCTGATGGGTATCATGGAACGCCTTGGACTGCGTCGTTTTCGGCCGAATCTGAGGCCCCCCCCAAGCCCATCGTCCCTGTCTCAAAAAATAAATTACTGCAACGTGGCATTGGGACTGGAACGCGCTCTCACCTCGCAAACGGAAGGCATTCGCGCGCGGCCCCGCTTCCGACGACTCGGCGAAGAGAACAACTACGCGGGCCGCGCAGGGGCGGAAGCCGAAAAAACTTCCGCTAGCCGTGGCGACGACGAAACATGCCCCGCGCTGACGCAGCACTGCCGCTCTCGCTTGCAGGCGTCGTGGCGCTTGGGCGAGGTCGGCATCTCGCCCGCTTCCGCGCGGCCCCGCTGCCACTGCCGCTCCCGTCCACTTCCGCCAACGAGCCGTGCACCGCGCCCGCGCGGGACACCACGTCCGAACGCCCTGCGCACGAAACGGTTGGGCGAGGGCGGCAGGTCGCCCACCGGCGCGGCCCCCTCTGGATTGGCGAATGGGCGCCTGCGCCACGTCGACGCGGGAGGGCAACTTTCCGGCGAAATCTGCGCGGCGCCGAGGCGAGAGCAGCAGTTTCGTCCACTTGCGCGTCGACGGAGCTGCACGCGAAGAGTGTGCGCCACGCCCAGGTGGGAGCTCAACTCCTCTCTAGAAAAACAAGCGCGGCGCCGAATCGAAAGCGGCAGTCCGGCCTTTCGTCTGGGATGTACCCCCCACCCACTCCTGCAACACATCTTGCAACATTGACAACTTAATCTCCATGTTGAGACGGGACACGTTGATGTTGAATTGTTTTCCGACAAGACGGATAAGACCCCACTGGCGTGGTCCCTTATCAGCCGGCTAGGTGGCAGAGTGGTGTATACAATTACCAATAAGGGCTAGTGAAAAAGGGCTGGGTGACGAGGGCTGGGGAAAAAGGGCGAAGAGGGGATGAGCATGAAAATGAATAGGACTCAAATGAAAAAATTGAGGAGGGTGAGGAGAATGGGGATAGGGACAGTGGATAGAAGGGGGGGCCGAAGAAGGGGGCGGAGGAAAAACGGGATGAGGAGGAGGGGGGAAAGGGAGCACCGATGGGGAAGGCCGAGGAGGAGGAGGAGGAGGAGGAGGAGGGGGAGGAGGGGGAGGAGGAGCGGCAGGAGGAGGGGGGAGGGAGGGACCCCAGAGGGGCATCCCCCAAAAGCGGGGTGCTGGGCCGTTGCGCGCCCTGGTGCGGGCAGGGAGAGTACCGGGCGCTCGGGGCACAAACCCCACGGTCTGGGGCTGGCCCCCTCTGAGCGCGGCCCCCTTCCAGCGGGGGGCCGCCCGGTGCGCGGTCCCGTTCTAGACGAGCGCGTTCCACTACTCGCAAAGTAACTACTCGCAAACGTCCTGGATCCGCCGCGGGGGATCTACGATAGATGGCATCGAAGCAGACATGTGCTTTTCGAACGTTTGCGAGTAGGCACTTTGAGAGTAGTGGAACGTGCTCGGTGACGTTCGGGCCGAGCTCCCCCCCCGGGCTCCCCGATCTGGACGTCGTGCCGGGTGGTCCGTCCTCCGTCCTGTCGTCGCGCCGTCGTTCGTGTTGTGGTGGACCCTTGAGGTGAGTAATGCTCCTCCACCACCTCCTCCCCCTCCCCCTCCCCCTCCTCCTCCTCCTCCTCCTCCTCCTCCTCCTCCTCCTCCTCCTCCTCCTCCTCCTCCTCCTCCTCCTCCTCCTCCTCCTCCTCCTCCTCCTCCTCCTCCTCCTCCTCCTCCTCCTCCTCCTCCCCCTCCTCCTCCTCCCCCTCCTCCTCCTCTGCGTCGACGCTTCGGGCCGACAACACGGGGCGGGGGAGCTGCCGTGCCGCCTGCTTGGAAGGGCCCGCGCTCACGCTGCGAGCGCACCGCGGCCTGGCCGCGGCGGCGCGCGCGGCTCGCCGATTCCGGCGGCCCCGCTTGCGGGACGGTTCGCTGCAGTTCTGGATGCGGGCGCGGGGGGGGTGGAGGAAAGTGGACGGGGAGGGCAAAGGGGAGGGGGAGCGGGAGAGGGCAAGGGAGACAAGTCGCTCGCTCGCGTGCGGTCCCGCCCCCGACAGACCGGGAGTGAAAGCCACGCGGCGCGCCCAGACAGGAGCGCAAATTCCAGGCGAAGCGTGGGCGACACCGAGACGAGAGAAACCTGTTCGTCCGCTCGCGCACTACTCCGCTGTCGACAGGCCAGCGAGCAAAACATCTGCGCCGCGCCGAAACGAAAACTCACTTATCGAGAAAATAAGCGCTGAGCGCGGCGCGGAGGCGAGAGTGACACTAACTGCGCCCTTTCGCACGGGCTGTGAGCTCCGCCCCTGTCCTGCCATTGATTTTGCAGCGTCGACATTGTTGTGCTTCTGATGGGCAGGAGTGAAGGTTCTGGAGAGATTCGCCACAGGGTGGCTAGATGGCAGAGTGGGAGAACGTACTGACGAGAAGTAAAGATTGGATGGTGATGGTGGGCACGGGGGAACGAGGAGGGCGAGGAGGGGATGAGGATGAAAATGAGGGGGGTCATTCAAGGACGAGGGCTAGGAGAATGGGGCTGGGGAGAGAGGATTGAATGCGGAGGCCAAGGAGGAGTCGGAGAACAACTGGGACAAGGAGGGAGGGTGAGGAGGATGGGAGAGGAGGAGGGAGCATCGAAGGATGGCGGGGATTAATTCATAATCACCGCCTGGGGTATCACCTGCCAAGACGTCAGCAGGCGGTGGATACGGCTGTACATTTGGCCCCCCAGGGCCCAAGCGAGGAAGGAGGAGGGGGCAAGAGAATAGGGAAGGAGATAGGCGAAGAGGGGGAGCGGGAGGAGGTGGAAAGAGAAGAGGGAGGGAGCTGGGGAGGAGCGGGAGGTGGAGAGAGAGGAGGGGCGACGACGACGAGGATCCGCCCAGGGCCCCGAGCGACTGAGGCATGCGGCGCAAGGGCGTTGTCCCCGCCTGAACGGCGAAACGAAACGGGCTTCACGCGGTAGTTTCCGCGGGCCGCCGGCGCGACACGCCACATTGAAAACGAGAACGCTCACGCGCGACCAAACGCGGGACTCCCGCTGAAGGTCGCTTGGAGGGCGCTTACGAGGACGCTTACAGTCGAACCCAGGCCAGAAGAACATCCTTCAAGAACATGAGACCCTCGGCCGAACAAAGCCCCCCAAATCCTAAGATCATTCGCGGGTGGTTACCCTACCCAAGCATGCACAAAAGCATCAAACAACACACACACACACACACACAAAGAACATTAGGGTACCCTCCCCGAGACTACCTCGATCCTACACCTCGGTCCGACTGTAGGCGTGGAGGAGGAGGAGGAGGAGGAGGGGGAGGAGGAGGAGGAGGAAGAGGAGGAGGAGGAGGAGGAGGAGGAGGAGGAGGAGGAAGAGGAGGAGGAGGAGGAGGAGGAGGAGGAGGAGGAAGGGGGGAGGAGGAGGGGGAGGAGGAGAAGGGAGAGGGGGGCCCCGCGCCCATGTCGATGAAGGCGACCCCCGTGTCTCTGCGTCGGTCACCTGGCTCCCAACAAGGCTGGACCTCTCGCCGCTCTCTCCGCCCTGGGCACTTGCTTTGCCCGCTGTGGGGCCCAGCGAGGGCCCCAAAGGCCGAGAACGGCAGAACACAGCAACCATCTTGTGAGCGTTTTTTAGATCCGGCGTTTCGACATTGGGCGGAAGGGGGTTTCGACCACAGATGTCGTGGCGGAACGACACATGAGTCCGGGCTGTGTCCGATGGCCATGCCCCAGGCTCGGCACTCGGGCCGATGAAACATCCCAGGAGAGAGCTCCGTGCCTACGGATTGAAAGCACCACGTCGAACGAAATACGTGACGATGCTCGGACGTCCATGTGAGCGTTTTTGTTATTCGGCGTTTCGACTTTGGACGGAAGGGGGGAGAGGGGGGGGTCTGGCTCTGGACCTCTACTTAGTGCGACTGGTTGCAAGAGTGCTGCCTCTGGGGGAGACTCCACCCGCTCGAAGCAGGCGCCAAAAAACAGCCAAGATCTACTCCATAGGGGGGGGAGGGGGGGGGGGGGCCGCGCCGATCGGCAAAACAATGAATAAAAAAACGATCACCTTGAGTTCTCAACTGTTGGGCTTCTTTTCCACCGCCACCACCACAAGTAGGAGGGGGAGGGGGTCCTCCTCCTCCTCTTCCTCCTCATCCTCCACCTCCTTTCCCCCCTGCAGCTTGTGGTGGTAATGGAAAGCAGGCCCATCATCAAGGATGCTAGGAGGCCAGCGTTCGGACCAGAACTCCAGCCCCTTCGGCGGCCACCTGCGACGATTCGGGCACCTCCTTTTGAAAGCCCTCGGCGAGGCGGGAAGCTGCTGAGAAAGCGCATCCCGCCGCGAAGCCTCGGGGGCTTCCCTGCCAGGAGGGCTGGACAGAGATCTCCCACCGATGCTGGGGCAAAGCATCTGGGCAGGGTCCGACCACAACGATGCTTGAAATGAAATCGCGTTTTGCAACGAACAACGCAACGAGGCCCAACGTTTTCAAACGAACGTTTAAACGAAGCCTGTGCCAAACGAAACGGGGCGTCTAAAGCAACAGCGAAAAACGAGACGAAACAACAACGAATAACGAAACGAAAAACAAAACAAGGGCCGAGACCTAGCTAAAGAGCGTGTTGGTCGGTCCTTGCATCTAGGCATAGATGATCATCCACAAAGAAACCTTCGAAGCCCTCGCCTGACACCTTCCGATAACTTCCGCTATGAATACGTCATGACGCGAGGACGTCGTCGCGGGGCTCCAACCTCCTCCCCCTCCTCCTATTCCCCCTCCTTCACCTCTTGCTGCTCCTCCTCGGACGAGGAAGGAGGGATGAGAGAGTGGGGAGGAGGGAGGAGGAGGAGTAGGGACGAGTAGGATGGAGGAGAATCGCACGCCACCGAGGGGAAAGAGAGGGAGAGAGCCCGACAGTTCGGACCAAACATCAAGGGGGGGGCCATCGGAGTGGACCTTTTGACTCTGCAGTAAGGCTGGCAGCTGCATCGCCGCAGGCCAGCGACGGCCCCCCTCGCGTGAAGAGCTCAGCGCCCTCTTTGGGACCCGCCGCGGCTCGCTGCCGGAGCGAACTGCCGAGCAGGCGAGCCTCCTCCCCGTTCAAACCGACAGCCCCGAGGCAATCCGAGAGGCACAGGTTGGCCACGTTCGAACACCGATGGCGCCTACCCCCCTCCCCCCTGCCCACCTGGTTGGTCCAGCCGGGGCCTCGCGGGCACCCTTCCACGGAAACGACGACCGAACAGCTCAAGCGCCAGAGCACCGGGGCACTCGGGAGCACCCAGCCCAAGAGTCCTGCTGCGAGGTTTGGCTCTGGAGAGTCTCGCCGTGTTCTTCTTGCCGGCGCCTACAGGCGAAGGCGCGGAGCCAGGGAAGGCCTCCAATTCTTGCAGGCCTCTGGCCACTGCAAAGACAATGTGGCATGGGCCCCACACCTGGCACGGAAGAGCAACGCTGGACAGCCTTCGACCGGAACAGGAAGCTCGAGCCAGGCCCCCCAGGGCTGGGTGCCAGCTTCGGCAATGTCCAGAAAAGCATCGCCCGAGGCAGCAACAACGGGGCCAGGAAAAGGAATGGGAGGGGGGTGGTGCACCCGGTGGGCCCTCACGTCCTCCCGCCGAACCCAGTCGAAGTCGGCCTCATAGATCGAGGCCGGATCCTAGGACACGAGGGAAAGCCTTTGAGCCCGTGTATTGTCGAGCATGCCCTGGTTACTATAGAGAACCTCTGCGCGCGTGACAAGCTGCAGAAATCTCCAGCAATCAAAAACCATCCCTGGCTAACAGCACATCAGACTGATCATGTCGGGCCACACCCGTCCCGCGCTTGGCCAACCAGTCCAACCTGTGGTTGCCCGTTCGTTCAAACTCGGACAACAGACCTGCCCTGGAATCTTCCACCTTCGCATGACCACGGCCCTCACGGAAAGAAACTCCATCAGGGGCCTCAGAGGTGGGCACGAGGACTCCCAAGGGCTGAGGGCTCTCGCCCTCGAGAGACAGCAAGCTAGGAGTTCCTTTTGCAATAACTGCACAAAACTATTAGAGCTGCACACAGCATGGAAGCCATAGAGACGGCGTAGTCCCCACCGGCAAGTGGCTCGGAAGACTGACCAATACCATTATGATACGCAACGATGGTTCTCATCGTTAACGGCGAAGCCCCATCCAACGACTCGGAGCGATGGCGAGGCGCGTCGGTAGGGCAGGCCGACGTTTCGCCTGAGACTCCCCCACCACTTATGGTCCTTAAGCTGGAAGTGGCCACAGCTTCACGGATGGAGGGCGGGCCGATTTCAAAACGTGGCTCTCGCCTCAGGGCCGCGCACATTCGCCCCAAAAGTTCGCAAGAGCTTCGCGGATGGAAGGCGGGCCGTTTGCAAAATGTGGCTATCGCCTTAGCGCCGCGCGCATTCGTCTTACGAGTTTACAACAGATTCAAATATGATTGTGGCTGACGTGCTTGACATTGTGTTTCGGCACGATCTAGGACTGCCAGGGCGAAGAAGTTACGTTGACTCGCGGTGTTCAATTCCCAGGAGCGGTGTTCTGGCACAGTGCAGGATCGCCAGGACGCACCAACAACGTTGACTCGCGGCGCTGAAGTCCAAGGACCGGTGTTCCGGCACGGTTCAAGATTTTCAAACGATTGCCTTCCAACGGGGCACTTCCCTCTGTGAAAACGTATCCTTGTAGGGACCTAAGAGGAGGGAACTTGGAGGGAGGGCTTATGGCAACATTGGTGATTTATCGTCGGTTTACACTGGTCCTCCTCCTTCTTCTTTTCGCGTTGAACGGACCTTTATTGCTATGTTTGCTGCGTCCTGACCGTGCGAGTCGCCTCAAGCTATAACATAAACGCGGACAGATACCTGAACGAACAAATTGAGGCAACTGCTCCTTTTCCTCGCCCTCGTCCACCTCCTCCTCCTCCTCCTCCTCCTCCTCCTCCTCCTCCTCCTCCTCCTCCTCCCTCTCCCTTGCCTCCCAATTTCCTCCCCTCCTCCCCCCTCCCGAAAGGGGCACGGCGCGAACGGCACGCCGCACAGGGCGAGGCCGTAGTTCTTCACGCCGAGCGGCAGCGGGGCGAGGCGGACGCCCACCGAGGAGAGGATCGGGCTGCGCTGCAGCGCCGCCAACCTCGGGCCGAGGGAGTCCGGCACCTGTGGGGCAAACGTTGCTCGGATCGGCGAAAAGCTCGCCATCGCTCGGACGTCCATTCCCCGTGTATGTTTCTGTTTCGTGCTTCCTTTCTTCGCACGATGGTCCAACAGGCTCCTCGATGGTCCCCGCCAAGAAAATGCAGCCGCCAGCCACAGGCGGATGGCAAGTGGGGGGTGACCTTACTGGGGGGTGACGACAGGGGCCCCAGAAAGGTGCGCTTCAGGGCTCCCCATTTGGGCACCTGCCGGCCCAAGACGGGGCCCTAGAGGGCCCCCTTTGGGGCCCTCATGTGGGCCACCCCTTTTGGGCCCTCATGTGGGCCACCCCACATGAGGGCCCTAGAGGGCCCCCCATGTGGGCCACCCCTCAAATAACGCCCGCCCGACAGCCTCGTGCCGAGGGAGTCCGGCACGTGTGGGGCAAATGCTGCTCAGATCGGCGATAAGAAGCCCCGGCTCTCCCATTGCGCGGACCGTCGGAAATCGACCGTTTTCAGCCCACTGGCGGCTCTCAACCTGGAACGACCACGACAACGGATAACGGCCGTGACTCTGAAGTGGGCATGGCCAGGGGCACGGGCGGGCGCGGGCGTCGGCGAACCGAAGGCAACGAGTGTTTGAGATCAGATTTTGGCAATGTCACTTGCATGGCACTTCGCCTCGAAAAGAAAGGCAACTGAGTTCCGACTTGCGTAGAGCCCAGATTTTCTCCTGGGCCTGCCCACGCCCCAACCCCCATGCAAGTAAACCTGCTCAGGTCTACAGAAAAACTGTCATTGGGGGGGGGGCCTGGCCCAGGGGGGAAACATCGAGCTGCCATCAATGATACATAGCCGATAGAGGGGCTATGGGCCCCCGATAGCGAATCTGCCCGCTCTTGGGTGGGGTGCGCCATCGGGCCCCATATCGGCGATGCATGGGCGACTCGCGTTGAGCCGTACAAATACCCTGTTCATACTGGAGGGAGCCCAGGTCAAGAGAACCAAACAATGAGGGGCTGGGAGGCTGTTTCACAAATGTGCCTGACGAAACTTACCATACGTTTCTGGTGGTATCCCTACCACCCGCGGACCCAAGCTAGGCCACGAGCTCATTGCGTCGTTCAAGTTAGGGTCGGTATTATGCTCAATGGGTTGGGGGCCGATGCAGATCCCCCTATGCCAATGCGCCCCAACGGTTTGGGACGCCCGAAATGGGCACGAACAACATGGGTACGATCCCGGGCAACAACTGTTGTCAAAAACTAAGAGCGGCCGCTGTTTGCCAGGCGAACGTGTCTCAAATGAACAAGAACCGCCGTGACGCCGACAGCGAACCCTGGCCAAAATGAACAACAACTGATGTTAGGCGCTGCGCCCATTGTTTGCGTACCCACTTCGGTCCCCCTGGCAGTTGCCCCTGCACTTCGGCCCCCCCATCGCCCTGGAAAGCTGCCGAGCCTCGCCTTCGGTCCTCGTTGGCCGCGGGGGGGCCTTCGAGCGCGCTTGGCACTCGAGGGTCGAGGGCCGAGACGGGGAGATGCCACGGTTCGTTGAAACGACGGGGGGGGACCGAGGCTTGCGGCTGTGTGCAAGGGGGGTCGAGCAGCGGCGACAGGGTTTCCTGGCTGGGCACGGTCTGGTTTTTCAGATCCGCGGCAGTTGTCGGTGTCTTGCGTGCGACTCTGGGGCATCTCGGAGCGGTCCTCGGATAGCTTTTGGCAGCTGGTCGGAGTTGCGTGGGCGACACCGATGCACCTCGGAGTGGTCTGGGGATTGCTTTTAGGAGCTCCAGAATGGCACGTGCGGATCATCGGAATCTCTGAGCAAGTGTCCGAGTCGCGTGGGGGACCTGGGGCATGTCGGGGACGGGGATTTGGGAGAGATCAAAAACGGACAAGCCCGAAATCCGGGCTCCCAACTCTGTCGGGCGCCCCGCCCCCGACCTCGCGACCACCGACCGCCAGGATGGCGGGAAGCGGGAGTTGGGAGAGATCGAGGCCCAATAAGCCCGAAATCCCGGTTCCCGTCTCTAGCAAGCGCCCCGAGCTCCCGTCCCTACGAGCGGCGGCCGCCGGGATGGCAGGACCGGGATTTTGGAGAGATCGAGCCTGGATAAACCCAAAATCCCAGTTCCCGGCTCTCAGGCGACCCGCCCCCGCCCCCGCGACCAGCTGTGTCCCTCTGTGTCCCGCTGTGTCCCTCTGTGTGTTCTGTCTTTCCAGCGCCTGTGATCACCCGCCGTGACTGGCCAATGATACTAGAGACAGCGATACGATATCAATGCAAGCGCAAATCACGTTTGAAACTAAATATTTCTCACAAGAAGATCTGGCACGTTTGGCAGACCATCGTTTGGAAAATAATCTGGACAAGTACTGGATGGCGTCATCGAGCGCCACCGCTTCAGCAGCGAAGGATGAGATAGGGTGCTGAAAATACACTCCTCGGAAAGCAACTGGGAAGGTGCTCCTGCATCCAGCTCGCGTGACAATCGCCTCTAACACCCAGCCAGAAGCAGAGCAACTTTGCGTCCGAGTTCCGCCGTCGGAGTGGCTTGTGCAGTTGACTATAAAATCTGTTATTCGATTGTGTTCCCTCCAGTGCCATACGGCCGGGTCGGAAACCATGCACGGCGGCGTCAGACCATTCTGAAAGAAGCGGACCAGGGAGGAGGTGATACGACCGAAAATTGGAGTAAGGCTGTTATTGTTCAATGGTGCATGCCCGCATGCACTTTCGGCAAGCGGTTGGCAATCCCTCACAACAACAATGCACGAACTCTTCTGCCAGAATTTGATGATTGGCGGCTCGGAGCTGTCACGGTGTCCCTGTGTCCCTCCGTGTCCATATGTGCCCCTCTGTGTCCCTCTGTGTCCCTCTGTGTCCCTGTGTGTCTCTCTGTGTCTCTCTGTGTCCGTCCGTGTCCCTCCGTGTCCCTCTGTGTCCCCCTGAGTTTCTCTGTGTCCCTCCATGCTTCTCTGTGTCCCTCTGCGCCGCTCTGTGCCCCTGTGTCCATCTGTGTTTCTCCGTGTTTCTCTGTGTCCCTCTGCCCCCCTGTGTGTCCCCCTGTGCCTCTCTGTGTCTCCGAGCGTCCATCTACGTAGTGTTCGCTGGTTGCGTCTCGCTTCAACGAATCAGCTTTCCGCTTGAACGAGCATCTTTTCGCTTGAACGATATACCCTCGCCCCCCGCCCCTCCCGTCCCCCTCCATCGCCCCCACAACTGCACGGTTTCCCCCGGGGCCGTAGGCGACCCGAGGAGGAGCAGGAGGAGGAGGAGGTGGAGGGGGAGGGGGAGGAGGCCGGAGGAGGAGGAGGAAGGAGGAGGAGGAGGAGGATGAGGAAAGAGGAGGAGGACGGGTCGCCTAAGCCCCTCGGAAAAACCCTCCACCGCCCCCGCCCCACCCCCCCCCTCTTCGGCCGCCCCACACGAGGGCGGACTGTACACGCAGGCTGCGTGCCCCCTCCGCCCCTCCCCCCGCCCCTGATATCCCACGGCGCGACAAAAATCTGTGCCGTCGTGGAAAAGCTCGACCAGAGCCCAAGGCCTGCACGGTTTCCCCTGGGGCCGTAGGCGACCCGAGGAGGAGGAGGAGGAGGAGGAGGAGGAGGAGGAGGAGGAGGAGGAGGAGAGGAGGAGAGGAGAAGAGGAGAAGAAGAGGGAGGAGGAGGAGGAGGAGGAGGAGGAGGAGGAGGAGGAGGAGGAGGAGGAGGAGGAGGAGGAGGAGTGAGGAGGAGGAGGAGGAGGAGGAGGAGGGGAGGAGGAGGAGGAGGAGGGAGGAGGAGGAGGAAGGATAGGAGGAGGAGGAGGACAGGTCGCCGAAGCCCCTCGGAGAAACCCTCCACCCCTGAGATCCGACGGCGCGACAAGAATCTGGGCCATCGTGGAGAAACTCGACCCGGCTGTGAAGAAATTGCGGGCCCCCCCTGTTTTTTACCCGCTCTCTTTTTTATGTCCCGCTCTCAGGGGCGCGCAAGAATGGATTAGCGATCCATGGATTGGGTGCGCGGTCGCCAAATCCACGGATCGGGGGAGGTGCCCTCCCAAAATGCGGCCTGTGCCGCCTTGTTTGGCGGAAATCCGCGATGTCCAATGTAAACGGGACCCGTCGCTAATCCACGCCCCCTTGATGCATGTTTGCGATCGCCTCGCGTTCGCCCTTCTCCTTTTTTTCTGTCCCGCTCCTGCTTTGTTTCCCGCTGGGCCGACCCGCCCATCTTTTTCCCCGCCGGTCGCTGCGCGGCCCCTGCAAGGCCCCTGGGGGGCCCCCTTAGGGGGCTCACGGGGCGTCGGGAAGCCTCTGCGATGCCCCTTGGGGGCCCCTGGGATCCCCGGAGGCCCCTGTGATGCGCATGAGGCCCGTCACTTTGATCGTCGATCGTTGAGTTGTTCTTTTTATGTTAATTGACATTCGAGTTTCGAAGATTGTTCATCGACTTTCGTCGACGTCGACGGCGCTCGATTTTCACCGATGTTTCGTCGATTGTCGATATCCGTCCATCTTTCATCGATATTCGTATACGATCGATTTTCGTTGGCGCCAGTACTCAACAAGCTGCCTTCCAGCAGAGCACCCAGTACTCAACAGGCTCCGTCTCCAGCAGAGCACCGATTACTCAACAGCCTCCGTCTCCAGCAGAGCACTCAGTACACGACAGGCTCCGCTGCCAGACAGGCCCCTTCGGAAATGTTTTCAAAAAACGGCCCGCCGCCCGACCGCCCGATCCGCCCACCCGACCTGCCCGCCCGACCCACCCGACCGCCCGCCCGACTTTTCCGCCTGGCGGACCGCGCACCCAGTACTCAACAGGCTGCGTCTCCAGCAGAGCACCCAGTACTCAACAGGCTCCGTCTCCAGCGGAGCACCGATTACTCAACAGCCTCCATCTCCAGCAGAGCACCCAGTACTCGACAGGCTCCGTTGCCAGAGAAGCCGACCCAGAATCCTAGAATCCTCTTTCCTCTCTGATGCTGCTGATGCTGCTGCCTGGCTGAGGCCTCCCCAATGCAAGGGCATGGCAATATTTAGGCACACATGGAGGAGGATGAGGAGGAGAAAGAGGAGGAAGAGAAGGAGGAGGAGGAAGAGGACGAGGAAGAGGAGGAGGAGGCGGAGTAGGGGGATCAGATCAGACTCCTATCGGGGCATTGATCCAGATGGTGACAGCATCAGAGAGCCCTAGGACCGACTTACCAGCCGCGATGTTCGGACCACCGTCCGCCCTGAGTTTCCAGGGTATCAGAACCCTAAACACGCTACAAAACTTACCCTTGGAAGCCTAACAAGCGAGCCGCAGCTCCAGAAAGTGATTCGCCGAATCCAGAGTCCCGAAAACTTCGAATTACAGCACCTCTAGCACGCTTGGTAGGAGGAGGAAGAGGAGTCGGAGACGAGGGCTCAGAGGGAGACAGAGGACGAGGGGGGGAAACCACGGCCTGGCAGGCAGTAGTGGAGCGGGCCTCAAGACAGGTCGTAGCTGTCCTCGGGGCCGACGTCCGAGACACGCCAGTCGCGGTCGACACACTCGTAGCAGATAAACTCGCACTCTGGGTCTTCACACTTCGTGAAGTTCGAATTCGCAACGAAATCGACGACGGTGATGACTCATGATAATTTTCATCAACAGTATCTGGCACCCACATGTCATTCGACACCGCCATTCTGTCAGTAATCCCAACATCACCGTCGACACTGTGTACACTTAGATATCCATATCCTCGCCCGCCATGAACGTCTGTAGGATCCTCTCCAGGTGGCCCATTGGGGCAACGCCCTCTCTGACCAGTGCCCCCAGCTGCTCGCAACAGGCGATCAATGGCTTGACGTCTTCGATCCTCGGCGTCATCACTTTGGCCTCCCCCTCTTTGAAGGCCGTCGCTATTTTCACAAAGGGGTACTTGGCCACTACTTCTGGCAGTGACAACTTGTTGTTCATTTCTTTCCATTCGTTCAGGCGCTGCAGGTTCATCTGGCTCACAGCAACACCGACCTTCTCGCATCCCTCCGCTATCCCTACTAGACACGCCACCGAGATGGACCCCAGCTTGGACACCTCCGCCTCTTCCCCCCTCGACCTCAAGTCCTGAGCCGCCTCCACCCACGCCTGCGCTCTTCCTCGTCCCTGCAGGATGGGTTCTGTGTTCTCGGCCATCGTCATCGTGATCAAAGTAATAGCCTCTACGTGTCTTGTACGCATAGTCACGTTCATCATCAATTTCATGAGCACAGGCACGATCTTTTTTATTTGATTTACGTCGTACTCTTCTAGCTCCGCGATCTCCTCCTTCGATGCCGTCCGATTGGATTTTGTCTGTGTTCCCTTCTTCGTCCGTCCTCCTCCGCCTCCTCCTCCTTCGGCCTTTCGCCTCGCGGCGGGGGCCGCCGTCGCGGCAGCTGGGGCCGCCGCAGGGGGCGCCGACCACATGCCAGACCAACTCTGGAAGAGGGATGGGAAGATGATCGCGTAGGTGAAACTGAAGCTCCTCAAAAGACCGAAAAGGCTGCAGGCATACTGGGCATGACCTATCCTCAGGATCTTGAACGGGCGGGTTGAACTTCGACGAGTCTACCCTGCGCCGTCCAAACCGATAAGAATTCACAAGATGTCTGACCGCCGTATCACGGCATCTGAACGTCGACAGGCAGGCAACACATTGATTGGTGAGAACCAGCTTGGATATGGTGGACGGAATTCCATGTTGACCACCAATTGCTTGCCTCTGGTGGACTAGCAGGGCACGCCTAGATATAAAACGTCGGCCACATTAAAGGCCATCATCATCAAGATACGAACAACAATATTCACCTTCGGCAACCTCTCCTGGTTCGGGGGAAACGTCCGTGGGCGGCAGCGGTCTCATCAGCCATTCAGCTCGAAACTGCTGCATATCGATCTTCTGAAACGCGTCATAGGCCTCGGAGTTCCCGCGAAAGATCCCCAAGTAGTCTATGACACTGGCCTCGTCCCGAAGTAACTCCAATACGTCCCTCCCCTCCTCCGTACATTCCATATACATAAGATCTTGCACAAACTGTTTGGCCCATGGGTTGTCTCTTGAGGTATCCTTGGGGCTCGAGCACGCACTGGGGTACCAGGAGAAAGACGACGGAACCGCTTCTTCGACCTCCAAGATCCCGAAGACCGCCGTCAGCTGTTGTACATGGTATACCGGACTGCGAGCTATTTTTTGCCACTCTTTCAGCCTCTGGACCCTCAACTCTAAGCCAATCGGAACAAGTCCCGCCTGGCGCCATAGAACATGTGCAGGGGGGTCCTGATAACTGTAGTCTTGGAACCGTCAGGGTTGACAACTTCGATCCTGGTAGCATCACCACCTAGGAGCACACGTAGATATCGGAGACAAATACACTCAATACGGGCAACTTGGGAGGCCGAGAGGACCAGGGCCGTGAGCCCCGAGATCGCAGCGCCTATCACGTCGCTTCTGAACGCCATTTTTTTCGAACGCCATGAGGAACAGACAGACCAGAAGCGCTTCATGTGAGCCCAGCCTCGAACAGCAGCAGCTCGCCTAGCTTCAACCTCTGACGCCCACGGTCCCGACGTCGAGAAGAGGGTCCCGAGAAAAGGAACAACAGGTAAAACTTGTCCAGGGAGATCATGAGCACCATACGAGAAGGCCATCTTTGTGGCCCAATGCGCCCCAGGACCACTGAAGTGAGGGACCACCTGTTTCTTACCCGCGCTCTGGAAGACACCGTGCTCGCGTAGCGATCCATCCAGTAGACGATCTTAGTGCATTATGGTAGCTCGTGCATCGGCCAGGTCCCGAACAATGTGTGTTTTGTTCAGGTCATCTGCAAAGGCGCGCTGTCTCAAGTCGCACTTCTCGCCTGTAACAGCGCAAGTGCCCAGTAGACGATTCTGAAACTTCAGATGGTGGCCAATCTGCCACTCATTCACTGGCGGCGCGAACGCTTCCTGAAACACAGTGGCAGCATTGGCATCCCCCATGTAGTTCCCCTCCGTGTTGCGAAAAACTTTGTAGCCGCCATCGGCCGTGACCCTACAACGCGCTCTTCGATGCCTCTGCTTCAGGGTGTGAGCGTCCGTAGCATCATGCAGCCTATCCACGGCCTCGTCCAGAGACTGGTGCTTCGCGGGCCCGAACGCGTTCCGCATATCGTGTTTCGTATCGACCGTAGACACCCTGCCCCGAGACACCCTCCAGGAAAGCGCCGCGGTAGTTCGAATCGCCCCCGTTCTCGAACGTCGTGGTAAGTAGCCGTAATCGCAGCACGGCATCGACCTCGCCTTCCTCCTCGCCACCTTCACCCACATTTTGCCGAACGAGCAGAGACCGTGAAGCAATCTTGTACTCTGTGTGCGTGTCTTATCGTTATCCTTCGACAACTGATAAGTGAAAGAAACGTTCCAATGTGCAGCAAGCCTAGCATGCTGACGAACTTTGGTCAGAATACACTTCACCCACTTACTGATCAACTGTCCGACGCCCTCTGGGGACTCAACTCCAAGTCCTGCAGATCGCACCTTCTCAGACTGGCGCGACAAGAGCAGCAGCGACCAAATCTCATTCGGCACGCTCCACGGCACTGCAGCACGCCTTCGGCGTGCTGTGCGAAAACCTTTGGCAATGCGTTCAAAGTCGTGCTCGGCCTGGGACATGTCATCGATCGAGGGAAACTCGTCATCATCGAACCTCGAGGCGCTCAGGATGACATCGGCCTCGCTGATCTCGGTCGCACTCATTCCACCCTTGCTCGACGGCGTCGCAAGATCCTCCACCCACTCCTCCATGCTCGGTGTGTGTGACGCAATATGTCCGTACTTCCTCCTCCTAGGTCCCACACCAGCCCCCGCCATAAGTCTACATATCCTCCACTCCTCCGACGCGAGCCTCTTCGATTGTGCCTCCATCAGTTCCTCCGAAAGTTGGGCCTCTCGGAGCTCGCGAAGTTGCCGACGGAACAGCCTGCACTTCTTAGTAATTCGGGTTAGCGCCATAGTAGACTCCAAAGAGCCAGTACACCTTTCACGCGTCTTACCCCTCTCCCGCAGAAGCCGCGCACGTTCCCGAGACATCTGTGAGTACTCAGCTGGCATAGCCTTAGGGGTGGCCTGAAAGATCTCAAGCCCCTTCTCCTGGATGAGCTCCATCAGGGACTTCCAGGCATCCTCGAGGTTCTCAGATTGGACAAGCTCCTCCAGGGACCCCGCACCTCTCTGCTCAAGTAGAGACTCTACGGCATGTTCAACACTCTTGCGAAACACTTGTGCATGATGCTCACTACGAAGTGCAAGGCCCAGCCCCACGAAGTCCCAGCGTTTCCGAAGAGGTTCCGCACGGTAGCAGGGCCTCAGCTCCAGTTGGAAGACAAAGGGGATGTGGTCCCTGGGCCGACTGTCTGGGATGATCTGGAGCCGCTTCGCAGCCCTCATCGCTTGCGTAAACCTCTGGATCCTATGAACATGGCATTCAGGAACAAATACATGATCAATATACGACGCGTGCTGCTTCTTGGTGCCCTTCTGGGTGCTCTGGAAGCTCGGTGTAGCCGGCGTTATCCTGGCCTCGTCAGGGACAGCACCATAGTAGCTGGGACCACAGTGGAAGAACGTATTTGCGGCCGCGAGCGAGTACGTCTCCGCGAAGCTCCTCATCAGTCCCCCTGCCAGGTGCTCCTCTCCGCGTCCGTGTTCTCCCAGCGCAGACGACGCAATGTCAGAGAGGCCGTGGGGTCCGTGACAGCGTCCTAACCCATCGTTGAGATCCATAGCGATGATCGGCGTAGTCCTGCTCGGTAGACATGACACCACATGATGTGCAAAGTCGTGAATCTTGTTCACCGTAGTAGTCAGTTGGTTCTGCTCCCTGGGGTCACGACTCCTTGGCGGGAAATAGAGCGCCATGCACGTCACATCTCCATAGTAATATTTGACTCGTATAGCTCCTCCCCGTCCACGAATATCTTTGGGTGCCACCCAAATCCTCACACCATCTCTCGCACGTACAGTATGTTTGTTAATGTAGAAGGAGACTCCGCACGAACAGTTAGAATGCGCACTCTTGGGATCATATCCCATGTGTACAGCATTGAAGTTGGGTAGATCTTCCACCACATACGAAGAATAATAAGCACGTCTCTGTGTAGCAACTAAAATCACAATATCCACTTTGGCAAACTCATACTGCAACTCCAGTTCACGATCTCTATCGGAAATAGACAAAGGATTCCAACATACTATTCTCATCAGACACTTCGAATCATTCACGAGACCCAGGCACCAGCATGCAATCAACACAAGTGTGTACAGTGGGCGAGTACGGTAGCGGGGCGACGGCGGTCCCGCCTCGATGTCGGTGTGGCGGGGGGCGCGCCTGCCGCCGTGCAGCCGCGGCATCTGGAAAGCCTGGGCCGCCTGGGCCTGCGCGCTAGGAATCCATCGATTCAAGGTGAGGGAGAGGAGGAGGTGAGGAGGGAGTGAGAGCAGGAGGCGGGGAGGAGGTAGGAGGAGGAGGAGGAAGAGGAGGAGGAGGAGGAGGACTGTGACGCTACGGGAGCGCCTGAAACGTGCCGAAGAAGGACGAGGATGAGCGGCAGCAGCAGGGGGCGGAGGAACTGCAGAGTAGCGGCATCGGTACAGTCGAACCTAAGACATAATAACATCTCTCAAGAGCACGAGACCCTCCGCGGGCCAACACACACACACAGAACATCCAAGGGCACCCTCCCCAGGGTGCGCAAGAACATCCAACGAGCAGGCAGAACATTAGGGCACCCTCCCCGAACCGACGTCGATCTTATACCTCGGTTCGACTGTACCCTATATTATCTCCCCCGAGGCCGCTTCCCTCAAATTGTCCCTCACGTCTTCCAGCTCTTCCTCCAACTGCTCCCGGGTGGGCTCTGGCTCGCCGTCGTGGACCGCCGCTTCGGCCGCCCCTGGCCACGAGCCCTCTTCTTCCCAAGCGTCCACGGCCGCGCTCGCTTCTTCTTCTTCTTCTTCTTCTTCTCCGCCCTCCTCGGAAGAGGAAAACAACTGCATTGACATCAACTTCCCAGAGTTCTGCGCAGATTTCCTGGATCGTCGTTGGAACCCCCCTCCCTGGCGCGCGGGGTGCGCCAGGGGCTGCGCCAGAGGCGCTGCCAGGGGGGCCACAACGCTGGTCCAAGAAATCCGCGCGAAGAACTCCGAAAATTGGGGTTTACGGCAAAATCGTGCTGTGTCGACCTCAGCGTTCGTTCCTGACATTGCGGGGATACCGTTCATTCTTGAACGATCGGCCGTTTCCGAAGCTTCGGCTCGTTCAATATCGACCGATTCTGGAACTAGAGACCTCCTAGATGGGGTCCGGGTAGATGGGGTCGACGGATCGCGCCGCATCGCCAATGCATCGCCGATGTATCGGCGATGCATCGGTGACGCATCCGCGACGCCAGCGTGGGGCAACACGGGCTCCACATCGAACCGCATCGTTGATGCATCGGCGATGCGACGCGATCCTCCGACCCCATCTACTCGGACCCCTTCGAAGAGGCCTAGAGATTCTGGAACGCCAGATGCGTTCAAACTTGAACGCCCGCGGCGTGGTCGTGGCCGGTCGACACGACGCGAACCTGCCGTGTGCGGTCTTCTCTGCCTCGGGTCCTCCGCACTCGAGCCCTCCGTGCCCTGCTCGCTGGACTCCCGCTGCTGCGCCGACGGCGAACGCGGGGCTGGTGACGCCTGAGCTCCTCCTCCTCCTCCCCCTCGCTCCTCCTCCTCCTCCTCCTCCTCCTCCCTCCCCTCCTGCCTCCTCCTCCTCCTCCTCTCCTCCTCCTCCCCCCCCTCCCCCTCCTCCTCCTCTCCCTCCTCCTTCTCCTCCTCCTCCTCCTCCTCCTCCTCCTCCTCCTCGAACCTCAGCGAGGTGCGGCTCCAGGCGCGGGCTCGGCGGCGGCTCGGGCGCGCCCAACGCCGCGAGCCCTGCCGGGAGAGCAGCGGGCGACGAGGTCCGCGGGGGAGGCTCCGCCGGGCCCGGGGGCGGCGGCTCGGTTGGGGCCGAGACCCCGACGCTCGGGGTCGGCGGCTCGTCGTCCTGCCAGGGGAAGAACGAAGCGGCAATGAGCGTAAGTTTTTTGTTCTGTGTTCTACGATGGTGGTGTCGGGCTGACGGCGATGCAGGTTAGCAGTTGGTGCCGATCTACTCAACACATCTATGTGTGCATGCATGTATGTATGCCTGATTGTATGTATGAATATATGTATGTATGTCTGTGATTACATGCATGCATGCATGTATGTATGTATGCATGCATGCATGTAAGTAATTACGTATGTATGCGTGTATGTATGCCTGTCTGTCTGTCGGTCTGACAGCCTGCCTGCATGCATATATGCTTGTATGTATGTGCGTTTGCAGGTGTATATACAGGTGTGTATGTATGTATGTATGTATGTATGTATGTATGTATATATATATATATATATATATATATATGTATGCATGCATGCATGTATTCAGGTCTAAATGTAATCATGCATGTATGCATGCATGCATTCATATATGTATACACACATGCATGCATGTATGCATGTGTGTATACATACACGCGTACATACATACATACGTACATACACACGTCCATCCATCCATCCATCCATACATGCATACAGACACACATACACATATACATATATATATATATATATATACACATATATATACAAATAAAACTTCATGCATACATGTACGTATGCAAGCTTGCATGTATGTATGTATGTATGCATGTATGCATGTCTGCATGTATGCATGCATGCCTCTGTCTGTCTGTCTGTCTGTGTGTCTGCCTGCCTGCCTGCCTGCCTGCCTGTCTGCCTGTCTGTCTGTCTGTCTGTCTGTCTGCCTGCCTGTCTGTCTGTCTCTGTCCGTGTGTATACATGCATGCATGCATGCATGCATGCATGCATGTATGAATGCATCCATGCATGCGTGTGTGTATATGTATGTGTAAGTATACAAGTATGTGCATATCTACATATACTCCTAATCATAGATCTTTGTTACCCGCCCCCCCCCGCTCCCGAAATCGGACCCCCCGAGTCCCGGGCCCCCAGGACCCTCTGGCCTGGAGGCCCCCTCGACGCCCCTGCAGGAGGCCCCCCAGGCTTTTCAGAGCTCCTGGAAGCTCTTGCTGGGCCTCGGCAACGGGCCCACATCGGTCAGGAGGGCGGCCGAACGCCCCCCCCCCGAGGGCCCCAAGAGACCCCAGGCACCACCACCACCACCAGACGACCGAACACGATCCAAAGAAGACCCCCTAAGAGGCTTTCAAAACGCAGAACATACTGCATGATTTTGGGGATGCCCTGTTCTTCGGCCTTCTGGGCGTCTGAGACCGCCTGGGAGGCTAGAAAATCGCCCCAACACCATCCGAAAGGGCTTCCAGGCAGTCCAAGAGAGCCCCAAAACGGCACAACAAGGTTCCACGATGGCCTAAGAGAACCCAAAACGGCCCAAGATGGCCTCAAGGCAACCTCCGAAGCATTCCATATCGTTACCCAGTCGTTCAAGGAGACCGCGGCTGGAGGCAGGGTGGCCCGAGGAAACCCCCAGATGACGCTCAGGAGGCCTCCAGAAGGCCTTAAGAAAGCCTTAACAACTTCCATGAGCCCCCCAGAGGCTCTCCAAGGAGGAACCTCCGCAGAAAGAGCTGGGAAGGATGGGGACGAATTCGCAAGGTAGGGCGAAAAGGAGGAATAAGAAGCATGAAGGAAAGATCAATCATCACATTATTGTAACGGCAATGCCGGACAAGGCAACAAGGAGTTATCGCTAAATTGTCTAATTTGACCTTGCTCCCCTTCCGCCTGCGTGCCAAACTTCACGGACCAAGGTGCATGGCGCGAAGCGCCACTGCAGTCTTGTATACATCTCTCTCTATATATATATATGGAATTACGCAAACACTTGTAATATAATTGTATCGCTCGTACTATATATGTATATATATGTATGTATATATATATATATATATAGACATATAGAACCTCGGCCGTGAACACGAGCATGAGCTCTCGGAGTTTGGTGCTTCTTGGATCGGCACTGGGACCCCCGTCCCCAGCTCGCGGAACGCGCCAGTGGCAGCGCCGCAGGCGCCACCTGGGGCCCAGCGCAGATCTAAGACATCCGTGGGCAACTCCGACATTTTTTTGTTTTGTTTTGCTGTCGCTGTTTTACTATGAATGATCCTTCTTCTCGCTCGCATTTCCATTGATCTTTTCTTATTTGTAATGACCATGCCATTGCTTATGATTTCGTGCCGGTCCTTATCACAGTTCTCCACGCAGTGCTTGCACTTAATTGTTTTAAGCTTCTTCCCCAGGCACTCTTACTTGTTCACAAGCCGTGCTTGCACTTAGGTGTTCTCTCTTGCTCCCCAAACACTGCTTGCATTTAGGAATTCTTACTTGTTCCCCAAACACTGCTTGCACTTGGCGATTCTCTTTTGCTCCCAAACAGTGCTTGCACTTGGGGGTTCTTCCTTGTTTTCTAAAAACCTGGGCCTGATCGTCGGTTTGGCGGCTATGTTGTCGCCGTCGCCGCCCCGTCGCCGCCTCGTCGCCGCCCGTCGTCTGGGCCTGGCGGTCGGTCTGGCGGATCTGTTGTCGCCGTCGCCGCTCCGTCGCCGCCTAAATTGCAACGCGTGGGTTGCGCCGCAAATATTCTCCTCCCAACAAAACTTCGGATCTAGCTCCCCCCCCGGATTTATCGTCTCCTCCTGGGATAATACAGCTCACATCTGAATTTGCCTCATCGTTCATCCTACATATGAACTCAACAAATCCCAGCTGCACCCGCTATCACTCCTCTTTTTCATCCGTGTCAAACAATACTATGCGCGTGCATTTTTTTTTTTTTTTTTTTTTTTTTTTTTTGTTTTTTTAAATCATTCATGTCCAAGGGCGCCGTACAAAACAAACGATATAATTTACATCCCTATCGTTTTCGTCACATGAAACTATGCGCCCCCCACGCGCGCACATGTCGAAATTACCTGGGCGCTCTTGCGCGCTTGTTGGGGGGGGGCACGACCCCTGTCAACTAACACCATGCGAGCCAGCGCGCGCGTCGGAATCCTTCCAAAACCTTCATCGCCGACGCGCGGATATCATCATCGTCATCGGCGTGACCAACATCGGCGCTGCCATTGGCCTTGTCGTCGTCGTCGTCGTAATCATCGTCACTGTCGTCA
Organism: Prorocentrum cordatum; assembly: GCA_963575745.1. Classification (NCBI taxonomy): domain Eukaryota; class Dinophyceae; order Prorocentrales; family Prorocentraceae; genus Prorocentrum; species Prorocentrum cordatum. Next base: position 34,283 of record CAUYUJ010007068.1, read on the forward strand.
CTACTCTCATTATCATCTGCGCTTGTCGACGTCACCATGAAACCACGCCCGCCCGGGTCACCGACCCGCACTGAAGTGCCCGCGCATCACCGCGGCCTGCGAGACGCGTTGGGAAATCCCCAGCGGTCAGCGCCACCGCGACCGCGTCGGTCGCGCCATAGCTGGCCGTTCTGCGCGCGAACTTGCGCGCGCTAAGGCGGCCTCAGCGATGCGCCGGCCAGCGCTAACCAATCATCGCAATCGCCCCCGCAAGGGTTTTGCAAAATAGGTTGCGGATGGATGGGTCGGATGATTGCGCTAGCAATGGGGTTGACAACTCCAAGTTCTTCAACTTCGCCACATATGTTGCACGCGGTCGATTGCTTACCACAAGATGCACCAGTATAGTGCGTCGCGTAGATTTGGCGACATAGATCGCACCGCAATGTCGCACCGCATCTGTTCTCTTTTCTAAAAGAGAATTCGGATCTACCCCTCCTTGCAAGTTGCATATGATTCTGCCCCATCGTCCATCCCAAAAATCAGCTCGTACCATCCCAGGCAGGCCAGTATCGCCCCCCCCCCCCCCCTCGTCCCCTGCAACAGAACAGTTTGCGCGCGCACTCGTTTATCACAAATCGTCAGTTTCCAACAAACCCTGGCAACAAAAGGGACGGAATGCACGCGCGCGCGTCGTCGCGCGCACATGCCGAAATCCTTCAGAATCCGTAGGTGTCGCAAGGGTTTCAAAATCAAGCACCGAGAATATAAAACAGACACACGGTTTCGCAGCGCGGATCTTCAAACACAAAGCTGTCGTACGGGTTCTTGCGAATTCTTAAGACAACCATCAGTTTCCTCTCGCGCGCGCAGGTCGAAATCGCTCGAATGCTTTTGCGCGCGTGCCGTCGCCGTCGCAAGAGTCCCGCGCAAAAGAAAAAAACGAAGTGCGCGCGAGCATCGTCGCGCGCATTTGCGGGAATCCTTCAAACACGTAGGTGTCGTGCGGGTTTCGCCACCGAGTGCCCCGAAAACTCTTGCAACTTCTTAAGGGAGCTTTTGGTTTTCATCTATTTGATTCAGCCAAGCGGGCCTCGCGCCGCATATCGAACTCATTCGAACGCCCTTGCGCGCGCGTGTGTGTGTGTGTGTGTGTGTGTGTGTGTGTGTGTGTGTGTGTGTGTGTGCGTGTATGTGTGTGTGTGTGTGTGTGTGTGTGTGTGTGGAGAGGGGCGCGGTCCGTGTGAAATAATACCGCGCGGGCCACTCTCGCGCGTCGGCTGCGCGCGCGTCGAACTCTTTCCGAAACCTTCATCGCCGACGCAAGGGCGCCGTCGTCGTCGTCGTCGGCGTGATCAGCAACGGCGCCGTCACTGGCCTTGCCGTCGTCGTTGTCATCATCGTGGCCATCATCGCTACTGACCAGCATCGTGTCTACCGTTGTCGACGTTGTCATGATACCGCTCCCGCCCACGTCGCCGACTCGCCCTGAGGTGCCCGTTGGGAAGTGCTCAGCGGTCAGTGCCACCGCGGCAGCGTCGGTCGCGCCGGCTAGCTGGCGGCTTCGCGCGCGAACATGCGCGGGCGAGCGCAGCCGCAGAGGTGCATTCGCCAACGCCGAGCACTCATCGCAATCGCCGCCGCGCGAGTTTTGCAAACCAAGTTGCGGGTGGCCGGGTGGGATAGTCACGTGAGTAATGAAGTTATCACCTTGAAATTCGGCGATGTAACTTACGCGACGCAAGTTACGCCGCGTGGAATGCGCGCCGCGTATATTGCATCACATAAATTGAGCAACGTAGGTTGCGCAACCTAGAATCCTCGACATCGGGCATACAACATATTTTGCACAACATCGAATGCTCCACATAGATAGCTCCACATAGGCTACACACTACACATTGCAGGAAAAGACTGTCTGGGGCTACGATGGCGAACCTTGTCTGAGGGACTGGGCCTGGCGGTCGGTCTGGCGGCTGCGTCGTCGCCGTTGCCGCCCTGTCGCCGCCGCGTCGCCGCCCGTCGTCTGGGCCTGATTGTCGGTCCGGCGGCTAGGTTGTCGCCGTCGCCGCCCCGTCGCCGCCTTAATTGATTGCGCCGCGCGCATAGCACCGCGTAGACTCTTCCTTCTAGAGCGAGAATAGATTCCACCCCCCTCCCCGGGAGTATCGGCTCCCCCTTACGTGTTACAAATTGCGCACGATTGCGCCCCATCGTCCATCCTGAGTATGCATTCGTGCCATCCCAGGCAGGCCAGTATCGACCCCCGCGCCATCCTCTGCAACAGCAACTATGTGCGCGATTGGTTTATCAGAAATCATAAGTTTCCAAAAATCCCTTGCAACGGGCGGGGCGGAGTGCGCACGCGCGCGTTGTTGCGCGCGCGTGTCGGAATCCTTCAAAAACCGTAGGTTTTGTGGAAGGGTTTCAAAACAGAGCTTTCCACAAACATATGAAGACACATGGTTTCGCAAAACGGATTTTCCAAACAAATCTTGCGCGCGCGCTCTTTCGAATTCGGATGAAAACCATTGTTTTTTAGACGTGCTGCCGAACGGGCTTCGCGCGCGCATGTTGAAATCGTTCGAACGCCCTTTCGCGCGCGCTGTCACGAAAACCCTTTGCAACAAATATGGCGGAGTGCACGCGAGCGCGTCGTCGCGCGCGCGTGCCGGAATCGGTCGCAAATCTTCGGTTTCGTCAGGATTTCAAAATCGAGTGTCAACAAAAACAAATAAAACGCATGGTTGCGCAACGTCACTTTCCCCCCATTAAAAAAAGGCGCTCGCGCTCTTGCGAATTCTTAAGATAACCAAAAGTTCTTTAACCTGTCAGTTGAATTCTGCCAAGAGAGCCGCTCGCTTCGCATTTCGGAATCATTTGAACGCCCTTGCGCGCGTGTGCTGCGGGGGCACGGTTCGCGTTAAATGGTGCCACGCTGGTCGCTCTCTCGCGTCGGCCGCGCTCGCGCGCGTCGAACTCCGTCCAGAACCTTCATCGCCGACGCGAGGGCGCCTTCGTCGTCGTCGGCGCGATCAGCATCGGCGCCGTCACTGGCCGTGCCGTCGCCGCTATCACCATCGCCGCCGGCGCCGCTACTATGACCGTCGCGTCTACCGTTGTCGACGTTGCCATGATACCGCGTCTGCCCAAATCGCCGACTCGCAGTGAAGTGCCCGCTGGGGTATGCCCAGCAGACAGCGCCGCCGCGGCCGCGTCGGCCGCGCCGAGCTAGCTGGCCGCCGAGCGCGCGAGCATGCGCGGGCTAGCGCGGCCGCAGAGATGCACCAGCCAATGCCGAACACAGCGCAATCGCCGCCGCATGGATTTTGCAAACCAAGTTGCGCGAAGGTGGGTGGGATGATTGCACGAGCAGTGGAATTGAGAACTCACTGCGAACAGTTGCGCCGCACAAATTGCAGAACATGAATAGTGCAACGTCGAGTGCACTGGGTAGGTTGCTCAACCTAGTGCACAACGTAGGTTGCAATGGTGGATTGCGCCGCGTAGATTGCACCGCGCAGATTCTCCTGTCTAGGGAAGTATTCGGATTCCCCCCCCTCCCCGTACTTAACGGTTCACCTTTTGCTGTTGCAGTTTGGATATGACTCTGCCACATCGTCCATCTCGTATTTGGATTCGCACCATCCCCTGCAGGCTGGTCTCGGCCCCCCCCTTCCCCCTTCCTCTACAACAAAGACCATGCGCGCGCTCATTTAACGCGAATCATCAGTTCTCAAACACCCCTGACAAGACATGGGACGAAGTGCGCTCGCGCGCGTCGTCGCGCGCGCGTGCCAGAATCGTTTCACCTCCCCAGGTTTCGCGAGGATGCCAGGTAACGTATGGAAGCGGCTTCGCGACGACAATTTTCAAAACAAGCCTGCGACCGTTTTTTTTTTTTTTTTTTTTTTTTTTTTTTTTTTTTTTTTTTTTTTTTTTTTTTTTTTTTTTTTTTTTTTTTTCCCCCTGTAGGTTGTCAAACTGTTCATAACATGCTTCCAAACGTGCCTCTCGCGCGCGCATGTAGAAATCGTTCGAGCGCCCCTGCGCCCGCGCTGTCGCGAGAATTCTTCGCGCAAGACGGGGCGAAGCGCACGCGCGCTACGACGCCCGCGAGTGCCGCAACCTGCCAAAAACAACGGTTTCGCACGAATCTCCAAAACGATGCCCCGACAACATACACATGACACGTGGTTTTCCAACGGTATTTTGACCAGCGAATCCTGCGCTCGCGCTCCTGCGAATTCTTGGGAAAACCAGCGGTTTTCCAAAGTTGTCATCCGATTCTGCCGAACGAGCCGTCAAATAATACAGCGCGGGCCACTCGCGCGCGTCGGCCGCGCGCGCGTGTCGAACTCTTTCCAAAACCTTCCGTGCCGACGCGAGGGCGTCGTCATCGTCGTCGGCGCGACCAGCATCGGCGCCGACCGTCAATGGCCCCGCCGTCGTCATCGCCGCCGTCACGCCATCATCGCCGCTCTCATCATCGTGTCTACTGTTGTCGGCGTCGCCATGATACTGCGCCTGCTCAAGTCACCGACTCGAGCTGAAGTGCCAGCTGGGAAATGCCCAGCGGCCAGCGCCGCCGCGGCCGCGACGGTCGCAGATGCGCCAGCCAGCGCCGAGCACATCTCGCAATCGCCGTCGCATTGGTTCTGCAAACCAAGTTGCGGATGGGTGGGCGGGGCGATTGCGCGAGCAGTGGACTTGACAACTCACTGCGAGCACTGGTGAGTTGCAACCCGCAAATTGCACCGCGCAGATCGTGCAACGTACATTGCACAACTTAAACTGCATCGCGTCACTTGCGCCGCATACGTTGCGCCGCGTAGATTGCGCCGCATATATTGCGCCGTGCAGATTGCACAACGTAGGCTGCGCAACATTCATTGCGCCCCATTCGCTACGCAATATAGATTGCCCCACGTGTGTTGCACGCCATACACGGCTATAAACACACTGTTTGGGGTCCACGCTGGCGAACGTGTGTCTCGAGGAATTTGGCCTGGCCGTCGGTCTGGCGGCTCCGTGGTCGCCGTCGCCGCTTCGTCGCCGTTCGTCGTCTGGGCCTGGCCGTCGGTCTGGCCGCTGCGTTGTTGCCGGCGCCGCCCCGTCGCCGCCTCGTCGCCGCCCGTCGTCTGGGCCTGGCCGTCGGTCTGGCGGCGTGGTCGCCGTCGCCGCCCCGTCGCCGCCTCGTCGCCGCCAGTCGTCTGGGCCTGACCGTCTGTCTGGCGGTTCCGCGGTCGCCCTCGCCGCCCCGCCGCCGCCGCCGCCCCCCCGGGATTGTCGGCCACTTTCGTGTTGCAACTTATATAGGATTCAGCCCCATCGTCCAACCGCTCCAGCCGGGTCGGCGTCCGCCTCCCCCCCGCCCCCGCCATCCTCTGCAACGAACTATTCTGCGCGCGCGCGCTCGTTTATCAAGAATCATATGTTTTCAAAATCCCATTGCAAGACATTCAACGAGCTGCGCGCGCGCGTCGTCGCGCGCGCATGCCGAAATCCTTTGAAAACTGTTGGTTTCGTGGGGATTTCAAAATCGAGTGCCCCTGAAAACAAATCGAAGCGCAGGGTTTCGCAGCGCGGATTTCCAAGGAAAGCTCGCGCGCGCGCTTGCGCATTCCTATGAAAAGCCATGGGCTTCTCATCATCAGTCTCAGAAAATGCTGCCCAACGGGTCTCGTGGGCGCGCGCGTCGAAATCGTTCGAACGCTCTTGCGCGCGCGCCGTCGCGAGAATCCTCCGCAACGAACGCGACGAAGTTTGCGCGCGCGTCGTCGCGCGCGCGCAAATCCGTCGACCACCTTCGGGTTCGCAGCGATGTCGCAACCGCGTGCGAACAACATTTAAAACCACATGGCTTCGCAGCATCAGTTTCCCCCCGCGCAAAAAAAAAAAAACGCGCGCTCGCGCTCTTGTGAGATCTTGGGAAAACTATCAGTTCCTCAACGTTTTCATGGACTTCCGCCAAGCGGGTCTCTGGCGCCGCGCGCCGACATCATTCGCGCGGGCCCTTGCGCGCGTGCGGGTGGGGGGGTGGGGGGGCGATCCGCGTCGAATCGTGCCGCGCGGGCCTTTCTCGCGCGTCGGCCGCGCCTGCGTGTCGAACTCGTTCCAGCGCCTCCATCGCTGACTTGAGGGCGCCGCCATCGTCGTCGGCGTGATCAGCATCGGCGCCCGCGCTGGCAACGCCGTCGTCGTTGCCAACATCGTCGCCAACGTCGCTAGTGTCATCGTGGTGTCTACCGCTGTCGACGTTGCGACGATGCCGCGCCTGCCCGAGTCGCCGGCCGACTCGCAGTGGAATGCCTGCTGGGGTGCGCCCAGCGGTCAGCGCCACCGCGGCCGCGTCGGTCGCGCCAAACTAGCTTGCCTGTGCGCGCGTGCTTGGGTTGGCGCGGCCGCAGAAATGGACCAGCCAACGCCGCCGCATGGGTTTTGCAAACCAAGTTGCGGGTGGGTGGGCGGGGTGTCTCCAAGTGCATGGGATGCATCAACTCGTTTGTTAAAAATCACACGCGCCGCGTAGATCGCATCAAATATACTGCCCCACGTAGGCTCTCCTTTCTACGGGAAGATGGAGATCCGCACCCCCGGGGGGTAGCGGTGCATTTTTAACGTGTGGCAATTGGCGTGCGATTCTGCCCCACCGCCCATGCTAAATCTGAACTCGTACCATCCCAAGCAGGCCAGAGTTCGCCCCCCCCCCCCTCCCCCTCCTCCTTTGTAGAAAATACAATGCGCGGGCGCCCGTTCATCGCAAGTCGTCAATTTCCAGAAATCCCTGAGGCAAAATGGGACGAAGTGCGCGCGCGCGTCGTCGCGCGTGCATGCCCGAATCCCCAAGCAAAAGAACAGACGCTTCGTAAGGCTTTCAAAATCGAGTGTCACGGACACGCATGACAAAAACCGCATGGCTTCGCAACAACATTTCAAATAACATTTGCCTTCGCGCTCTTAAGGCTTTTTAAGACAACCGTGCAACTTTCAACATTTTCATACATGCGGTGCATGCAAATTGGCCTGTCGCGCGATCGTGCCGAAATCGTTCGAACGCCCTTGCGCGCGTGTTCTCGCAAGAATGCCTCCCAAAAGCAGCGGCGAAATGCGCGCGCATGCCATCATCTTTCAACATCCATCGAATTCCCAAGGGTTTCAAGATTTAATGCCCTATCAAAACGCATGGTTTTGCAGCGTGGCTTCTAAAAAGAATCCTGCGCTTGCGCTCTTGCGGTTTCTTCAGAAAACCATCGGTTTTCCAACATTTCCATCGCATTCTGCCAAGCGGGCCCTTCGCGCCGCGTGCCGAACTCATTCAAGCGCCCTTTCGCGCGTGCTGGGGGGGGGCGCGATCCGTTCAAAATCTTGCCGCACGGGCCACTCTCGCGCGTCGGCCGCGCGCGCACGTCGAACTCCTTCAAAAACCTTCGTCGCCGACGCGAGGACATCGTCATCGTTGCCGGCGGGTGTGATCAACATCGGCTCCGTCATTGGCCTTGCCGTTGTCACCGCCACCATCGCCACTATCATCGCTACTCCCATCATCGCGTCAATCGTCGTCGGCGTCGCCAGGATACCGCGCCCGCCCAAGTCATCGACTCGCACTGAAGTGTCCGCTGGGAAGTGCCCGGCGGTTAGCGCCACCGCGGCCGCGTCGGTCGCGCCAAACTAGCTGGCCGCTGGGCGCGCGAGCGTGCGCGGGCTAGCGCGGCCGCGAAGATACACCAGCCAACGCCAAGCACTTATCAAAATTGCCGCTGCATGGGTTTTGCAACCCAAGTTGTGGGTGGGTGGGTGGGATGTTTGCAAGATCATGGGAGTTTTAAACTTGTTGTTAACGATCAATTGCGCCACGTCGTTTCCACAAAACTTGCAACACGTATGCTGCACAAAATATTTCACGCAAGCCATATCGCACAACATAGATCGCACCACATAGATTGCATCACATACTTTGCGCCGCATAGATTGCACACCATAGATTGCACCACATAGTTCGCACCGCGTAGTTTGCACAACATCGATCGCGACATCTATTGCTCAACGCAGATTGCACCGCATACACCGCACGACATAGAGCGCACCACATAGATAACACTATCTATTTTCGTCCATATCGATTGCGCCACATGGTCTGCCCCACATGGATTGCTCAACGCAGATGGCTCGACAAACGCTGTTTTGGTTCCGCGCTGGCTGGCATGTTTTGGTTGTGTGAGTCTGAAGCTTCTTCTCCGAGTCCTGCGGCGGGCCGCTCGGGGGGAAATCCCCGTTCTGCCGGGTCATCCTGGGCAAGCGCCTCTCCTCCACCGCCCGCGACACCACGAAGCCCTGCAGGGCCGCGCTGCCGTCCTCCTCGAGCTCGAGGGGCACCGTCTTCGAGGCGCGAGGCGTCCGCGAGGCGGCCCGCGACCCGCGAGGCGTCGGCACAAGGCCGTGCGCCTGCCTGAGGATGGGAGGGAGGGCTGGGCTCAGGGGAGGGACTGGCTCGACGGTTCGAGGTTCGAGGTTTTCGGGCGATCTCGTCGGTTCTCGGCGGGATTCCAGCCTCGGGATGCGTTCCGGCAGCTGCGCTTCGCCGAGGGCGTTCCCGGGGTACCAGAATCTTGCCGAACGGCTGCCAGAGAGGCGAGCCATGGCCTTGAAGCGTGTCGCGGCGGCGGCCCTAGCGACACGCTGTGCCCTGCGAACGGATAGCATGTCGCTCCGCTCCGCGGGGCGGGATGCGGGGAACAGCTCAGGACGTTGACGCTCAGGAATTGGGAAGTGGTCAGCGTGTCGCGCCAAACCACGGTGGGCCAGGACTGGCGGCGCGACGCGCTAACCAAACGTTCCTGACCGTGTGCGTCTACATGGCTCCTGGCCAGGCCCATCCTGGGCCCAGGATGGGCCTGACCCCAGGGTCAGCGTACCCCAGACAAGCGATGTCCAGTTTCTTTCAACACGGGGTCCCCGGACGCCCCAACTTCAAACCTCTTCCTCATGGCAGCCTTTTCTTCCTGGGTCGTTTCTTGACGGCCCTGTGGCCGGGCGAGGGCCCCCGGGGCCGAAAGCGTCCAAACACCGCCTGGCGAGCACGGCTGGGTACAGATCTCGTCGCCCGATGCCTGGGCGCCTGCAGGCTGGAGGCTGTGCTGCCTGCAGGCTGGGGGTCCACCCGCAGCGTCGCCGGCTCCTCCGGCTGCGCAGGGGGGCGCCGAGCTTCCACTCCTCCTCCTCCTCCTCCTCCTCCTCCTCCTCCTCCTCCTCCTCCTCCTCCTCCTCCTCCTCTTCCTCCCCATCCTCCTCCTCCTCCTTCTCCTCCTCTTCCGTCTCCTGCCTCCTCCTCCGCCTCCGCCTCATCCACCTCCTCTTCCTCCTCCTCCCCCTCCGCCCTCACTCCTCATCCTCCTCCTCCTCCTCCCCTCCTCCTCCTCCTCTCCTCCTCCTCATCCTCCTCCTCCTCCCCCTCCCCCTCCACCTGCCTCTCCTCCTCCGCCTCCTCCCCTCCGCCTCCTCCTCTCCCCCTCCTCCTCCTCCTCCTCCTCCTCCTCCTCCTCCGCTTCCTCCTCCTCCTCCGCCTCCTCCTGCTGCTCCTCCTCCTCCTCCTCCACCTGATCCTGGCCAGGTCACTCCTGGGGCCAAGATTGGTCTGCACGTGCGCGCGGGAACGCCTGCCCAGCGTCTCGCGGCGGCGGCCCCGGCGACACGCTGTGCCGTGCAAGCGGATGGCGTGTCGCTCCGCTCCGCGGGGCGGGAGGCTTGGAAAGGCTCGGGACGTTGACGCTTAGCTTGAGGATAGGGGCGTGATCAGGGCGTCGCTCTGGAGCGTGGTGGGCCAGCACCGGCGGAGCGACAAGTGAAGCACAAACTCTTGACCGCACATGTTGGACGTCGGCGTTGCTCTCGCAGAGGCGAAAGCTGGGAGCACGGGGGCTCGGGGCCCCTCTGGCACCCCAGCTGTGGCTCACGTCGGCGCGCCCCCCAAACGCGACGACCACGGCATGCCATGGACATCGACCGATGTCTCGGCCGGTGTCCGTGTGCACACTGCTGGCAGAACCAAGCTGAGGCCGCTGGCGCCGATCCTGGGCCCAGGAGCCGGCCTGGCCGGGAGCGGGTCCGGGCGGACAGCTGGGCGCCCAGGAGCGTCCTCGCCCGACAGCTCGCCGCCCCCGCTGGACTCCGGCGACGTGCCCCTGCTGAGCACAATCGGAGACGTGCCCCTGCTCACCACCTCTCTCGGCTGCACGAAAGGGTGACTCTACGGTCGGCCCGTGTCATAAGGATGCGCGATGAGGATGCAAGGGCCTTGGACGCCCATTTCTAAGCTTTTCGAGCGGGGCGCGGCCAACGATAGTGGCCAAGGGTGGACCGAGGAAGCAAGGACGTAATTGTACCCTCGGGAAGGCTGCCCATCCTTACTATGTAGGTTGACTGTAGGCAAGAGTCATCTCTGGCGCAGGGCCCAGGGGGGGATCAACCGCCTGCGCGCAAGCCGCTGCTGTGGGCATCCCAGTTGGCCATGCGGGAACCTCTGTGTCCCCCGCACCACCGTGCCATCGCTCGGACGTCCATTCCCCGCGCATGGGTCGCTTTTGCGCAGAGAAGACATGCACACGTCCGAGCGATGCCAAGGCAAGGGTCGCTCTGACGAATGGCCACTTCCACTCGGAGGCCGGCCAGTCGAGAAAACGGCGGCGCGCCCGCCCAGATGAACATCGCCCCCCTGGACCCCTCCTCGCCGTCGCTCGGACGTCCATTCCCCGTGCACTGTTTTCGGCCTCGTGCGCGTAGTGCTTCCCAGGAGGATCCAGGATGCTCCTCGAGGGCCCTCGCCGAGAGAACCAATGCACACGTCCGAGCGATGCCACAGCCTCCTGGGGTCCACCCCGGCCCGTGTCTCGAGGCGGGCCCAGCCGCGGCGGCGCGGAGCCTCGGGGAGGCTCCCGCACCGGGCGCAGCACCGAAGCCCGAGAGGAGCCGCGCCGCCGCCTCCTCGGCCGGCCCTCCTCCGATCTGTACGGCTTGGCACACCCAAAGCGGGTGGCGGAGCCACCTGGTCCAAGCGAGCCGCCCCCTTCCCGGCACCGAGGGCGCCTGCGTTCACGAGGAGGGCCGGAGGAGCAGCCGCGGAAGAGCCTGAGGAACATCGGGCCCCCTCCGAACCCAAACTGTTCCTTCTTCCAGCGCCTTGACTGTACAGCTTGGCACATCCGGAGTGGGAGCGGAACAAGCGGGTACGATGCCCAGCAGCACATGCTGTCCCAAACCGACAGCGGCCGCTGCTGGGCATGAGACGTCTGGACGCGAGCGGGCGACGCCGGCGCAGACGCCGATTGCGAGTCCTGCCCAAAATGGGCAATCTTTTTTTTTCCAGCGTATCTTTTGAAGACGGGGAGGGGAAGGGGAAACGGAAGAGGACGCGGGCAGCTGATGATCAACGTCCCTCAAAACTCACCTCAATGCAGTGTCGAAATCCTCGCATGAGCGCACGCTCTGCGGCAATATGCCCAACGCGCATCTCCAACTGCTGCCAATCTTCGCCCCAATTCTTTCCGCACCCGAGGACGCGCCCTGGACCCCGGGGCCTCTTGGTGGTCTCCAAACCAGGTGGTGAGACACCCGGTGGTGACCCCGATTCCCCCAAAAAGTAATTCTGGGTCACCACCGGGTTTGGGGACACGCGGTCGCCACGAGGTTTTGCGGTTCCTGGGCCAGCCAGCGCTCGAAAACCATTACCCAAATCGCCCAAACCTCACCACCGGGTGTTCTCACCACCACGTTTGGGGACCCCGGGGCCTCGCCCAGGACGAAAATTCTTCCCCCGGAGTCGCTGCCTGACGGCTCCTTCGGGCCCGCGGAGGGCCCCGGGAGGCCCCGAGCTGCGAAGAGCACCCGCTTCCTTCGGGACCTGCTTCCTTCATGGCAGGCCTCCTCCTCCTCCTCCTCCTCCTCCTCCTCCCCCTCCTCCTTCCCCTCCTCCTTCCCCTCCTCCTCCTCCTCCTCCTCCTCCTCCTCCTCCTCCTCCTCCTCCCCCTCCTCCTGGGGCCTCTTGTCCGCCCCCGAAAGCAGTGGAGCGCGCTCGGTGAGGATGGGCAAAGGCCCCCCCCGGAACGCGAGGCCGATCCTGCACGGATGGGCTCGGAGTAGATGGGGTCGGGAGATCGAGCCGCATCGCCGATGCATCGGCGATGCATCGCCGATGCATTGGCGATGCACCGGCAAAGTCGACGATGTCGGCGCCGTCCGCGTGGAGAAAATCGGGCTCCACATCGAGCCGCATCGCCGACGCATCGGCGATGCGGCGCGATGCTCCGACCCCATCTGCGCCGACGCCACCTGGGAGGCCCCTCCTCACGACGCGAGCATGCCTGGGCCCACGTGTGGCTGCCCAGACCGCGACGACGACGACGACGACGACGACGACGACGACGACGACGACGACGACGACGACGACGACGACGACGACGACGACGACGACGCAGCGCAGCCGACACCTCCGGCACGAGCGGCAGCGCCGCGGCCTCCCCCGCCCAGGGCGAGGCGGCGCCGCGCGGCGACTGCGAGCCTGACGCGAACGTCCGCCGCTCGCGCCGCGTGGGCCGGGAGGAAGGGCTCACGTCCACATGCAGGTCGTCCTCCGCGCCTGCCAGGGGCTCCTCCTCCTCCTCCTCCTCCTCCTCCTCCTCGTCCTCCGCGCCTGCCAGGAGCTCCTCCTCCTCCTCCTCCTCCTCCTCCTCCTCCTCCTCCTCCTCCTCCTCCCCGGGGGGGGGGCGGGACAGGGGCGAGGAGAAGCGAGGAGCGACGAGCGAGGAGAAGCGGGGAGAAGCCGGGAGCGGGGAGAAGCCAGGAGCGAGGCGCAGAGGGCGAGGAGCGGAGGGGAGCGAGGAGGCGGAGGAGGACGAGGAGGAGAAGGTGGGGTAGGAATCCCACCAGCCCTTTGGGCGACAGGTGGTCTAAGGAGGGTCTCTTTTTTTCTTATACAAGCCCTCTTCCGTTCGGGGAGGGGAGCTCTCCCCCTCCCCTCCCTGAGTTTTTTTTGGCGGGAGGAGATTCGCGAGGTGTCGGAGACTCTTTTTCGGCCAGTGGGAGGGCCAATTTTTGACACCCCTCACGAGGATCGTGGCCCCCGAAGGGGGGGACGAACATCGACCGCCTCGAAGATGGCCTCAAGAGGCCCTCCAGGGCTCTTAAGAGGCCCCCAAGAGGGTCCCACGAACGCCCCAACAGGCTCCAATCCAAGAGGCCCCCGAGAGGCCTCCAAGAGGCCCCCGAGCGGCCTCAGAGAGCCCAAGATGACCTCCAAGATGGCTCAAGGTAGCCCAAGAAGGCTCAAGGTGGCTCCCAAGATGCTCCAAGAGGCCTCGAGACCGCTCCAAGACGGCTCGAGATGGCCACGGAACCTCCCCAAGAGGCCGCCAAGAAACCATAACCCATATGGCCCCAACCCGCCGTCCAGGCTGGCCTCCCTCGCTGTTTGACTGTGCGTGTCTCTTCCTCCCTCCCCCCGTCAGCTCTCATGGGCATCGTTTCTGAATGGGCTGGTGGGGATACTTTTTTTGGTCAGCGGCTCCAAGGCAACGGACAGGGAGCGGAAGCGGCGTCCGGGTCACGGTACGGGGCTAATTGCAAGACAGTTCGCCGCCAGCCAGAGTCGGCGGACAGACAGCTCGCACCTGCACATGCACTGAACAAAATGAGCAGAATTCGAAAGGCAAACGCACTTAGGCGCAGCAGCCCAAACCACAGTGGGCAGGCCGCCCTGCGCGGTGAAAGTGAGGATGCCCCGAAGTGAGTCGCCAATGCGGCGCCAGACTTCCGCGGCCGACCTGCACAAGCCGAACGGCTGAGCAGCCGGGATCAGAGAACAGTGCGCGACAGCGGGGAAAACCAAAGGCTGTACAGGTGTTGTAAGCTGAACCACTCAGCGCCCAGTCCTCAGTGATCCGCATCACATTGCCGAGGGGAGAGCCGAGCGACTGTGCCCCAAAGCGCGACTGTGCGGTGCCGCCTCAGGAAGCGGGGAACTCCGCTGGCGAAGGGAACACCGCCGTCGGATGGTGATGGTCGGCGCGCGTGGTGTTGGTGTCGTCTGCGCTGCCTGCCTGGGGGGGTCTGCTGCCGTGAAGCTGAGGTGGCCAGCCAACCCAGACTGTCGCAAGGCGCTTCCCCTGTGCCCTAGCGCCAACACACACCACGTGTCCCCCCTGGGCCGTGGAAGCTGGCGCTGGGGGTGCAGAGCAGGACCACGAACAGCACGGGCCACGGCGCGCGCAGGGAGGGGGGGGGTCTCAGCACCGATGCAAGTGCAGCGTCGGGCGAGCCCCGGAGCCACGGGTGGGGGGCACCCACCGTGCCCGGGAGGGGAGAGGCGAGGGGGCGCAACGCCTCACCCCACGGCCAGATACCCTGCAGCCGTGGGCCAGGGGCCGTGGTCTGCCACTTGGATCGTCCAGGGGGTCGCAGCTCATCGCCGCTAGTGCTTGCATGGAAGAAAGGGGGGTCGCAGCTAATCGCCGCTAAGATCTATTTTGCACATCGTGGGGGTCGCAGCTAATCGCCGCTGAGGTCTCTGTCGAATGTGTGCGAACGGGTGACGGCCCACCGGGGGTCGCAGTCAACGCGGAGGATGCGGGCCAGCAGCGAGATGCGTCCCCGGAGGTGGGTCCTGGGGAGTCGCAGCTACTCGCCGCTGGAGCCGAAGCTGCCAACACTGTGGCCTGAAATAACAGGCCGGTAGGTTGGCGCGCAGGGGGGGTTGCTTCTGCCGACGCCCCCCTTTCCCCGAAGGGTGGGTGGCTGTCGCCGTTGGACAGCAAAGTGGGTGGTCCCGGGACCGGTCAGTCCAGCGGGCTGGTGGGGACACGCGAAGCGTCGAGAATTCAGCGGGCTGGTCCCCTGATGAGCAGGGGGGTGAAATGTCAGGGATGGGTCCACGTATCCAGTGTGGGCTGTCTAGCTATGCTGCGCCTTGGGTGAGATGTGGGGTGACCTCCGCCCCAGCTGATGTTGCCC
>CAUYUJ010007069.1:0-5000 GCA_963575745.1 Prorocentrum cordatum
GCTGATGCCACTTTCCGCCCTACTCTTCTGCTGCTGCTTTCGCCCTACTTCTGTCGATTTCCGCCCTACTTTCTATGTTGGGTGCAGAAATTTCCGCCCTACTTGTTCGGCTTCTTATAGGTGGATTTCCGACGCAATTTTAAGTTGGACAAAAAAGCCAAAGTAGGGCGGATTTGGAGTCAGGGCCTCGGGGAGGGCCCGGCCGAAAGCGACGAAGAACCTCCCGCCGTCTCGGGAGGGCTTTCCCAGACATGCTCGCGTCGAACCACAAATCTCTACGGGAGGTGTTTGGCCGCTTTCGGCCACCACGGACTTTGTGCTGGGCCCCAGGACCGTCCAAACAGAATCATTAATTACCGGCCCCAGGGAAAGGGTCGGGACCCTGAGTTCTGGGCGTTGCCTACTTTTTCGCACTAGGCGTTTTCGCTTGGTTCTGGGCCCCAGGACCACCACAGATCGATCTGGCTCGAGAAATGCCGCGGAAAGGTGGGGTCCACGGCGCTGGTCGTCATTTCTCACGATGTTGCATTTCGGCGCAACGTTAGATCTCAGAGGAGGGCTTTGCAAGCGACCCTGGAGCCAGGTTCGCAGAACCCTGGCCAGGCCGACCACCTTTCTGTCAGGCTGCGCAGGGACACGCTCCGTAGCACTGCACCAGAGGTCATCATCATCCTCATCATCACCACCACCATCATAATCATCATCGTAATCATCAACGTAATCATCATCATCATCATCATCATCATCATCATCATCATCATCATCAACATCATCATCATCATTATCATCATCACCACCATTATCATCATCAGCATTATCATCATTATCATCATCATCACCACCATTATCATCATCAGCATCATCATCATCACCACCATCATCATCATCATCTTCATCTTCATCTTCATCTTCATCTTCATCGTCATCTTCATTTTCATCATCATCATCATCATCATCATCATCATCATCATCATCTTCATCATCAGCATCATCATCATTATCATCATTATCATCATCATCACCACCATCATCATCATCATCATCATCATCATCATCATCATCATCATCATCTTCATCATCATGTTCATCATCGTCATCAACTCCTGAGTTCCGTCCAGACCTGCTTTCCGGCGCGGATCCATCCGTGGCGACGAGAAGTCCCCACGGGACCCAGCAAAGAACGAGAAATGCCAGCCACGAGATCCGACACTGCGATCAAGTTTCGGCATCTGGGGAAATCGCGACCCGAGCCCTGGACCCCAGCTGTCTGCGTCTTCCTTCGAGCCTCGATATGTGAGGGCCCCGGGCCCGACACAGGCAAAAACGCCCGGTGTGAAGATATTGCATCGCCCGGATCGATCCAGCCTGAGAAACGCTGTGGAAAGATGGGCTCCAGAGTCCCAAGCCCCCTAGAACGCTCTCGGCGAGTCGCAGCTGCTGGAAGGCATCCCGAGGCTAGAAAACCGCCGAACCCCAACGGAAACTGTCCATGGTCCCCCCCTCTCGTCCGACCCGAGCCTGAGAGCCGTCGGGATCCGCTCCCGCCGCGCTGAGGTGCGCGTCGATGCCGCCTGTGTCGCCCGAGCGCGCAGCCACAAGCGCGGGCGACCACGACCGCACGGACCCGACGGCGCCAGAAACGGCGGAAAGTTGCACTAAACTCCGCTGTTTCGATAGAACCGGCAGGCAAGGACAGGAAACAGCAGGAAACACTCGAGCCTGCAGAAACCTATGGGGAAATCTTACAGACACCGGCAGAAAGCGGCGAAGATCTAAGCGAAAATCTAAAGAAAACCGCGTAGGACGGCCGCCGCGTTTTTTTCTCTCCGCGTGGCGCCTTCGTTTCGAGGCGCGACGGCCGCACGGCGGTGCACGAGGCGGCGCGGCGCGGGGACGTCGGCATCCTGAAGCGGCTGCACGCCGCGGGCGGCGACCTCGGCGCGGTGGACGCCGCGGGGAACACGCCGCTGCACCACTCGTGCGCGGAGCGCGGGGACGCCGCGGCCGTCGGGTACCCATCAGGAGGGGGAAAAACACACAGACACAATGAATCGTCGATCCCCAGGAAAATATAGGAAAATATGGGAAGTGGTGGGGAGGACAAAAACCCAGAAAATATAGGATAATATGGGACATCTTTTTATTTGTGTGTATTTATTTGTGTGTCCCAGTTTCCCTTCAACCCAGGGGGGGCGCGAGCAGAGACGACGGCAGGTGGCCTTCGGGAGGCCCCGTCCTGCTCGCCTCGCTGGCCTCCAGGGGTCAGAGGCGGGCCAGTGGGGGTTCGAGGCTTTCGGGCGTCTTCGTCGGTTCTCGGCGGCTTCCCTGTCTCGGCATGGCGTCCTCCGTCGGCTGCGTCTCGCCAAGAGCGTTCCGGGGGGGCCCGGATCGTCGAGAACGGCCGCAGGAGAGCCGAGTCGTGCACCGAAAACCGACGGCAACGACGGCGGCGACGACGACGATCAGCGAGGGGCGAGTCGAGACAAACGGTACGTAGTTGGCCTTCGGGGGGGGCCCTCGTCGCCACGGCTGGGCGCAGCTCGGACGACTGGTGCGTTTTGGACCCCGCGGGAGGGGTCCAGGGACCGATTCTGAGCTGCCGTTGTCTGGAGTCGCCCTGCTCCGAAAGGGGTGAAGAGTCAGGGACGAGCAGCGCCCTCCGAATGCCGGTGTTCACCAGACGGTGGTCCTGGGCGCCCATTCCGAGCGGTCCTGCCCTGCTCGACACTCCCCCCTAGGTGCGCGGACTCGAGGCCCCGAGATCCGGCAGCGCGGAAAAGGTCGGGAAAGTTGCCACCTCGCGACACATCACGAGCGGAGCCTCAGACCTGAGACCTCATCTTCCCGCGGCAGGCGGCGAGCCCGACCGATCCGTGGTGGCGCCGCGGTTCTTCAGCCGGGCGAAGACGCCCAGCGTGAAGAACAAGTGTCAGGAGGAAAAGAAACACACAGACACAATCAATCCTCGATCCCTTAGAAAATATGGGAGAATATGGGAAGTGGGCGGGAAGACAGAAACCCAGAAAATATGGGAAAATATGGGGGATCTTTTTTTGTTTGTGCATTTATTTGTGTGTCCCAGGGCCCCTTCAAAATGCGACGCCCGGATCTCGGGATTCTTCCTTCCGATCTTAACCCTCGTCGTCTATCTAGGTTTTGGATCATGGTTCGGGTCTCTGCCTCCTCCTCCTCCTCCTCCTCCTCCTCCTCCTCCTCCTCCTCCTCCTCCTCCTCCTCTGGCGGCCGTTCGGGCCGACTTGGGCACCCCCGGAAAACGCTCTCGGCGACGCGCAGCCGCTGGAACGCCTCCCGAGGCCAGGAAAAGCCGCCGCGAAGGGACGAGAGAGCTTCCAGAAACCTTCGGTCTTCCCTCCGATCTTCCCTCCGATCTTCCCTCGTCGTCTAGGTTTTGGATCACGGTTCGGGTCCCTGGCGGCCGATTTGGGCCGACTTGGGCAGCCCCCGGCACGCGCTCGGCGACGCGCGGCCGCTGGAACGCCTCCCGAGGCCAGAAAAAGCCGCCGCGAGAATGGACGAGAGCTTCCAGAAGCCTCGAGTTTGATAATGGAGGATGACGATTAATAAATGACCGGGGGTCGTGTTCACGCGGCGGCGCCTGGGATGACCATTAGGAAAAAACCGGCCGCGGGCTGTAAACACTATTTTCTTTCATCGTTCTCCGCCAGTGAGAAAATTGTGCAGAAATGACAGAAAACTATTTTTCTAATCGTTCCCCCCTCATTTTTTTCGTCATCCCGCATTGCTCGTTCCTGAAACGTGCCCCGATGGGACAAATCATGCCCTCGAAGATCCGGGGCCCGGCGAGGCCGAAACTTGCCCGAGACCGCTCGTAATTAGTGTTTTGTTCAACGACGCGAGCAGGCCGAGTTTAAGCCCCCGTTGTCTCAACTCGCCCAGCTCCGATCGGCGGCGTAAAAACCCAAATCCTAAATCCTAAAAACCCCAATCCTACCCTGATGGGCGGCAGGGGTAAGGTCCAGAATTCGCCAGACACGTGGCGAAATCCGCACCCTACCCCCGCTTACCATCGATGCAGGGGAGGTGGGAGTGGGGTTCGGACGACGACGACTAAGACGACGTCGACGACGACGACGACGACGACGACGACGACGACGACGCTGACGACGCTGACGACGACGACGACGACGAAGAAGACGAAGACGACGATAATACGTCTTCTTTGCTGCAGCCGCGTGCTACGATTCGACCTGGGGCACGATGCTGTCAGCCGAGTGGGGCGTCAGGGCTCCAATTGTGCCCGCTGCCAAGTTCGAGGTATTCCTGTCCCGACTTATGGACCTGAGCAAGTTTGGGTCAGTAGAGAAGGCAGCTGCTTTCAGCAGACACCGTTTCGGTAAACAAATCATTGAGCGTCTAGTGGGATGTTATTTGTTCTGTAGCTGGCACCCCCATTATTTCATCGACCGTAACGTCCTTTCCCTCTTCTTGTGCGCATGCTGTTTCTTGTATTAAACCCAGGGCGTGATGCATTCCCTAATTACTCTTTGCTTCTGCGTGTCACTGAGATACCAGGTCGCGCGCACGGTGATGCCCTTGAGTAACGCAGCATATCCAGAACGAGACCAGGAAGATGCGGTGTGGGAGTCCAGCATTGCAGAATAAGTATCACATCAAGACACTTGCCCCGTGAGGGTTGTGGAAGTCTCCTTTTTCTCGGCGGAGCGAACATGTTCCTTGCCAGTTTCGTGATAGCTGCCAGCGTGGAGCCTAAGGAGTGGGTTCTTGCACCCTCGGTTTGCACGCTATGAGGCCCAACAAAAAGACGACGACGACGACGACGACGACGACCAACAAGACGACGACGACGAAGACGACGACGACGACGACGACGACCAACAAGACGACGACGACGCTGACGACAACGACGAAGACGAAGGCGACCACGACGACGACGACGACGACGACGACCAACAAGACGACGACGACGCTGACGACGACGACGACGAAGACGAAGGCGA
>CAUYUJ010007069.1:7500-25000 GCA_963575745.1 Prorocentrum cordatum
CGAGCGTGGAGAGAAGCGGCGCGGGGACCGTGGCCAAGATTCAAGCAGCGGCGGAGCGTCCTGGCTCGCCGATAGAGCCCCAGCAAGCAGTGTTCTAAGAACCTCTTTGTGGTTTCCGCGGAATGTGCTTAGAGCATTTCTGGCGGAGTCTGTTTTTTAACACATCGGGCTTGTGCTCTAAGAGCAGTGTTTTTGTTCTTAGAACATTTTTGGGTTCTAAGAACACTTCGTGGTAGGACTATAGGAATGCCGGGACGGTCGGTCCCTGCTCAAAAGATGTCGCGGAAGTTTGTCGACGCCGATTTTGGTCGTGGTCCATGCCCGCCGTCGCCGATCCGAGAGGATGATCCACGATCTGGCGCCGACCAGGATCGGCACCGGCGTTCCACGCTCCCTCTTGGTCGTTGTCCTCGTTCTGTCCCCGTCATCCTTCCTGGGTGGTTCGGAGATGGGGTCCCGAGGGATGGGGCCCTGAGGACGAGGTGCCTCAGACAATGTAATCCAGCCTCGGATATCTCTTCCTTCGGGCGGCCCCATACCTCAGGGCCCCAGCTCGGAAGCGCCGGCTCCCCTGACTCCCCTGAGCTCGGGGCGTTGCAGCTTGTTCGCTCCTGGCGTTTTCGCCCAGCTTCGGGCGTTTTCGTCCGCGCTCGGCGAATCTCCAGCCTCGGGATGCCTTCCGGCAGCCGCGCCTCGCCGAGAGCGTCCCTGGGGCGCCCAGCCGCACACCGAACGGGGGAGAGACCCCGACATCTGGGCGCGGCAGGTCTGTGCACGCCTGGCGGCTTCGCGCGGTCTCGGGCCTTGGGGGCCTCACAGACCGACGCGGCTCGAAGGTGTCGCAGAGAGATAGCGCCTAGGGCGCCGGTCGTATTTTTTCGTTGGAGTAGATGCAAAACAACAAATTATGAGCTCCACGCGAGTTTCTCGGATCGGCGCTCGGGCCACCCCGGCGGCGCCTCCAGCGCCGCGGGCGCCAGGGAGATGTTTGCTTGTCGCTCGCAGCGGCGGCCCCAGCATTATGCCCTGCGAGCGGGTAGCGTGTCGCTCCGCTTCGAGGGACGGTAGGCTGGGAAAGGCTGGGAACGTCGACGCGTGGGAACGGGAAGGGGTCAGCGCCGATCCAGGACATCCGCGCGGAGACTGGAAGGGATCAGCGCTCATCCAGGACATCCGCGCGGACCTCCATGATTGATGTTCGTACATACCGTCCCCAGAAGTGCCGACCCAAGGCTCAACCTAACTAGACAGTGTTTGGCGACTTCGTGGGCCGTTTTCGTTTCGATCTCGTTTTGCAGCCAAGGCGTAGAGGAGACAAAAACGAGGGGAAGCGAAAACCAAAACGACAACGAGCAACACCGTTGGGGTCCAGCCCTGTGCCGACCCTTTCCCCAGAGGCCTCCCGAGTCGTGTGCTGACGGCCCCGGGGCCCGGCGAGGGCGCCGGGAGGCCGAACGCGGCGATAAAAAACTCCCCCTCCCCCTCCTCCCACCCCCCCCCCCCCCCCCCCCCCACCCCCTCACCCCCCCCTTTTTTTTTTCCCCCTTTTTCCCTCTTCCTCCTCCTCTCCCTCCTCCTCTCCCTCCCCTCATCCTTCCTCTCCTCCTCTCCTCCTCCTCCTACTCCTCCTCTCCCCCTCCTCCTCCTCCTCCTGCCCCTCCTCCTCCTCCTCTCCCTCCTCCTCCCCCTGCCTCCTCCTCCTCCCCCTCCTCCTCTCCCTCCTCCTCCCCCTGCTTCCCGCGTGGGCGCCGCGCACAGTTGCAAGCGGGCGCCGCGCCGTGCCGGCGCCCTTCGCGCACGAGCTGCCCGCGCGAGGCCGCGCGCGCGAGCGCCCCTAGCGCTCTTCGCGCGGTGTGCCGCGCCGGCGGTCCGCGGTGGGCCGCGGCCGCGGGGGCCCGCCGCGCGCGATCGCGCGCGGTGCCCGCCGGCCCTCCGCCGCTCAGGTGTCAGGAGGAGAAAAAGCACACAGACACAGTGAATCGTCGATTCCCCACAAAATATGGGAAAATATGGGCAGTGGGGGGGAAGACGAAAACCCCAAACATGTAAGAAAATATGGGGAGAATTTGTATTTGTGTGTCCAGGGTCCCTTTTCACAGGAGGCCAAAAAAACACATGTTTTTTTTGGGTCGGCGGGGCGCGAGCGAACCTCTTCCGCTAAAAGCTAGGCGGGCAACGCACAGAGGAAGAGAAAAAACACACAGACACAATTAATCGTCGATTCCCCAGAAAATATAGGAAAATATGGGCAGTGGGGGGGAAGACGAAAACCCCCAAAATGTAGGAAGATCTGGGGCATCTTTTTGTTTGTGTGCATTGATTTGTGTGTCCTGGGGCCCCCTCGCAGGTGGGCGAGCGGCTGCTGCCCCTCGCCGCGCGGCTGGGCCACGTGGAGTTGCTGCCGCTGCTGGCGGGGGCGGGCGCCGCCCCGGGCGGCGCGGTGCTGGAGGCGGCCAGGGCCGGGCACGCGGCCGCGGTGGCCGCGCTGCTCGCGGGTCCCCCGGGCTCCTCCTCCTCGTCCTCCCTCCTCCCTCCTCCCTCCTCCCTCCTCCTCCTTCCTCCCCTCCTCCTCACTCCTCCTGCCTCCCTCTCCTCCTCTCCTCCTCCTCCTCCTCTCCCCTCTTCTCCCTCCTCCTCCTCCTGTTCCTCCTCCTCTGCTCCTCCTCCTCCTCCTCCTCCTCCTCCTACTCCTCCTCTCATCCTCCTCTTCTCCTCCTCCTCTCCTCCCCTCCTCCCTCCTCCTCCCTCTCCTTCCTCTACTCTCCCTCCCTCCCTCCCCTCTCCCTCCCCTCCCTCCCTCCCGTCGGGCCGACCAGGAGGGGATACGGGTATCCCCCCGGATGGGCCTCCTGAGGCCTCCTGGAGGCCTCCTGGAGCCCATGGGGCCCCCTGAGGCCTTTTGGAGCCCATGGGGCCCCCTGAAGCCTTCTGGAACACATGGGGCATCCTGAGGCCTTCTGGATCCCATGGGGCATCCTGATGCCTTCTGGAGCCCCTGGTACCTCCTGAGGTTTCCTGAAACTTCCTGGTGCCTCATAGGACCGTCTGGACCCGCTTGGGACCTCCTGATGCATTATGGAGCCTCCTGGGGCCTTCTGGGGCTTCTTGTGATATCCTGGTACCTCCTGTAACCTACTGAGATATCCTGGGGCCTTCTGGGATGTTCTGGAAACCCCTGTGGCCTCCTGCGGTTTCCGTGGACATCCTGGCCGTCTCGGGGCGCCACGAGGCCCTCTCTTGGGGCTCCCCGCGGCTGTCTTGGGCTGTTTGGGGCAGATCCCTGGGACTTCTGGGTACCGAAAATAAGTGAACCGAAGACCCTCCGAGAGCGCAGGGCTTGGTTCACTTATTTGGTTGGCATATGGCCGCGTCCGCCCCCCCCCCCCCAGGACCGTTTCGGGGCAGGACATAATGATTTGTTCTTAAACTTCGTAAGGTTGATCCGTCGTAATACACACATAAACAATATACCATATATTTTATATATACTATATATATATATTAATATATATATACATATATATATTAATATATATATATTAATATAGATATATATTCATATATATATATGTATATATTCATAGAAATACATACATACATGGTCATAGAAAACAGATGGCATATATGTGTATGTGTTATGCAGATATACAGAGACATGTAGAAACATAGTATAGGCTTCATGAAAAAATCAGTACACATGATACAACTACGAATGCACGACGCGCATACCGACAGAAACAACAACAGCGCGCGCGTAATCTCTTGGAGCCGTTTTAGACATCATGGGAACCTCTTTGGGCCCTCAGGGGGTCTCTTGAGCACCTTCTTTGTGGATTGAAGACGTTATCGGGGTCATCTTGGGATCAATTCCTGGACCCTATCGGGGCTTTCTTAGCCACAAGCGGGGGTCGAAACAAGTGTGATGTCCATTGTCCAAGAGTTGTGAAAACTGTCCGATCGGCCCCTTGGGGTCCG
Organism: Prorocentrum cordatum; assembly: GCA_963575745.1. Taxonomy (NCBI): domain Eukaryota; class Dinophyceae; order Prorocentrales; family Prorocentraceae; genus Prorocentrum; species Prorocentrum cordatum. The sequence continues at coordinate 11,476 of CAUYUJ010007069.1, forward strand.
ACCTACAGCTAGAAAGTGGATTGCGTTTGAAGAGAGGCAGCTCTGTTTTACCCATGACGATCGCGAGGCGAAACAGTATGAACATATGCTCAAGCTCTCAATCCCGCGTATTGGCCTGCTCAGCCACTCACCCTCTGCACATGCCCCTCCAGTGCAGGGCAGTGGCCATCTCGGCTGCCCCCCCCTCCGTCGGGCGACGCCCGATCGCCGTGTAAATCCTAACTGAATTAAGTGCACCCTTGGCCGCGCATGGCACCCGCGCATCGTGCGTCGAGCCAGACGCCGCGGGCTTCCAGCGCGGCGTTGCGCGGCAGTCGCGCATGTCATCCCGGCCAGCGCAGGGCCGCGCTCGCACCCGCTGTACACTTGCACCAGACCTGCTTACACTGGCGCATTGAAACACTGCGGCCCGCAGGCTGCGAGAGGCAACTCTTCGGTTAGCGTTTAGATCGACCGCTTGTTGGTTGAGAGGTCAAACAGCTTCTGGTCGACTTGTTCACCTTCGCCCTAATGGCCTGCAAGATAGTTTCTTGCACGCGGGACGGCCCGCGCCTGCGCGGGCGCAAATCGCCCTCCACAGGAGGGGCGGAAGCCTGGTACTCCGTCTCATCTAGGCCCACGTGCACCGGCCAGTTCTCAGCGTCGAACAGCGAGACTGAGTTGACCACGGTCGCCTTCATATCGGCGCGCCGCACCCTCGAGGTCGTCCTGCCGCCCAAAGCCCTCGACGCCAGCGTGGTCTCGCACCCCGCCCACAGCGCGAGCTCGGCCTTCATGGTCCTGGCATCCACGCGAGTCAACTGGCGGAAATTTGCGTTGATGCACGAGTGTATCTGCTCGTTGCGAGTCGTTCCAACGCCGAGAGAGCTGTTCTCCTCCGGCGTGAGCCGCGCCCTGTAGCGGATGTTGTTCATGTAGAATTCCGCTCGATCGGGGGCACACGCCGCAATGAACTGCGCCCGGAGTGTGCCCTTATCGTACTGCACGTCCATCCGCTCCGGGTAAACGCGCGCGATGGCCGCCATCAACATGGCAAACTGCTCCCTGGACTGCATCGGCGCGTTAGGGTCCATGTCGCTGAGGATGCTCTTCGCTCGGCGGTGCCCCATGTCGCCCCCCCGTATGCGCTCGATGAATGCTTGCTCCTGAGCGGATGCCCTGGCCGCGCCAGTGCCCCAGTGAAACGGCTCGCGCCTCCGCGCGTAGTCGGCCACGGAGAACTTCCCCAAGACAGCCCGCATGACGAGGCCGACCGCGGTCGGTCGCATGCGGCGCTTAGAGGTGTGGGTGTCCACGGAGAACGCCAGGTGCAACGGGTCAAGGGATACGCACTGCAAATTCGGGAGAATCTTCTGCATCTCCTCGCAAACCTTGCGCCCGACGACGTCGCTCGCCACGTGCTCGACGCGCGAGCGGAGCTCGGGGGGCACCGAGCGCTCCACTGCGCCGGCGAATGCCTCTGGGCGCTCTGCGTACCCGGGAGCGAGCCCCAACACTTCGCCATGGTATCCGATCACGCTGAACACGTTGTGCTTCTGCGCGCGGGTCTGTCCGGAAACCTTGAGTGCGACCTTGTACGTCGCGTCGATAGAGATGGACCTGAGGCCGCCGACGTCAGCGCATTTCAGAACCTGTGCGCCCACAAAGTCTTCGAAGGCTTTCGACTCGGCAATGTCCAACATCAGCGCTATCATGGTGCCAGTGTGCCGGTTGGCGAGCGATCCCACCTCGCAGCCACCGCGGGCCCATGCCGCTTTGAGAGAGCGGAAAGCGCGGCCGTGCACCCCTCCTGCGTCGAGCAAGAAGCGCGCGTACATGTTACCGAACGCCATAGTGTAGTAGTGGCCGCCGAACTTCCGAGCGAAGCGGAGCCTCTCGTCGGAATGTAACCAATATTGCGGGCCGGTGTCAGTCAGGACCAGTCTCAGGTCGCAGTCGCGCTTGTGGCCCGTCGCGGTGTAGAGCGAATCTCTCCCACCGGGTGTCGCGGTGAAGCCGATCCACCCCTGGATGAGCGACCTCGCGCGGGACGCGTAGCCGCTGCGCGGGCAACCCGCGAGGATGTCGTGGTCGTACAGGGAGCGCTGCACCGCCGCGATCACTGGGTGCGAGATCTGCACATCGGTCAGGAGCGTCTTGTGGATGCACGCGAACTTGCCCTCCAGATGGCTCTTCGCATGCTCCCGCGCCCTCTGCGGCCTCGAAAGAATTCTCCCGCAGATAGGGCACTCGAGCACGGCGCCGGCGTTCTCGGCGCCGCCCTTCTCAGTCTGGTCGATGTGGTCACGAATCTCCTCCACTATATACTTCGCCAACTCCTGGGCTGTAAGGAAACGAGCCCCCGACTCCTAAAATCACAAGCTGAAAGGGCATCAGAAGTCGGCTGAATATTTCGGAACACGGCATACTGTCGTCCTTAACCCCCAAACGAAGCCCGATTCCGAAACCCCAGCCTTGAAATTTACCCGGGCCAGGGCTGAGCGTTGGCGTCAACGTTTTTTTGTTCATCATGAGGGGAGTTCAAAATAGCGAGTCCTGGTGTCGGGCCTGGCATTGGCGCCCCCTCGCCGCGGCTGGTCGCTTCGCGGCCGTCCGCGCCGCGGCGGGCCCCCTGGCGCCCGCCGCCCTGGCGGTCGACCGCTTTCCGATGGTCGGCAGGACAGGGCGGGCCGCGGGCCGCCTCGCCACGGGCCGCGCTCCCATGGCAGTGGGTCAGCGGTGCCGCGAGCCGCGCTAATACAAGGCAAGGCACCCCCTGATCTGGAGCCCACGCGGCGATGGCACAGCGCCCCGTCGACCCGACGAAGCCGATGCCACTGCTTCCCAGATCACTCCTAGCACGCGTTCTGACGAGGATTGCGATATGAATCCAGCCGCTGCGGGGGCGAGCTCTCCGAGACAGGCAGCGACGTCGGCGTGCCCCCTCCCTCTCCCCGTATCCCCGCTAATCAATTCTCGCACCTCGCCCAGAGCACGCGCGCCAACGAACATCCAACGGCCAGCTCCTGGATTCCCAGATAGCCAGGATTCACGGCTCTCCCCACTTGAGCTCGGGCAATCGGCGGGGAGAGGGGGGAGGGGCGGCCGCGGCAGATCATTCTGGTGGATTTCAAATACATGTCTTAATGTACGCACCGACTGTGGCCCCTCCGAGTCGGCCAGAAGCCGTAGCCTCCGCCCTCTGCCGCCGCCGACCTCACTCCAGAGCGGGCGCGGCCACCCTCTCGACCAGGTCTTCCATGTCGTCGACTAGGCCCACCACCTCGTGCTCCATTCCGCCATCGCCCAGGTCCCTGAACTGACGGATCGACGCCCACGCCGAGGCGTGCTTCATCCTGGCCTCCGCCAGCATCACGCGGAGGCGCCACGAATCCTCCGCGACGCGCGACATGGACGCGCGCAGCGCCCGGACCTTGAAGTGCACGCGGGCGACGTCGTGCCTGACGGGCGGGAAGGGGTGGAAGCCGTAATTCCCGACCATGTGGTCACGCAGCCAGTGTCCAAGGTGATGGGGCAGCACCTGGGGGGCGCGCGCCGTCGGCCCCGTCCGATTTGCATCCCCCTCCTCACCACCGCCGCACACCGCCACCACCACGACCACAACGACCACTATCACCACAACGCACACACACACGAATCGTCGCGACTCGAGATCAAGATTGAATAACGCCAAGAAAGGGGTTCACAATAGTGAGTGAGCGCATGATTACCCCTCGGCGCCGGGTCGTTGTCGGCGCCCGCGAGAGCAGGGTAAGGGACGAAGTCAAGGCTGGGCTGAGTAGCATGGTTGCTCGGCTGGAAGAACGCAGCGATCGTGCGCTGGATGTCCGCGGGGACCTTGCCATATTCCATTGGGGTGCGCCGCGTGGCGAGCGGAGCCAGATCTACCCGACAGCATGTCCATCGGTCGATCGCGCGGGCCACGCGGCCCGACCGAGCCTCAGGAACCCTCCGAGAGGATGTCAGGGAGGCGCCCAGAACATCCGCAACAAGTTTCATGTTGTTGCGGGTGCTATTCGGAAACGCCTGGAGCATCCTGGCATCATGTGGTCTGGCGGCGTCTCCTGGGGTCTCCTGGTGCTTCCTGGGACTTTGGATGCTTTCTGTAGCCATCTTGAACCTCCTGGTACCTCGTGATAACTTCTGGATACTAGTGATATTGCTGCGGTGATATACGCTTACCATGTACACATATGTATAGTTACGAACATATGAATATAATATATATATAATATATATAATATAATATATATATATATGTTATATATATTATATAAACATATATACATATATACACGATTGTATGACTTTCATGTTGATTCATGTGGTGTCCTCGGGGAAACCCTGGCAGGTTTGTCGGGCCCGTCGTCGTCGTTGTCGTCGACGAACGACCCTCCTCTCGACGAGGCGCAAGACACATGTTTTAAGCTGCTCTTCGTGTCTGTCGAACGGGCGCGCAGATCGCATCGGGGGCTGCCGATCGCCGCGACTGCAGAGGAACGCCCGCTCGCAAGCGCCACGAGCGCCTGGTTCCTCTTGAAAAGCTCTTCTCCTGTGGCGCTGAAAGGTCCATGAGGTGCTCTAGGGGCCTCCACGGGATCATCTGGGAGGCCTACTGAAGCCTTTTTTAGGGGGACCGGTCCCCCTAAAATCCCATCCGATTTTAGGGGGACCGGTCCCCCTAAAATCCCATCCCGTTTTAGGGAGACCGGTCCATCGAAAATGCCCTCCGTTTTATAGGGATCGCCCTATCTAAAATGCCTCTCCCGAGAAACCTGCAAAACACCTCAAGAGGTACCCCCAAGATCGCTCCAAGACGGCTCAAGAGGTCTCAACGATGGTTCTGAGACGGCCAAAGAAGGCCCCAAGACGGCCCATGCCGCCTCCTCCAAAACGGCCTAAGAGGCTCCCCAAGCCGACTCCAAGAGTGTGCCCAGACGGGGCGCCCGAACCGACATTTCGAGCCCTCAGCCGAGGGTGGCGGTCACCCTAAAATAGGGGCCATTTTTAGGGGGACCGGTCCCCCTAAAATCCCATCCGGTTTTAGGGGGACCGGTCCCCCTAAAATCCCATCCCGTTTTAGGGAGACCGGTCCCCCTAAAATCCCATCCCGTTTTAGGGAGACCGGTCCATCGAAAATGCCCCCCCCCCCCCGTTTTATAGGGATCTCTATCTCTAAAATGCCTCTCCCAAGAGGCCTGCAAAACACCTCAAGATGCACCCCCGAGATCGCTCCAAGACGGCTCAAGAGGTCTCAACGATGGTTCTGAGACGGCCAAAGAAGGCCCCAAGACGGCCCATGCCGCCTCCAAAACGGCCTAAGAGGCTCCCCAAGCTGACTCCAAGAGTGTGCCTATACGGGGCGCCCGAACGGACATTTCGAGCCATCAGCCGAGGGTGGCGGTCACCCTAAAATAGGGGCCATTTTTAGGGGAACCGGTCCCCCTAAAATTCCATCCGGTTTTAGGGGGACCGGTCCCCCTAAAATTCCATCCCGTTTTAGGGAGACCGGTCTATCGAAAATGCCCTCCGTTTTATAGGGATCGCCCTATCTAAAATGCCTCTCCCGAGAGCCCTGCCGTCGTCGTTGTCGTCGTGGTCGTGGTCGTCGTCGTCGCCGTCGCCGCCGCCGCCGACGACGACGCCGCCGTCGTCGCCGCCACCGCCGCCGCCGACGGCGCCGCCGTCGCCGCCACCGCCGCCGCCGACGACGACGCCGCCGACGACCTCGACGACGACGACGACGACGACGACGACGACGACGACGACGACGACATCCGCAACGACGACGACCGCAACGACGACGACGGCGCCGCCGACGACGACCGCGACGACGACGACGACGACGACGACGACGACGACGACGACGACGACGACGACGACGACATCCGCAACGACGACGACCGCAACGACGACGACGGCGCCGCCGACGACGACCGCGACGACGACGACGACGACGACGACGACGACGACGACCACGACGACGACATCCACAACGACGACGACCGCAACGACGACGACGGCGGCGGCGGCGGCGACGACGACGACGACGATGACGGCGACGACGACGACGACGACCACGACGGCGGCGGCGGCGACGACGAGAGGTGGTAGCGGCCCGCGGGGTGCCGACAGCGCACCTTCCGGTAGCGGCCCTTCCGGTCGCAGCTCGAGTCCCCGGTGGCGGTCCGGGCCACGCGGGACGAATCGGACACCGCCGGCGATCGACCGTAGTCGTCGTCGTCGTCGCCGCCGCCGCTGCCGCCTCCGCCGCCACCACCGTCGCCGCCGCTGCCGCCGCCGCCGTCGTCGTCGTCGGCGGCGGCGGCGTCGTCGGCGTTGGGTTCGGAGTCGGGGTCCAATCCAACCTCCCAGAGGTAGCAGAAAATCTTGAAGACCGTTTCTGTTAAACTGCACCGTTACACGCCTGGGGGGGAGTCGCCTGGGAAATCTGCAAACCAGGCGGCCAGGACCCCCCAGAAACTCCGGACCTCCCAAACTTTTAAATTTTTAAAAATTTTAAAAATTTTAAAAATTCAAAAGTGTTTTAAATTTTTAAAATTTTTAAAATTTCTAAACATCCCAGGGCCTGGGAAATCCGCAAACCAGGCGGCCAGGACCCCCCAGAAACTCCGGACCTCCCAAACTTTTAAATTTTTAAAAATTTTAAAAATTTTAAAAATTCAAAAGTGTTTTAAATTTTTAAAATTTTTAAAATTTTTAAAATTTCTAAACATCCCAGGGCCTGGGAAATCCGCAAACCAGGCGGCCAGGACCCCCAGAAACTCCGGACCTCCCAAACTTTTAAATTTTTAAAAAAAAATTTTAAAAATTCAAAAGTGTTTTAAATTTTTAAAATTTTTAAAATTTTTAAAATTTCTAAACATCCCAGGGCCTGGGAAATCCGCAAACCAGGCGGCCAGGACCCCCCAGAAACTCCGGACCCCCCAAACTTTTAAATTTTTAAAAATTTTAAAAAATTTTAAAAATTCAAAAGTGTTTTAAATTTTTAAAATTTTTAAAATTTTTAAAATTTTTAAAAATCCCAAGGTCTGGAGACCCCGAAAACCAGGCTGAAGGAAGAAAAGGAGGGGGAGGCGAAGGGGGGGAGGAGGAGGAAGGAGGAGGAGGAGCAGGAGCAGTGACAGTGAGAGGCAGGAGGAGGAGGAGGAGCAGGAGCAGGGAGAGGCAGGAGGAGAGGGGGGAGGAGGAGGAGAAGGAAGTGGAGCGAGAGGAGAAGGAGGGAGGAGGGCCCTGGAAGGTCACAAGATGATATGAAAGAAAGAGAAGGGTATGAGGTCGGATACCGGTATCCCCTCCTGGTCGGCCGTACCCCTCCCTCCCTCCCTCCCTCCCTCCCTCCCTCCCTCTCTCCTGCTCCTCCTCCTGCTCCTCCTCCTCCTCCTCTCGGCTCGGTTCGGCTCGGACTCGGTTCGGCTTCGAGGGGTTCCGGTTCCAGTTCAGTTCGGCCTCGGGTGCCGACGTGGAGTCCGATCTCGCAGTGGAGGCCTTCCTGGGTCCGAGCGCGGAGTTCTGCCGAGTCGACTCATCCCGACTTGGCTGCCGATTTCTGCCAAGTCGATTCATTTCGATCGCCAGTCCGACTTAATGTCAGGTTGCGATTAACAACTGGATGCCCCCCCCCGGGTCACGCGCGCCAGGGGGTCGTCGCGGGCGCCGCCCAGGGGATCGTGCACCCCCCCTGCACGACAGCCTCGAAACGATTGCCTTTCTGATAGAAATTGCTATAGGGACCCCTTTTTCTCAGGATGATTATTGACGTGCCACGGTCGCCCTCGTCCTCGTCTTACCATTTGGCGGGCCCCCCCCGCGATTTGCCCGAGCAGGGGAACCATTTGTTTGATCGCACGCCCCGCCGGCTTTTTGTTGGTGACACAGCTGACATTATCGATTCGATTCTGGGCTCTCCTGGTCTCCAGCGGTCAGGGCCAGTGGCTTTGAGCGCTCGTGACGGTTTCTGCCCCGCGTCGGCACGACACGACCCCTGCGTAGATCAAAAAGGAGGAGCTTGAGGAGGATGGGCAGGGAGGGTTCCGACGTCGTGATTCACAACGTGGACCCTCGGAGGTCTGGACATTTTCCCTGGACGGCGAGGTGACACACTGGGCGAGCTGAGAGGTTTTCGGGCGTTTTCGTCGGTTCTCGGCGGTTTCTCAGCCTCGGCAGTTTCGGGGTGCTTTCCATCAGCTGCGTTTCGCCGAGAGCGTTCCGAAAGTGCCCGGATCTTCCCGAAATGCCGCGGGAGTGCCGAGGTGCGAGCCGAAAGCCGACGACAACGGCGGCGACGACGAGGATCAGGGGACCCTGACTCCGGATCCGCCCTACTTTGGGGAAATTCTTAAGTAAGGCTTGAATTTCCGCCCTACTTTTCAAGCTCCGCTGATGCCAATTTCCGCCCTACTTTTCTGCTGCTGTTCCCGCCCTACTTCTGTGGATTTCCGCCCCACTCTATGCTGGGTGCCGAAATTGCCGCCCTACTTGTTCGGCCTCTTATGGGTGGATTTCCGACGCAGCTTTAGGTTGGGAAAGAAGCCAAAGTGGGGCGGATCTGGAGTCAGGGAATACCGCGGGAGCGCCGAGGTACGAACCGAAAGCCGACGACAACGGCGGCGACGACGACGATCAGGGGAGGGCGAGCTGAGACAACGCTACCGAGCCTTCGGGGGAGCCCTCCGTCGCCACGGCTGGGCGCAGTGCGGGGAGCTGGTGCGTCTTGGGCCCTCGGAGGGACGTGGGGCCCGAGTTGGAGCTGCCGTTGTTTCATCTCCCTCCTCCTCCTCCTCCTCCTCCCCTCCTCTCCTCCTCCTCCTCCTCCTCCTCCCTCCTCCTCCTCCTCCTCCTCCTCCTCCTCCTCCTCCTCCTCCTCCTCCCTCCTCCTCTCCTCCTCACTCCTCCTCCTCCTCCTCCCTCCTCCTCCTCCTCCTCCTCCTCCTCCTCCTCCCGCCCTGCTCCGGAAAGGGGCGAAGAGTCAGGGACGAAGAGCGGCCCCCCAATTCCAGCGGTCACCATGCGGTTTGGGGCGCGTAGACAGAACGGCCTGGCCCGTTCGATTCCTCCCCCTCAGGTGCGTTGGTGCGTTTTGGACACTCGGAGGGATGCCGGGACCGATTTGGAGCTGCCGTTGTTTCATCTCGCCCTGCTCCGAAAAGGGGCTAAGAGTCAGGGACGAAGAGCGGCCCCCCAATTCCAGCGGTCACCATGCGGTTTTGGGCGCGTATACAGAACGGCCTGGCCCGTTCGATTCCTCCCCCTCGGGTGCGTTTGCTGAAGGGCCTCGCTTGTGCGGGGTGCTTCTTGAGGGTTCCTCTTCTGCCCTCCCCAGACGCCCTCCGATATGCTTTGTTCAGCGCGCGGCCCCAGAGGTCCCGACCCCTGGTGGGTAGTGTTCCCTCCCGTGCCCATCTCCGATAGCCTCGGCGCCCGATAACTTCTCGGGGGCGGCCAAAAGGGGGGCGATGACTACTGCGGAGATGCTAACTTCAGCCTTGCGTCCTCTCGGCGCTTTCGCTTACTCGCTAACGAACTTCGCCCAGTGCGGCCTCGACGTCTTTCGTAACTAACTTGTCGGGCCCGAAGCTCGCCGTCTTCTGAGTTTCGCTCTCACGTGTCGCGAGGACAGTAGGAGGGGGTGAATTATCATGGGGGGCCATGATCTCTCCCCAGACCTTATGGTCATTTCAATACGTCCACGGCCCCCCCCCTCCCTGGGCCGCGCACGTGCCGCCCGCCAGGATGTGCGCCCCCGCCTCCTGGGCGCCCCCCTCTTGGACGCCCCCCACGCAGAGGCCGAAAGAGGCGCCCTCCTCCTTGGGCGCCCCCCACGCAGGGGCCGCAGTGAAAAGCAGCTCTTCCTCGTCTTTGCTGTTTTCGTCCAGCGGCCGCTCGGGGACGATCTGGGCACCCCTGGGAGCGCCTTCGGAGAGGCGCAGCCGGCTGGCACGCATCCCGAAGCCAGACGAAATCGTCCGAAGCCCGTCGGCCCGATGCTCGTTACTGGAAAATGCCAGGATCTCAACATCAGATGTTTGGAGGTCTCGGGTCCAAGTTCAGGATCGTTTAGCCGATCCGGGCCATGGTAGCTCAGCACCACCATCCCACCACTCCAGTTGGGGATAGGCCCCTCGAAACCCGAAGGGAACAGCCTCTATCCCCACCTAGGGGGGTTGAGCGGCCAGTGGGGCCCAGGCCACGCCAGTGCGCAGAAGGATTGGTTAAACTACGATCGGGGGCTTGTGGATAGCATGTCGCACCGTCGGGTCTGGCCCACCGCGTCTCGTCGCGAAACGTTACTCATTTCCGGATCCCGAGTCGTCAACGTCCCGAGCCCTCCCCGACCTTTGAAGCGGAGCGACTCGCTAATCAGACGTTCCCGACCGTAAACTATGCTCGTAGGTCTCGCGCGCATCGCGCACCAGCGGGAGCGTTCCGGAAAGGGCCTCGCCTCCAGGATCGAAGGAGCTTCATGAATGCGGCGAAAGTGAAAGAGGCCGCCTCCACCAGTGGAAGCTGGCGGAAGTAAAACAAGCGTCCCCAAGAGATATGGCAACATGTTTGGGACTCAGGGTTTCGGGAACCAGCCAGGTCTCGGCGGCACCCTGGACGAGCGGGAGCCCCACCATCCCACCATCCCACCACCCCAGTATGGGATAGGCCCCTCAGAACCCAAAGGGAACAGCCCATGGCCCAGGCCACGCCAGTGCGGATAGGGATCGGTTCAATTGGAGGGCGGCGTCGTCGTCGTCGCCGCCGCCGCCGCCGCCGCCGCCGTCGTTGTAGTCGCCGCCGTCGTCGTCGCCGTCGTCGTCGTCGTCGTCGTCGTCGTCGTCGCCGTCGTCGTCGTCGTCGTCGTCGTCGTTGTCGTCGTCGTCGCCGTCGTCGTCGTCGCCGTCGTCGTCGTCGTCGTCGTCGTGGTCGTCGCCGCCGTCGTCGTCGTGATCGTCGTCGTCGTCGTGCTCGTCGTCGTCGTCGTCGTCGTCGTCGTCGTCGTCGTCGCCGCCGTCGCCGTCGTCGTCGTCGCCGTCGTCGTCGTCGCCGTCGCCGTCGCCGCCGTCGTCGTCGTCGTGCTCACAGGTCTCGGCGGCACCGTGGACGAGCGGGAGCCGGAGAGCGGTGCCACGCCGCTCCACCACGCCGCGCTCGCGGGGCACGCCGGCGCGGTGCGCGCGCTGCTGGCCGCCGGTGCGTCCGCCGCCGCCCTGGACGAGGACCCAGAGATCCAGCGCATTGAAAAAATCAAGACGGAGGTTTTTCGCCGTTTTCGGCCTTTAGAGGCCCTCGCCGGGCCTCGGGACCGTCAAAAAACGACTCAGGGTGAAAAGCCGGTCCTGGGAAATGGGTCGAGACTTCTGGGGGCCGCGTATTGAAAAAATCACGACATCGGATCTCTGGGGACGGGCGGCGAGCTTCAGGGGGGGAAGTATCGGGTCCGAGGTCACTTCGAGGTGTTCGGGCGTTTTCGTCGGTGCTGGGCGGGTTCTCCAGCCTCGGGGTGCTTCGACAGCCAGTCATCAGAGGTGCCTGGTGTGCCCCAGGACCTCCATGGTTAGAGTGCGCTGCGGTAGCGTCTGGGAAACGAGGTACGGCGGGGCCTTCGTTGAGGAATGTGCCCAGGGAGGGAAGTTTTGGATCCGAGGTTCTCTGGGCGCAGCGAAGAACCACACTCACAATAAACTGGATTTTTCGGGAGGCCCCTGGTCGATCTGGTCGTCGGCCGTTGCTGGCCTGCGGGTTGGAGGCGTCGTTCCGTATGGTCTTCTGTGTTGCTGCAAGGGGGAAATGTTCTATTCTTTTCATATTATGTCAAGACAACACGCAAGCACACAAACACACACACACACACACACGAGCACAGACACACACACACACGAACACAGACATGCGCGCATCGTCCTTCCACGGGCCGCATGATCATCGCGTTCTGGCAGGCGTAGTCGCTCGCGCTCAGAATGTGGGGATCTATGAAGCGAGGCGCTTGCTTGCAGCTGCGGGCTTCTCTTCTTCGCGTCGCCTGGCGGTACCGCGCGAGAGGGCGAGGGCGCAGCTGGGGCATCTCAGCCGGTGTCTCTGCCCCGCCCCGAGACTGTGGGGATGCCTCGACCGAGTCGGGGGCGACGGCTTCCAAGGCGGGCGCGCCGGAGACGAGCGGAGGCCTCACGCGCAGCACTGTCGTCGCTTTCTGAACTTTCACCGCGCCCGTTTATCCCGCACGCCCGGCCGTCTCGCCCGCTAGGACTCTCCCGCCCGAACGGGCCCGCCCGTTAGGATACGATTGAGGGCGGGGCGTCAGGGTCTTCGGGTGGTAGCGTCTTGGGGCGCTAAGGTGTTAGGGGCCGCAGACCTTTAGAGTCTTAGGGCCTCAGTGTCTGAAGGTTAGGGCGCCAGGTCGGGTATGAGGACGAGGTGGGGGAGCAGGGGGATTACGAAGACGAAGACAAACACGAAGACGAGGACGAGGACGAGGAGGGAGGAGGAGGAGGAGGAGGAGGAGGAGGAGGAGGAGGAGGAGGAGGAGGAGGAAGGAGGAGGAGGAGAAGGAGGAGGAGAAGGACGAGGACGAGGACGAGGACGAGGAGGACGAGGAGGAGGAGGAGGAGGAGGAGGAGGAGGAGGGGGACTAGGATGAGAAGAAGGAGGAGAGGAGGAGGAGGAGGAGATGGAGGAGGAGGAGGAGAAGCCAGAGGAGGAATAACAGGAGAAGGAGGAGGAGGAGGAGAGGAGAAGGAGGAGGAGGAAGAGGAGGAGGTATAGGAAGAGGAGGAGGAGGAGGAGCAGGACCCAACCCGCCCGCTAGGGCCCGCTCGGCCAACCCGATCCGCCCGTGAGGATGCACGCGTGCCAATTCGACGATGCGCACCACTGACATGTCCGCCCGCCCGACGCGCCTTGCTCGTTATGGTCCTGGGGTCTTGGCCACTTACGTAGTGTTTTCGGGTCCCCGTGAGTTTGGGGTATTGTCTTGGGGGCTTCGTGCATTAAGGTCTTAGGGCTGTAATATCTGAGGGCCTCAGGGTCTCAGCGTGTGAGGGTCTTGTGCGATTCGGATTTTAGTGCGTTCGGATCTTAGGATCGCTCTTACGGTCTTCGGGCCTTGGGGCCAGGGGCTCTTCGGGTTTTAGGGGTCTGAGGGCTGTAGTGTGTTGGGGGCTTGGGATTTTAGGCGCTTGGCGTGTTAGGGCCTTCGGGCATGTGTGCGTGTGTTAGTGAGCTAGGGTCTTTGGGGTCTGTGACCTCAGGGTCTTCGAGCTTTCGGGCCTTAAGGCATCCAGGCTTTAGGGTCTTCGGGTCTTAGGGTTTTTGTGTGTTAGGGTCTTGATGACTCAGGCTCTTGGAACCTTAGGGTCTTAGTGTACTGGGTGTCTTACGGCTTCAGTGTCTTAGGGTGTTAGGGTCTTGACGTCTTAGTGTGTTAAGGTCTGGTCTGCGACAAACGCCCAGTTCCCGCGAAGTGGTCCAGAGCTCCAGGGAACCCGTGTTGAAAAGCGAAGACACCAGAGGAACGGCGAAG
>CAUYUJ010007069.1:30000-35000 GCA_963575745.1 Prorocentrum cordatum
CGCCTCCCCGAAGGGAAGAGGGGCTGTGGAAGAGAGAGAGAGAGAGAGAGAGAGAGACAGAGAGAGAAAAGAGAGAGAGAGAGAGAGAGAGAGAAAGAAAAAAAGAGAAAAATCTCGCCCTTGGACCACCTGTCGCCCAGAGGGCTGGTGGGATCCGGGCGAGGGCCCGCGCCCTCTGAGCCCCGCCCCCCCCCGTGGGCGCGCTCCGGGAGGACGGGCTCTCGCCGCTGCACTACGCGGCGACGGCCGCCGGCCGGGTGCGCGAGGCCGGAGGGCGCCCCGCACGGCACAGGCCGCGCGGAGGCCCGGAGAGACACGCGCGGGCGTGGCAGGCCCAGACATGATGGCGTCGCAAAAAAATCAGGAAGGGCGGTTTTTGGCTATCTTCGGCCCCTGGGGGCTATCGCCGGGCCTCGGGGCCATCAGAAAACGACGCAGGATGGAAAACTGGCCCCAGGGAAAGGGTCGGGACTTGCGGGGACGCCGTCCTGAAAAAATCAGGACGTCGCATGTCTGGGGGTGCTTCGCGCCGGGCGTTCTGGCCCGGCTTCCCCTGACTTCGGATCCGCCGCGTACTGGTTGTTTTTTTCCGACGTGGAAGTGTGTCGGAGATGCACCCCAAGCGATGCGAAATTGTATGGCGGAGATGCCCACCTCAGGGAGTGAGGGCGCGGATGCTTCCGCAGAGGCGTGGCGAAAACAGCGACGGCAAAGTAGGGCGGAAATCGGCATCAAAGGAGCCCAGCAAGCAGGGCGGAAATTTCCGCCCTACTTGCGAAACTAACCAAAGTACGGCGGATCCGAAGTCGGGGTCGGGGGTGCTCGCTCTACAGTCCTCCGGGGGTCTGGACTTCTTTTTTCCCCGGAGGGCGAGCTGACACACTGGGCGAGTTGAGGTGCCAGGTTCTCGGGCGTCGTCGTCGCTTCATGTCGCTTCTCGGCGGCTTCCCAGGCCAGGGGTCTGGCCTCTTTTTTCCCTGGAGGGCGAGCTGACACACCGGGCGAGTTGAGAAATTCCAGGTTCTCGGGCGTTGTCGTTGCTATTCTCGGCGGCTTCCTGGGTTCTCGACAGCCTCGGGGTGCCTTCCAGCACTCTGCGCGTCGCCGAGGGCGTGCTGGGGCTGCCCGGGTCGTCCCGAACGGCCGCCGGAGACCCGAGTTTATTCTGGACGCCCGAAATGGGTACGGAAAGAGAGGGTACGATGCCCAACAGCAGCTCCTGTTCATGTTGAACAGGACTCGCTGTCCGCGCAGCCGCGGCCTGTGTCCATTTGAGACAGGAGGCAGCCTGCCCAACAGCGGCCGCTGTTGGTTTGGGACAACATTTGTTGTTGGGCATTGTACCCACTCTTTCCGTGCCCATTTCGGGCGTCCAAATTTATGACCCCGAAGCGAAAACCCAGGAGGGAGAACCCTGAGTTCCGGGCGTTGCAGCTTTTCCGCACCGGGCGGTGTCGCCTGGTATCGGGCCCGAGGGCCCTCACAGATCGATCGGGCCGCGGCAAAATGGGTGTAGGGCTGTTCCGTGACGTCGGGTCTCAGAGATTCTGAAGGGCGCGGAGGGTTTCTGGGCGATTTTCGGCCTCCTGAGGCGCTCACCGGGCCCAATGGTCCCAGGGAAGGGGTTCGAACAGTTGGGGGTCGGGGTTGCGAGCAAGATCATGGCGTCGGCCCAATCTGCTTCCAGGGAGGGGGTTCGAACAGCTGGGGGCCGGCGTTGCGAGCAAGATCACGGCGTCGGAGGTGGGAGGGCGCCATGCTGCAGCCCAGGGCCGGTGTGCACGCCCTCCTGGCTGGGCTCCTCCTCCTCCTCCTCCTCCTCCTCCTCCTCCTCCTCCTCCTCCTCCTCCTCCTCCTCCTCCTCCTCCTCCTCCTCGGTGAAGACGTACGCCCAGACCCCAGAATTTTTGCTCCCCGGGCACAAGCGGGCAGAGAGCCAGTGCAGATGCCGCTCAGCGTCGGGAGGGGCGCTCCAGCAACGAGGTGAGGCGCGAAGGAGCGGGGCAGATGGAGAGAGGCGGACAGGAGGCGCAGTCGAGACATGAAGTCCTTCGCGCGCGCGCCACAGCTGCGCAGAACTCGTAGAACCGGCGGGGAGCAGGCATGGACGAAGTCCACGCCAAGAGACCCGAGACGTGCGCTGTCTTGGCGCTCGCAAGCCACAGCCCCCGCAGCTCCCGACCCCATACCCCAGGGCCAGTCTCTCACCCCGAGCCGTTTTCTGACGGTCCCGCGGCCCGGCGGGGGCCCCAGAAGGCCGCCAGCGGCCCAGGAGCAGGAGGAGGAGGAGGAGGAGGAGGAAGACGAGGCGGAGGAGGAGGAAAGAGAAGGAGGAGGAGGAGAAGGAGGAGGAGGAGGAGGAGGAGGAGGAGGTGGAGAAGCAAGAACAGGAGGAGGAAGAGGAGGGGCACGCCTGGGCAGTCGGCGCCCTCCGACCATAGGGGCGGCGCCGCGAGATCGTGGAGCTGCTGGTGGGGAGCGGCGGCAGCTCGCTCTGGCGGCAGCGCGGCCAAGGCCTCGGCATCGCTCGGACGTGTGCAATCTGTTTCTTCGGCGAGGACCCTCGAGGACCATCCTGGACCATCGAGCAAAAAAAAAAAACACGCACGAAACCGACAAATGCACGGGAAATGGACGTCCGAGCGGCTCAGGAGGGAAAGAATCACACAGACACAATGAATCGTCGATTCCCCAGAAAAGATGGGAACATATGGGAAGTCGGGGGGAAGAGAAAACCCCAGGAAATACAGGAAAATATGGGGAATCTCTTGTGTGTATTTATTTGTGTGTCCTGGGGCCCCTTCAGAGGCGGGGTGCTGCCGATGCACCTCGTGGCCGCCTCGGGCGACGACTTCCTGGCGCGGTGGCTCCTGCAGGACGGGCTCGTGCCGGAGCCGCACGCGCCGGACGACGCCGGGGGCACCCCAGCCTCGGAGCCGGCGGGGGGTCCGAGGTGGCCCAGCGCTGGATCCGGCAAGCAGGAAGGGAGTAGAGAGGTTCGAGGTGCTGGGTTCGGGCAGGTGTTTTTGCCTTCGTCGTGCTGGGAGGGGAGGGTCAGGAACGGATGCGGGGCGAAAACCTGCACCAGATGGACCCCCGAAGGGGTCCAGAGACAGATTTGGAGCGGATTTGCCTTTATCCCCCCCCCGCCTTGACCGATTCTCTCGGGGCCGAAAAGCAGCTTCAGGCATCGAGAAGCGCCCACCGACCCAGACAAGTCGACCGAAGAATTGCCTGCTTCACCCGACATTGGCACTCGAGTGTGCAGATGCAGTCGGGGGTGGACAGAACCCCCAACAGTGACACGTCGATTAGTGAATTGCCCGTTTTCGGTTCTCGAGAGGGCGCCGTGGCCGCTATTCTCCAGGCTGGCGCCCGCCAGGTTTGGGCCTCAGGCTTTTTTTCTCACGAAGCCACGTTTTGCTAAGAGGGGGGGTCTGTCCATCCCCGCTGCAGTCCCCAGTCGGTGTCGCGAATCGACGGTGCGTTCCCAGACCCCCGACGTAATGATTTTTTCATTACGTCGACCCCCAGAGGTCACGACCCTTTCCCCATGACCGGCTTTGCATCCTGAGTCGTTTTTTGACGCTCCCGAGGCCCGGTGAGGGCCCCAGGAGGCCGAAAATTAGGAAAAACCTCCCGTCATGATTTTTTCATTACTCGAGGGGGTCTGGGTTTCTCGCCAGAGACAGCCGGGTCGTTGCGGCACGCCGCCCGGCTGCGGCGGAGAGGGGCCCGCGCTCGGAGCGGCGCGCCCTGCGCCCGTGGAGCGCGCCCCCGGCGGCCCCCTCCCCGCGGGGGCGTGCCGCTCCGCGGGGCCGCGTCCGGGGCCCCCCACTGGGGGAGGGCCCCGCGAGGGGCCCGCGGGCGGCAGGGGGCGGGGGGGGAGGGGCGCAGAGGAGGAGCGCAGCCGGAGCTCCAGGAAGGCAGGGCGGCCCCGGCGGCCCCCCCGCAGGGGCGTTCCGCTCAGCGGGGTCGTGTCCAGGGCCCCCACGAGGGGAGGGCCCCGCGAGGGGCCCGCGGGCGGCAGGGGGCGGGGTCCCTGACTCCGGATCCGCCTTACTTTTTTGGGGAAATTCGTAGGTAGGGCCTGGAATGTCCCGCCCTGCTTTTCTCAAGCCCCGCGGACGCCAGCTTCCGCCCCACTTTTTTCTGCTGCCGTTTCCGCCCTACTTCTGTGGATTTCCGCCCTGCTGTACGTTGGGTGCAGAAATTTCCGCCCTACTTTTTCGGGCTTCTGATAGGTGGATTTCCGACGCAGTTTTAAGTTGGGGGAAAGGCCAAAGTAGGGCGGAGCTGGAGTCAGGCGGGGGGGGGGGGGGGGCGCAGAGGAGGAGCGCGGCAGGAGCTCCAGGAAGGCAGGGCGGCGACGAGAAGGCCGGGATGGGGTCCCGCGGGCCCGAGTCGGCGCGGCCTCCTCCTCCCCATCCCCCCCCCCCATGCCCTTCTCTGCTGTGCAGCTGGGCGTGGTTCGGACATTGTGACGAGGTGATGGGGTCCCTCGTTGCTTTTTCTCTCACAAACTATGTGGCTGCCCATGAGCGCTCATTGTCCAGAGTGTCCAGAATGTCCCCCCCCCTTCCCCCGGCCCGTGCCCATCGGGGGGCCCGTCCAGCTCGGACCCCACGGCCGCCTCCGAGCCCAGCCGCGCTGGCCGAGCAGGGCAACCACTCGGAGCTGGCGGCGCTGCTCCGGGGGTGGGAGGCCGCCGCGCCGCCCGCGCGGGAGCGGCAGGAGGAGCTCTGACCGCGGCGGTGCCGCCGCCCGTGCGAGAGCACGCGCGGGGGCTGCGGAGGAGGAGGGGGAGGAGGAGGAGGAGGGGGAGGAGGAGGGAGGAGGAGGAGGAGGAGGAGGAGGAGGAGGAGGAGGAGGAGGAGGAGGAGGAGGAGGAGGGGGGAGGGGGGGGAGGGGGGAGGGAGGAGGAGGAGGAGGAGGAGGAGGAGGAGGAGGAGGAGGAGGAGGAGGAGGAGGAGGAGGAGGAGGAGGAGGAGGAGGAGGAG
>CAUYUJ010007069.1:37500-42500 GCA_963575745.1 Prorocentrum cordatum
GTAGCATACCATTGCACTGCGCAGCAGCTCGCATCATCATGGCGTCTAAGTGCACAGGCAGCATAGCACGGTATACCTCAGCAGCGCATCGCATAGCATAGCACGGCGTAGGTATGTTCGGATTACTGCCAGCCCTGCGCTTCTGAGCCCAGAGCAAGCAGAGCAAAACGCAGACGCGTCTACGAAAACGGCGACACAACAATTTCCATCCAGTAGGAGATCTGACAAATATGGTCTGCTGCTCTTCTCGGACCTCCGCTCAGGGAAAAGTGAAGAGAAGGGAGGCAGGAACCGGAAACCAATTGTACCCTTGGCATTGTTCCCCGCCTGCTCGACATGCTCAGGACACTCTTCTCTCCTGAGCTCCGACAGGCGAGGGCCTTCGAGAAGACAATGGCAGAGGGTGCCTGTGGAACCGCAAGTCATTAGCCTGTCGTGCTGAGCCTCTCGGGCCTGGGCCGCCAGTTGTCACCGATCAGAGTTGTGAGCTGTCCTTGGCGTGGCAACGGTGTCGCACCGTGTGGACTTCCGTTCTCCACAGATGCGAACCGAAGGCATGGTGCGAGCACAGGTCTCAGAGGATTGGTTGGGACGGAGTCTGCTTACCAGTGCCAATGGAGCGCAGCGATCCAGATGGGTCAAAGCCGGAGCAGCCGAAGCCTGCAGAGCGGTCTTCTTGACATGCTCGGCAAAAGTCGCTGGCGGGGGAGTCCTTGATGCTGCAATGCCCCAGGACAGAGGCGACCAGTACACACCCTGCACTGAGCGAGGCGCTTCGGCCACGCAGAGCAGATACGCCTGGGAATGCCGACCACCTGGCGCCGAGCGCCCGCCGAATATGAAGCAGGGCCCGGGCTCGGGCACGGGCCCAAGCCGGGCCCGAAAGATGCACGCTTCTGCCTCCCCAATCTATTGCCCCCCCCCGTTCAGCAACGCCCAGCGGACGCTATCACAGCGCGCAGGCCATCCCGACAAGAGCTCGCCGGGCCTAAGACCTGGCAGAGCAGGCCAAGAAGGCAGGCAGAGTCCTTCAAGCCAGGGCCCGCCTGGCTCGCCGAGGGGTCCCAGTGCTCAACGATGTTTGCCGCGTAAGCCAGCTGTGGGTCTCTACCACCCGCAGGTCTCTAATTACTAGTGGCCGTTCGAGTCGTCGCGCGGAGGGACCGAAGTGCCTGGGGCAATTTGGCCTCCGCTCGCATGTGTGCAGGTCGGATCGGACGATCAGTACAGCACCCGGGCGGGGAGGACGGGGAGGAGGAGGAATACAAATAGTAGTAGTAGTAGTAGTAGTAGTAGTAGTAGTAGTAGTAGTAGTAGTAGTAGTAGTAGTAGTAGTAGTAGTAGTAGTAGTAGTAGTAGTAGTAGTAGTAGTAGTAGTAGTAGTAGTAGTAGTAGTAGTAGTAGTAGTAGTAGTATACTACTACTACTACTACTACTACTACTACTACTGCTACTACTACTATACTACTACTATACTACTACTACTACTACTACTACTACTTACTACACTACTACTACTACTACTACTACTACTACTACTACTACTACTACTACTACTACTACTACTACTACTACTACTACTACTACTACGACTACGACTACTACTACTACTACTACTACTACTACTACTACTACTACTACTACGACGACGACGACGACGACGACGACGACGACGACGACGACGACGACGACGACGACGACGACGACGACGACGACGACGACGACGACGACGACGACGACGACGACGACGACGACGACGACGACGACGACGACGACGACGACGACGACGACGACGACGACGACGACGACGACTACTACTACTACTACTACTACTACTAGTAGTAGTAGTACTACTACTACTACTAGTACTACGACTACTACTACGACTATGACTGCTAATACTACGACTACTACGACTACTACGACTACTACTACTAATAATAATAATATTAATAATTCTAAGCATATCCATGATAGTCGTACCACTTCTAATAATGCTAACAATAGCATGAGTATTACAAATACGATTAATACGAATACGAAGAATACGAATAATTCTATTACTTCGAAGAAGAACAAGCATAAGAGGAATAAAAATGGGCGGAGTAGGAGGACGACGAGGAGAAGGAGGAGTATGAGAAGGAGGGTCGGGTGGAGGAGGAGGAGGAGAAGGAGAAGAAGGAGGAGAAGGAGAAGTGGGATGAGGAGAAGGAAAGGAGGAAAGGAGGATGGGAGGAGGAATTTGTTCCCGCAACCACAGAGTCTGCGAGTGCCTCGCGACGACCTGCGTGCCAGGGCAACCTGGCTTGACAAATGAACTGCTGCTAGCAGCGCCACGGGAAGGCCCAGGCTCCGCTGGAATGCCGATCGTCTCGAAAAATGCAAGCTCCTCAGGTCAAGATAGCGCGACCACCTCTCCAAGCAACCGCATAGAGGAGGAGGAGGAGGAGGAGGAGGAGGAGGAGGAGGAGGAGGAGGAGGAGGAGGAGGAGGAGGAGGAGGAGGAGGAGGAGATGGAGGAGGAGGAGGAGGCGGAGGAGGTCGCCGAGGGGGAGGATCAGGCAGTGCACGAGGCTGGACTGGAGGAGGGCGGGGTCTGAGGCCCGCAACGGCCGTAACTTCGAGTACCTGTCGGGGGAGGACCCCTACCTGGGCTCGGTGCTGGCGAGGCCGAGGGACTGGAAGCTTCTGCTCCTCCTCCTACTACTCCTCCTCTTCATACTCCTCCTTCTCTTCCTCCTATCCTCGTCCCCCCGGGAGGAGAAGTAGGAGGATGATGAGAAGGAGGCGGGAGGAGAGGGAGGAGCGGGAGGACGGAAGAGGATAGGAGGAGGAGGAGGGACGCCGGCGAATGAGGAAGACCAGAGTAAACCCAAGGTGCATCAACGGTGTTGGGATACGCCCACCCGTCACAAGTCCCTCCCTAATAAACCCCCTGCAAGAAACTCTTTTCGCTGCGGGAAGTGCCCCCTTGAATCACGAGCGCCGCATGGTCCTACAATTCAGTCGAGAGCACCGCTTTGAAAAGGAACCGGCATCGATGCTTCTAGCTCTATGCGAGGACGGCGACAAGGTAGGACCATCAAGCCGAATAGATGGTCCAGCGAGAGGCTCGCTTTGAGAAAGAGCCGGCCGACATTGAACACCGGCGGTCATGATGCACAGGGAAGTCTCAAGCGAGAGCCCCGACTTGAAAAGGAGCTGGCCTCGGTCTGGATTGTTGTCGCACCGTTTGAGGTGTCTTACCAGAAGGGCCAGGGATGTCTCAAACGAAAGTTCTGTTGTGAAAAGGAGGCGCCCTCCACCCGTGTAGTTGTTCGAAGTTGTTGCGCTCACGGGAGAGCCACATTTGAACCGCCCTCCCTCCTCCATCTATGTAACTGCTGGAAGATGCTCAGACGAATTTACGCGGCCATCAGGTGGGAGCCACATTTTGAACCGGCCTCCCTCTTCCATCCGTGTAACTATCGGGAGTTGTTCAGACGAATGCACGCGGCGCTCAGGCGAGAGCCATATTTTGACCCCCCACCCGCCATCCGTGTAACTGTTGGAACTTGTAAGACGAATTTGAATGCCCCTGAAGCGAGGGCCACATTTTGAGATCAGCCCCCCTGAACCCGTGTAAGTGTAACTGCTTGCAGGTTTAAGACGAGTGTGTTCGGCGCTCAGGCGAGAGCCACATGTGAAACCACCCCAGCTATCCGTGCAACTGCTGGCACGTTCTCCGTAAACGGGAGGAAGTCTCAGGCGAAATGCTCGGCCTACCCTACCGACACGTCTGATGGAAAGGCGAGGAGGAGTTACCTACGATGAGAAGGAGTGGAGGTGGAAGGAGGAGGAGGAGGGGGGGAGGGAGGAAATGTGGAATGACAAGGGCGAGTAAGAAGAGGTGGGAGGACGAGAGGAGGAACATGGTGTAGGGTTTCAGGCGGCATTGTGACGTTCTAGGATGTCTTCCAGGCGTGCAAGAGGGGGTCGGGGAGGGAGAGGGCACTCTCCCCCCACGCTCCCTCATCCCTCCTCCTTTTATCCTTATCCTTCTACTCATCCCCTCTCCGGATCCGCCTCGCCCTGATCGTTATGGCGTTCCTTCGTCTGCTTCTGCTTCGGCTCCTCCTCATCCTCCTTGTCCTCCTTCGTACCCAATCCTGGAGAGGGGACGGCGGGGATGGAGGGGAGGGCAAGCAGGAGGACGCGGGGCATTGATGCAGGGGCTTCATTGCGGGAGAGGAGGACGCGGGATCAGTGGGAGGACGCATGATAATGGGGATGATGAGGACGAGTGATACGTGGATAAGATGATGAGGGGAATGATGGATGGAGGCCCGTGGGATACCCCGAGTCGCTCGCAGGTCCTACGTGAGGGGAGTCCAGTCCCAGGGCGTCGCTGCAGTGATGAAGCATTGGGTCTTCAACGTGCAGGAGACAAGCAGTTCTTCCGTACCCCTTCCCCCCCCCCCCTCAGGGGGAGGAGGGGTAGGAGGAGGAGGAGGAGGAGCAGGAGGAGGAGGAGTGGGGGGGAAGGCGGAGGAGGAGGAGGAGGAGAAGGAGGAGCAGGAGGAGGAGGAGGAAGAGGAAGAGGAGGAGGGGGGGGAGAAGAAGTGGGAGGAGGATGCGGAGGATAGAGGATTGAAGATGTTCGGGTCTGTTGCAGGACAGCTCAGGAAGGTGCCAGCAGATTCAGATTCTCGGAGGAGCGGGGGGGGGAAGGAGAACCGTTCCTTTTTGTCTTCCCATGCCCTGCCCTCGGCTCCTCGGCAACCTGTTCCCGCGCCAAGCGGCTTGCTCCTGCTCCTGCTCGTCCTCATTCCCCGCCTCACCCTCGAAGGTGATAGTTTGACAGTGTGTTGTTGCAGATGTTTGTGACGGTGATGCTGACGAATAGGTCGAGGTTGATGATACTGGTGATGTTGGTAATGGTGCTGGTTACGATGATGATAATGATGATGATGATGATGATGATGATGATGATGATGATGATGATGATGATGATGATCAGC
>CAUYUJ010007069.1:47500-52500 GCA_963575745.1 Prorocentrum cordatum
GCTGGGGCATCGGGTCCCTGGAGAGCTCGGCCAGGATATCGAGAAGGGCGGCAGATTCGTCGATGAGGCCACAGTGCCGCGTGTGCGGCGGGAGGACCTTCCAATGCTCTTCCGAGATCATCGTGGTCAGGGGTCGGCGTTCGTGTTCCCAGCAGGGGCACCTCCAGATGGTGTGCTCTTGGGTTTCCTCGTCGGCGTCGCAGTATCTGCACACAGGATTGGGATCCGCGGAAATATTTGCCCGCACACGGCGCTGCTGGGTGTGATCGCCGCCCCGAAGGCAGTTGCAGAGGAGGCCCGGTTGCCAGGCTGTGGTTTTGAGGGCATCGTTGGTGCGGGCGAGCACCGTGGTAGCGAACATGCCGATGCCCTGCTTGATGTTCTGGAGGTACCCGAAGTCGTGGCGTGAAGGCTTATTTTGTTCGCAGGAGGGCGCGTTGTTGCCCTAATCATCGAAGAAGGTTCCGAAGTCGGGACAGGTCCATGAGAGCTGGCGCAGGACTTGGACGAGGCGCCCAAGAGGCAAGCCGCCGTGTGTCGTTTGGACGCAGTTCTTAGAGAGAGAGAGAGAGAGAGAGAGCGAGAGAGAGAGAGAGAGACAGACAGAGAGAGCGAGAGGTGGAGAGCGATTTAGAGAGTGAAAGAGAGAGAGAGAGAGAGAGAGAGTACCATAACAAGAGAGAGATAATCAACAAACAATACATAATAAAACATATGAATAGAGCGAGACATGTATATATATATATATATGTGTGTGGATCTATAGAGAGAGAGAGAGAGAGAAAAGAGAGAGAGGGAGATAACACACAGCATACATATATATATATATATATATATATATATATATATATGTATAAGAGAGACAGAGAGAGAAACAACAATATATATAGAGAGAGAGAGAAAGAGAGAGAGAGACACATAAAACAAAGAGAGAGATAGAGAGAGAGATAGAGAGAGACAGCATGCAGGAGACGAACAGGGAGACCGAATCCTCCGTGGTCGATGAGAAGACCGCCTGGCGGCCTCCTCGGGGGCCCCCGGGCGCCGGCGACCAGAACCGAGCACGGGTGCGGACTCTTCCATGGGGATCGGTCGGGGAGGAGGGGGATCAGGAGGAGGGGGAGGAGGAGGAGGAGGAGGAGGAGGAGGAGGAGGAGGAGAAGCAGGAGAAGCAGGAGAAGCAGGAACAACAGGAGCAGGAGGAGGAGGAGGGACAGCCTCCCTGCCTCCCGCTGAGCCCCTCTTTGGCGGCGCCCACAAGGGGGTGGCGCGAGAAAGGATGGCTCACCAAGGGAGTCTTCTTCGGAGGGCCTGGGGGTCTGGTGACGAGGCCCCCTCTGCCTTCTTAGAGGATCCTGAGACGCACCCCCCTGCCCTCTTGGAGGCTCCAGGGCCCTCTCCGACGGCTGCGCCCCTCGCGCCGCCCCCCGTGGGATCCGCTGGCGCCTGCCCCCCGCGCGCTGCAGCGTCGGCACTCTTCGCCTCGGCGTCGTCTCCGCCCGCTCCCATTCCCCTCCCCCTCCCCAACTCCCCCCCCCCCCCCCCTCCTGCGCCTTCTCCTAATTAAGTGCTCCAGCTCCCTGCACCCCTTCCCTTCCCCTCCTCCGCCCCTCCTTAAGTCCTCCTCCTCCTCCTCCTCCTCCGCCGCCTCCTCCTCCTCCTCCTCCTCCTCCATTCTTCTTTCTGTATCAATAACTTCTCCCTGTCGCACCCCGAGGCCAGTTTTTCGGGCGGGCTGGGCGTTTCGCCTGAGACTTCCTCATCATTTATGAACCTGGAACTTGGCGGGTCGTTTTCGAAATGTGGCTCTCGCCTTAGCGCCGCACACATTCGGTTTACTAATTTGCATGAGCTTCACGGGTTAGGGGCGGGCCGTTTTCGTCATGTGGCTCTCGCCATAGCGCCGCGCATTTTCGGTTCCAATGTTGCAAGGATTTCGCGGATTGATGGCGACCAGTTGTCAAAATGTGGTTCTCGCCCCAGCGCCGCGCACATTCGTTTTAAACATTCGCAAGGGCTTCACGGATTGAGGGCGGCTCCTTTTCAAGATGTGGTTTTCGCTTTAGCGCCGCGCACATTCGTTTGAACAAGTTGCAAGATTTTCACGGATTGAGGGCGGTTCCTTTTCAACATATGGTTTTCGCTTTAGCGCCGCGCACGTTCGTTTGAACAGTTTGCAAGAGCTTCACGGATTGAGGGCGATTCCTTTGCAACATGTGGTTCTCGCCCTGGCGCCGCGCACACTGGTTTTCAAACCCAGCTAGAGTTTCACGGATTCCCATGCCCAACGTACCAGACATGGTATAATGGAAGGACTCCAGATTACGAGGGTGCAGCAGTCGCGTTGATTCGCGGCGCTGACGTCCCAGGAACAGCGTTCTGGCACGGTTCCGCATCGTCGAGACGCAACACTCAGGTTGACCCGTGGCGTTGACATCCCGAGAACAATGTTTTGGCAGGCCTCAGGGTCTTCCAACGGTTGTCTTCCGACGAAGCAGTGCCCTCTATGGAAATAACATTGTTGTGGGGGCCTGTGAAGAGGGAGTTTGGAGGGAGGGTTTCTTCCAACATCGTCAATGGTTCTTGGGTTTGCACTGGTCCTCCTCCTCCTCCTCTTCCTCCTCCTCCTCGTCCCCGCACGTGCTGAAATCCAGCTTGCGTTTGGGGTTACTGTTATGTCTGCCTGTCGCGTGTTCGTTTCGGTGCCGCGTGCAAATTGCGGACTTGTCCTTCTAGGGTGCGGCGCCGACTTGTGACACTCTCTGTCGGTTCCACTGGGCTGGTGTTGCATGCAGGGGGGGTGTTGTCCCCACCGTTCTAGCGTTACGACTCAAACAATAAGTTCACGGTATCATCTTGGGCAACAACACACCGTACCGCACATTATTTGTCGTTGTCGCTGGTGGACCTGATGGTGAGCGAAACCCGTAGCCAGCCCCCTAGGGGTATTCCGTGACACCCCCAAGCTCCCTAGTTCCGCCATCCCCGCGTCTCTCTGGAGGAGCGGGATGATAGGAGGTAGGAGGAGAGGGCGGGGCGGGTGCGGCGTGAGAGCAGATGCGCAACGGCCACATTTTGTCGCAGCGGGCCCGCTGTAATTGTCGATGGGCGAGGGGGCCCTCGAATTTGCGACCCCCGGGGCGCAAAAGGTTCCATTCCCGCCCCTTGCTTGTGGCTTGTCCCCCCCCCCTCCCTCCTCTTCCTCCCCCTCCTGCCTTTTCGTCTCTCCTTCCCTCCCTCCTCCTCCCTCCCTCCCTCCCCTCCCTCCCGCTTCATGTGGTTCCCTGCCGCGCACGGCGCGTCACGGAGTCGGCGGTGTCACCGTCGTCCTTGATGCTTCGTTGAATGACCCGGGAGCGATGTCGAAGTTATGAGCGGGGTGCTCTGTGTGCATGTGCGTGCGCTCTGTGAGTGGCACGCGTCGTGGTTCGCGCGCGTGCATGGGGCCCCCCCTGCCCAAGGGGAGCGCTCAGAGAAGGGAGCCCTGTGCCAAAGGGGTGCGTCCAGAGAGGTGAGGGTAGATACGGTGACGCCTGCCCGGCCGGCCCTCGGTGACCTTCCGTGAGTGGAGGGTGCGCGCGAAGCTCTGGCCGACCAAACCGCGTGTGTGCCTCGGGGAGCTCGGAAGCATGAGTGTGTTAGCGGGTGAATATCCCAGCGTATCGGATTGCGTGGCAAGCATCCGCAGCCGTCTGTGACCAAGGATTTGGTATTGGTATGTTGTTCCCAGCTTGTGCGTGTCTCGCCAGTGCGTAGGAGAGCATGTACTGGCCAGAGTTTCGGCCACGTTCACGGGACACGCCTCCAGTAGCGTACAACAACGCGTGCATCGTGCAAGGCCAATTCAAAACGGCACTCAGAGTCGACCGTGGCAAGCAAAACAAACCACTCACAATGGGCAGAAGGGGTCGCCAGGGGCAAAACAAAGCATGTCCCAGCACCAACTCACGCCATCGTGTGTCGGACGTTCAAGCCGGGCGGCTCGCGCCGTTTTCTTTCTCTGGGGCAAGCTCCGTCCCACAAGAACGCATAGCCTCAACATCGATTTACTGATGCTGCTTCTGCCAATGCTAACGCTAAGCTCCCTGGGCCACGTCCTGCTGGCCCTCCCCCCGGGGGGCCTCTCCTGTATCACCTCCCTCCTGCCAATTCCCTTCATCATTTTCTTCCAACCACGTGCTGTTAAAGTCTGTCCCGGGCGCGTGACCGATAAGACAGCATTTGGGCTGCCGAGGGGGCGGGCGTGCCATTCGCGAGCGACCCCTTCGCCCCAACTCAGGCGCGCTGAGGAGCAGAGGAGTAGTGACCTCTATCCTTCCGCCCTTCGTCCTCTGACTTCGATCGGCGGGGAGGGGCGTCACATATGCAACAATCCCCGACAACCAATTGAGTCGAATAATTGTTTTTGGCCAGACTCGCGACTTCCAGGGCGAGACCTCCACGAGTCCTTGATCACACATCCTTCCTGCAGGGGAAGCTGCTTCCAGCTTCCGGCAGTGATTTTTTGTACATTGTAGCCATCCAGCTAGGTATTTTGATGGTCGCCTCATCCTTAAAGATGGGTGTCGGTTTCCTCAAAGCCTATTGCGTACTTGGTAGTCCTCCTCACCGCCCTCCTCTTATTCATCCTCCACTTCATCCTCCATTCCATGCTCCGCTCCTCCTCCTCCTCCTCCTCCTCCTCCTCACCTTCCTCCTCCCGTTCGCCCTCCCTGCCCTCCTCCTCCTATCCATCCTCCACCTCCTCTTCTGTGCCATTCTCCTCCTCCTCCTCTTCCTCCTCCTCCTCCACCACCCTACGCTCCTCGCCCTGGCCTGTTTTTCCAGGCTTGTACCCACTGGTTCCCATCTGCTTGCTCGGCCTGCTACCTTTTGCAACAAACCCTCCTCCTCCTCCTCCTCCTCCTCTTCCTGCTTCTCCTCATCCTCCTGCCACTCCTCCCTCCTACCCCCTCCCCCCTAGCTGCGCCCGAGGCAGCTGTACTACCCGCCCTTCCAGG
>CAUYUJ010007069.1:57500-62500 GCA_963575745.1 Prorocentrum cordatum
GCTCACGGACTTTGCCGTCCCGGAGGGCCTCAACGAGGGCGGCCTCGCGCCGGCTGGCGGTGCCGGGGCCGCCCCGGGCGCCGCCACGCCACTCCCCTGCGGCGAGGCCTTCCTCCAGAAGCAGGACCGCTACTTCCGAGAGCTCCTGACGCTCCGCACGCATGGGCTTTCGGCCTTTGACGCCTTCCAGTTGATGCAGATCTGGTCGAGGGGCGCCTGCGTCCACATCCAGCGGGCGCTCCCGCTCGCGGCGGCGTGGGGCCGCAGGGTGGATGACGGAGTGGTCGCCTTCGCCAACGCCCTTCTGGGGGTCACGGCCGCCCCCCGTGAGCAGATCTTCATGAAGGTCAGCGACGGAGGTCTGGGCTGTGGCAGCGCCGAGCAGCGCGGCCCCGCTGCCCCCCTGGCGCCCTGGGAAGCCGGGATCCACGCGGCCGCCCAGGAGCTCCGAGAGACGACAACGATCGGCTTCTTTCGGCGGTGGCCGGGCCTTGGCCGTGCCCTCTCGGCAGCGGACGAGGAGCAGGGGCGGCTGGCAGGAGGCCGTCGCCCCCAGAGTGACCGTTGGCGGGGCCTTCTGGAGGGGCGGAAGGGCAAGGACCAAAAGACGTACACCCAGCACGTACGGGACCACGCCACCAAGACGTTCTTGGCCGCGCTGCCGGTGACGGCGGCGGCGGCGGTGCATAGTGCCTCGGGCAGCTCCGCGGGCGCCTGGTTGGATAACTTCGAGGGGGTCTCGCCCCTCGCCGACCACGCGTTCTGCCTTGCGGCCAAGAGGCGCATGCATCTGCCGCTGCTGCAGTCCGAGTGCACGTGCCAGAACCGACCGGCAGCGCCCACCCGCGCGATGGCGTAGGCCGGCCCGGCGCGTGGTCGCACGGTGGACGTTCGTGGCGTTCATGCGCTCAACTGTCCCAGGGGAGGTGGCCCGATGCGCCGCCACAACGCCATCCGAGATGCCGCGGCGCTCTGGTTGCGCGGGGTGGGCCACCATGCCCTAGTGGAGCAGGTCATCCCAGAGTGGCACGCGGAAGAACAGGGCGCGGCCACATTGGACGTCGTTTACCATCGAGGTATTCATGGCCGAGTGTGTCTCGACATCAGCTTGTGGACGAGGTGGCCGTGGCCCAGACGGGACGGCCACATCAGGCATCCCTGCAGCGCAGAGAGAAAGTGAAGCACCGTAGGTACCCATTTTCTGGCCTGGTCCCCATTGTTCTCGATGTCAACGGCCGCTGGGGTGCAGAGGCGGAGACGTGGCTGCGCCGTGCCGTTGGGGAATTGCCCGAGGCCGAACGGCCCGCAGCACGCTCGTCCCTGCGTTCGGCAGTGGCCAACGCCCTGCAGGGCCAAATCGCTGAGCAGGTCGCTCTGGCGACGGAGGACGCAGTCGGGCTGGATGCCGGGGCCGCCCCGAGCGTCCGGTCTTGACTAGATGTGGCTCCCTCCCATTTGCGTGCGCTCCCTGACCCTCCCCTTCCTCCTCGCCTTCCTGTTGCCCTGATCAGTCGTGAAAGGTTGGTCACATCTGCAGTGTGCACGGTACTGTTCAGTCCCCTTGTAGTGTGCATGATGCGCTCTTGCTTTGTCATGTCTGTCCTGCACGCCGCGTTGTGCAGCCACCCTGCCTTGTGCGCGTCGTGCTCTCGCCATGCCATATTCGTTGTGCTCTTAGTTTCTGTCTTGGGCTGCTCTCTCAACCCACCCGTGCTGAGCCTTCATGCCGCCAGCAGCACCTGTTCGCGACCACTGGTTAAAGAGGCGTCAAGAGGCTGCGTTGGCCACGAACAATGTTCCGGACGTTCCGGACATGCTCCGGACAAAATGTTGCTCCGGACAGTTTGTTCCGGACAGTTGTTCCGGACAAATTGTTCCGGGCAGTTGTTCCGGGCAACTGTAGAAACTGACGTCCTTGGGGGCCGCGCCGCCCAGGGACGTAGATTTCGGACGTTCAGGCGCCGCGGGGGAGCAAAATCGACGTCCTTGGGCGGGGGAATTCTCCCTGTGGTTGGTTTTTCTGGCGTTGCCGTTTCGGGGGTGGGCGGGTCGGGGGGGGTAACTGGCGTTATCCCTTTCGTATGTCGATCTTGGGACGTTTGGGGCCCGTTCTCGGGCCCCCGAGCGCGACGCCGTCAGAAACGGATCTGGAACGAACGCTGCGCCCCGGAGTGCTGGAATCGCCCGGAACGGCTGCCGGAGGCCCGAAGTACAGCCCAGAAACCGATAAGGTTTTACACCGAGGTTTACGCCTCAAGGCCCTGAAGATCGAGGTTCGAGATTTTCTGGCCTTCGGGGGCCTCCCTCCCCATACTGCCTCCTCCTCATCATCTTCATCTCCATAATCATCATCATCATCATCATCAGCATCAGCATCATCATCATCATCATCATCATCATCCTTCTCATCATCTTGTATCATCATTATTCTCCTCCTCCTCCTCTTGAACGCCTCTTGACAAGAGGCGTTCAAGATCGGGGCCGCCCCGCGGGTCCTGGGGCCGTCGGCGGCCCGCCGTCCGCTTTGTCGCCCGCCCGCGACGTGGTTTCCTCGCCCCCCTTTCCCTTCTCCTGCCCGTCCAGGGTCCCGAACGGGGGTCAGGCCGTTTTCCGCCTGCACAAGGATCGGTCCCCTCGCACCTGGAGCCGTTGGTTTCAGCCTTTCCCCAACATCTTGGGGATTGGTTTTATCAATCCGCCTCGATGAATTGATTTTTTGCAATGAATTGGTTTACGCAGTTACAATGCAAGTGGATTGGTTTTTGCGATCATGGATTGGTTTTGCTAGAGATGACATGTTATGTACGCTTGTTAACACGCTTGTCAAAACGATTGTAACTCGACATGAAGACTAATTAGTCTTCATGTTTTACCTTTGTCCCGCCTTGGCAGTCGGCCGCCCCATTTTGCTTCGGTGCACAGCCTCTCCTCCTCCCCTCTCTTCCTCGGCAGCTGCTTGGCTCGTGAGGTCTTGTCTCGCACAATCTCTCGAGCTGCATCTCCCGCGCCATCCTTCTGACCAAGTGATGGCGCCCAAGTTCTCGAAGCCCGCGCCGATGCCTGTGCAGCGCCCTGGCCAGCAGGTGAGCGTGTCGGAGAGCGAAGACGAGGGGTTCGACGCGGTGTCTGAGGCGGCGACCTTTCGGACGGCGCCGACACTGCCCACGGGATCAGTGACGCCCGCCGAGGACGCCGACGGAGGCGGCGGTGCGGGGGCCGCCCCCAGCGCCGCCGCCTCCGATGGTGCCTCGGACGGAGGCCCCACGGCGACGGCCGAGGCGCCTGCCGAGGCCTCAGCGATGCCCACGTCGGCGGTGGTGCCAGCGACGAGGGCCGCCCTGGAAGCGGCAGCCACCTACGCCAACTTCACCACGGAGCAGCGCCGTGGGTTGGACGCGATCACCCTCGCGCTCCACAACCTCCAGCTGCGGGAACAGGCCGTGGGCGGCCCCGGCGGCCGAGGTGCTCGCAGCGACGCCGACGGCGGCCGCTCCGTGGAAGATGAGACCGCCAGCGAGGCCCCGAGTGCAGCGACCACGGGCGCCCTCAGCGGTCATCGGGGCAAACGCCACCGTCGACGCAGCAACAAGGCCGTCTACGGCCAGGCCCCCCCGCCGAGCGGCGGCACACCTGCCGCGCTCGAGGGCGCCGAGATGATGGCGGAGGAGGACTACGACGAGGCAGGCTACGTCCACTGCGTGGGTGCGTACTGGGCCCCGCCGCAGCGCCTGGGCTGGTGTCGGGTGTGCACAGAGCTGGACGACTGGAAGATCATGATGGTGGAGTACGTGGACGAGCTCAGCTGTGGGGAGATGCGCCGCTACGCTGAGGCCTCAGAGCGCAACCAGAAATACCCCGCGCTGCGGAGGGGCACACAGGGACAGTACAAGCTGCACACGTGCTCGCGCTGCGTGGCGACGACGCAGAACATCGCCGAGCAGGAGGCCGTGACGCGCGCAGCACGCCTGAACAAGGGCGCAGGCTCCATCGACCACGCCGCCAAGCGAGTGGCGAAGTTCCGTGCGAGCTTCGACTACATCAAGGAGGGCACGGACGTGCTGGTGGGATTTGCGCTCTCCGAGGAAGGCTTGCTTGCCCTGCGGAGGTCAACGAAGGGCGTAGGGGTGGGCATCGATCCCGAGAGCACGGGCGCCCCCCCAGCCACGGAAACGGTGGCGGAGGAGGTCGGTCGCCCGATGGCGAGGGAGGTGGGGGTGGTGCCGGGGCCGCCCCGTGCGCCACCCCCACCCCTCGAGGATTGACCTCCCCGTGACGAGGAGAACGACCCCCAGCCCGACATCGATGCTGAGGACCAGGAGCACCAGCTGACCGACGTCAAGACCGTGGAGGAGGTCACGGACATCGAGCCCCTGCTGCGGCTCGGCCTCTCCAAGAAATCGCTGAAGCGTATGGCGCGGGCCTATGGCGTCCTCAAATTCGAGACCATGCGCACCCACATGCTGGGAGGCCTGGGGCCCGTCCTGGAGAAGAAGGAGGACATGGTGAGGGGCACCGAGGCGCAGGACGGAGTCCAGAAGTGGCTCGACGCGCTGAATGAGGAGGCAGAGGAGGATGTGGGAAGGCTGAAGAAGGGCATCCTGGAAGCCCCGGGGGTCGCGGACGCACGCCTGGGACACAAACGTGCTTGGAGGGAGGATTGCCAGGGCAACACCGCGGCGACTACACGGACCAGTTCTACCGTGGCAAGGGCTTCACGTTCAACATGTACTACAAGTGCTCGGCCAACAAGACCTGGGACAACCCCAGGGGATGCTGCTCGGTGATCCGATCGGATCGCTGGACGCAGCTGCTCACCTGCGCGCAGGAGGCGGCGGGGGAGACGGGGGACGGGCCAGCGCTGGTACTGCCACTGTGGTGCGCGCTACTCGACCTCCTACGGCGTCTGCATCGAGTTGATAGAGGAAGAGCTGAACCCGCCACGTGTGTACTACATGCACGCGGAACACCCCGAGGAGGACATCCGCGACTTGAAGGCCCTG
>CAUYUJ010007069.1:67500-70000 GCA_963575745.1 Prorocentrum cordatum
GTCGTCGCCGCCGCCGCCGCCGCCTCCGCCGCCGGCGTCGTCGTCGTCGTCGTCTCGTCGTCTCGTCGTAGTGGCCGCCGTCGTGGCCATCGCCGCTATCGTTCTGCGACTGCTGCTGCTGCTGTGCAGGCGGCAGCTGCTGCTGGCATGTGTTTTTCATACTATTGCGTATGGTCGTCCTGCTGCTGGTGGGCGTCGTCTCGCTCTCGTTCCTTTCTATTTCCCCAATCAGAGCTTGCCTCTGTAGGGGTCCGGTGAGGTGGGCGGCCGATTTCGGTGGCCGGGGCCGGGTGCCCGGGGGTTCCCGGGGGTTCCCGGGGGTGCCCGGGTGCCCAGGTGTGTGGCCGATTTCGGTGGCCGGGGCCGGGTGCCCAGGTGCCCAGGGGTGCCCGGGGGTGCCCAGGGGTGCCCGGGTGCCCGGGGTGCCCAGAAGTGCCCGGGGGTGCCTAGCCCAATAGCCCTATATCCCTTTAGCCCAATAGCCCAATCGCCATAGATCCCTATAGCACTATAACCCTATAGCCCTAGAGCCGTACCTATACGACCACCCTTGGGGTGATAAGGAGGTTCGGGGGGGGGGGGAACCAACGTCTCACTCGATCGGTCTCACTATCGATCTCAGTATCGATCTCACTATCGGTCTCGCTCGATCGATCTCACTCGATCGATCTCACAATCGATCTCACTCGATTTATCTCATTCGATCGATCTCACAATTGATCTCACAATCGATCTCACAATCGATCACACAATCGATCTCACATTCGGTCTCAATATCGATCTCACTATCGATATCACAATCGCTCTCACAATCAACGTCATCATCATCATCATCATCATCAATCAACCATCATCAACATCAACATCATCATCATGAGGGCACCGTCATCATCATCATAAACATCATCATCAACGTCAGCATCATCATCGGGACAACATCATCATCATCACCATCATCATCTCATCATCAACATCATCATCATCATCATCATCATCATCATCATCATCATCATCATCATCATCATCATCATCATCATCATCGGGACACAGTCGTCGTCATCATCATCAGCAGTATCATCATAATCATCATCATAATCGGGACACCATCATGATCACCATCGTTCTCATCATCAACATTATCATCAACATCGTCATCATCCTCGGGACACCATCATCATGATCATCGCATCATCATCATCGACATCATAATCATCATCAACAACATCATCACCATCATCCTTGGGGCACCATCATCATCATGAGCAACATCATCATCAACATCGTCATTATCATTATTATCATCATCGGGACACCATCAGCATCACCATCATCATCACCATCATCATCATCAGCATCATCATCGGGACACCATAATCATCATCAACATCATCATCATCAACATCATTATCGCCGGGACACCATTTCCATCAACATCATCATCACCAACATCATCGGAATCATCATCGTCATCATCATCATCATCATCATCATCATCGGGACACCATCATCGTCAGCATCATCAACATAATCATCGTGAGCATCATCATCCTCATCATCGGGACATTATTATCATCATCGCACCATCATCAACATCATCATCTTCATCGGGACACCATCATCATCACCATCATCATCATCATCATTATCATCATCATCATCTCATCATCATCATCATCATCATCATCATCATCCTCGCGGGACACCGCGGGACACCGGCGGGACACGGCGGGACACCGCGGGACACCGCGGGACACCGCGGGACACCGGCGGGACACCGCGGGGCCCCGCGCCCCGGATGAGAAATATTTGGTCCGGCCGCGCCTCAGCCACAGGAGGACACCGCGGGACACCGGCGGGACACCGCGGGGCCCCGCGCCCCGGAAGAGAAACATTTGGTCCGGCCGCGCCTCAGCCACAGGAGATTTTTTCTCGCCCGCCCACGCAGCTTCGCCTCGCACGCACGGCACGCACGAACACGAAACCGAAACCGATTTCCCGGTGGGGGGCTCGCCGTTCCACTTCGATCTCACCCCCTCACCTCCGATAGCCCTATAGCCCAATAGCCCGATAGCCCAATAGCCCCATAGCCCCATAGCCCCATAGCCCTATAGCCCTATAGCCCTATAGCCCTATAGCCCTATAGACCTATGATCCTGAAGCCCTATAGCCGTATATAGCCCTATAGCCCTATAGCCCGAATAGCCTTATAGC
Organism: Prorocentrum cordatum; assembly: GCA_963575745.1. Taxonomy (NCBI): domain Eukaryota; class Dinophyceae; order Prorocentrales; family Prorocentraceae; genus Prorocentrum; species Prorocentrum cordatum. The sequence continues at coordinate 69,712 of CAUYUJ010007069.1, forward strand.
CCTTAGCCCTATAGCCCTATAGCCCTGTAGCCCTATAGCCCCATAGCCCTAAAGGCTTCTAGCCCTATATCCCTATGGCCACATCGCCCTATAGCCCTATAGCCCTAAAGCCCCATAGCCCCCCCCCCAAATTCTGACTGGGGTTTTTCTCTGGTATCATACTCTTTGTTGTCCCTTCTCCTCCAGCTCCCCCCTCCTCTCATTATTCTCGCCCTTCTCGTCATACCCCCTCGGAGGGAGCCTGCTGCCTCGCAGGGGGACGATGAATGTGAAGGGGTTCGCGGACTGC
>CAUYUJ010007069.1:75000-87312 GCA_963575745.1 Prorocentrum cordatum
TTTGTTTGTAAGGCCGCTACAAAAGAGAATCCGGGTGTAAAGCCACCAGAAGAAGAACATCTTTGTAAAAAAGGCCATTCGCAAAAGAAATATGTTCGCAATGCTGTCGCAAAAGGAATCCTTGTGTAAGGCTGCCACCAAGGGAACCCTATTATAAAGCTGTGCAAAATAAAATCCTTGTGTAAGGCCGCCTCAAAGGGACGTTCGTGCTGTTAGGCCGCTACAACGAAAACTCATGTCGCACGGCCGCCACAAACAAATCCTAGTGAAAGTCTGCCGCACGAACAAGTATTGAAGGCCCCATGCAAGGAGCATTTTCTTACAAGGTCGCCGCAAAAAATATATCCTTCTGCAAACCCGCCACTTAGGGAAGTCTTTGTCACTCCGTCGCGCAAGGAATCCGGCTCTAACTGCAAGGCCGCCACTGAACGAGGCCGCCACATGCGGGAATAGGTTGAATGGCCGACAGAGAAAAACAAAGCATGTGTAGTATTTTCCCACGCCCCTTTTGGTTCGTCGGTGTTCCTCTGGGTCGCGCCCTGGCGCGCACGACCTGCAATCTCGCATTTCTCCTTCCTCTCCCTCGTTATCGTCGCCCTCATCTTCTTCATGTTCCTCTTCTCCCCATGCTCTCCGCGATCTCCTCCCACCCCGTTGTCTCTTTCATATTAACTTTTCGGTCGACGTCCTCCCTCATCTCTTCCATATCCTGCTCCCCCGTCTTCCTCCTTCGCATATAGGTCATCATCGCCATCATCCGCGTGGTCCTCCTCCCGTTTCATTATCCTCAGTGGGTTCGTCCCTTCGCCCGAGGAAAGGGGGCACGCGCGGTGATTAGGATGGCGGGTGATGAGGATAAGGAAGATGACGATGTCAATGCAATCGTTAGTCAAGTGTTATCATCGCTGCCAGCCCCCTCATCATACTCGTCGTCGTTGGTGCCTCCTCCTACTCCTACTCCTCCTCCCCCGCTTTCTCGGATGAAGAGGAAAGGCGAACAGCCACTGAACGAGTATTTTTGTTCATCGCCGACATCCTCCTCCATCCCTCCCTGCCCAATGCGCCGAATCGTTCCCCCCAACGAGAAAGGATGCGCGATGAGGATGACATGCGATGTGGGAGGGGGCGGAACGAGGATGGCGATGAGGAGAACAAGAAAGATGCGGAGTCGTCTCCCCCTTGCCCTCCACCCCAGTTCTCCGCATCTTCCCTCCCCAATTCAACCGCCGACCAGGTGAATGTGCGAGGACGGAGAAGCAGGAACGGAAATGGAAACGGGGAATTGGGAGGAAAAGGGGGTTTGAGGGCCGAGGAAGGGAGACAAGGCAGAGGAAACCGTAGATGAAGGAAGGGGGAGGGGTGTAATGACAACGGGGGGGTCGGATGGGAACGATTATCTATATGTGTATATATATATATATATATCGTTTTTCTGTTGCTATGATTTCTCTCGTTTTCCTTCTCTCTCTCTCTCTGTCTCCGTATTTCCCCTTTTGAACGTACGATTCTCCGTTAAGTGGTGATGATAGTGAGGTGTGTGGAAATGGAGAAATGGACATTGTCCGTGTCATCCAGTGCGCGTCACCGAGGGTTTTTCCTCCGTCGCGCCCTCCATGCCATCAGTGGCCTCCTCTCGCTGAGTCCTTCTCATCCCCACCATCACAAGCATCAGTGTCATCATCACGACAACCATGATCGTCGTCATCGTCTCCTACCGCATCCTTCCTACTCGCGCTCACCCCCCCGATGCGATCGCAAACTCACCTGTCGTTTCCCAGAAAAGAGATTTGTCGACGAGTGGGAAGGAGGAGAACGACGTCACTTCGGCTCCTTCATCTTACGCATCCGCTACCCGATCAAATCCACTATGTTCCTGGTTCCCCGCTCTTCATCCCCATCCGTATCCTCGTCGCCGTCCTCGCCATCATCCTCATCATCGCCATTCCGTGGCGAGGTGAGCCGCGAGCGTCCTCGGCCAGGGGCTGTGCGATGAGCCGCAGGGGGCCTGCACCTGCGCGCGCGCGCGGCGCGCTCCCCTTGGGGTCTCGCGCCGATCCTCGGCCCGTCGCCGGGGTGCCGAGGATCGCCCCCGCCCGGCGCTCTTGCTGGGGAGCCGCGCGCCCCGACTTGGCGTCCCCGACGACGTTCGGGAGGGCGCGGCAGTTGTCCGGCGGCGGGCTCGGGGTTGCGACGGGGCCTTCACGTGGCCTGCGCCGACGCCGACGCGGGAAGCTGCGCTTGGACGTGGGGCCCCAGGGGCGCGAGCTGCGCAAACCTTGGGCACGGTGGCCCTCGGGGGTCTCCTGGCGGCGCCGACATGCGGGGCCGGGAGCTGCCGGTGCTCCGTCGCAAGATGGCCGGGGCCTACCTTGATCTCGGGAGCTTGCCGGGCTGCCCTGCGCGCGCAGCGCTCCAGAATCACGCCCTTCTGCTGGACTTCCGCGCGCAGCGGGCCAACGTGGCCGAGCACGGCCACGCCGTCGGGCCGCTGGGCCAGGGCGTGGTGACGGCGGTCCAATCGGGCGAGGTCGAGACGCGCGTTGACTTGGATGACCGGTAGGGCGCCCGCGAGGCTGCCGCGCTGCGCGCTGTTCGCGCGGACAGTCGGTGAGGCGCGCGGCTGAGCGGCCGCGAGCAGTGCTTGGGCACGTGTTGGGAGTCTGCAGACGCGCCGACGCTCGGCGCCGCTGCGCGGGCGGGGAGGGGAAAGAAAGGGGGGAAGCTGGGGCACTCCAGGGGTGCAAGGCCCCCCGCCAGGCGCCCGCCCGCGCCGCGCAGCAGGGCGGCCTGGCACGGGCCGCGCGGCATGCTGCTGGCGCGCTCTGGCTCCCCGTGCTGGCGCGCAAGCGCTTGTCGCGCTTCGCTCCGATCTCGAGTCGGGGCCGTTGCCTGGCCCGCAGAGCGGCGGGCGCGCCGGGCGCCCCGTCGTCGCCGTCGCCCCCCCCCCGCCCCGTGTTATGCCCTCGCGCTCGCCCTGCCTCGCCCTGCGCCCGCGACGAGGGGCGGGCGCGCTGGTGCTGGCGGGGGGGGAAGGGTGGCTGGAGATGCATGCGATGGGAGAGAGTTGTCGCTCACGTCGTCGATGACGATTTTCCGCCGCGCCCCCTGGCCCTCGAGAGGGCGCCCCCCCCCCCCCCGTATGAGGCCCAGGCTCTTGCGGGGCGAAGGGCGCGGAGCGCGGCTTTCTCCTCGCGGGGGCAGCGTGGCTGGAGTTCCCGGGGCCCCCGATTTCTCGAAGAGTCAAACGTGTCAGATTTGCGAGCGGGCGCGCGCGCAGTGCCCTGGCGCCCCTCCGCGCGCGGGTCGATCACGCCGCCCGGCGCGCACAGGGGTTGAAGCGCGATGTGATTCGGCAGTTAATTCAGGCTGGTATGTTTCCTTGTCGATGGCTGCTCGGGGGCCGAACTCGAGCTCGCCGGCAAGTGCACTATCGTGGCGTCAGCTGTCCGCGGCGCGTGCCATCCGGTTGGGAACGGCGCCCGGGTCGAGCGCGGCCTCGGCCGCGGCCGACCTCGGGATCGAGCGCGGCAGCGGAGTGTCGGGAGGCGAGCCTGGACATCCCAGGCGGTTGCAGCGAGCCCGCCGCCGCGCCGCCCGAAAATTACGGGCCGGCTTCGGTGGCCCCTCGCAAGATCGGGGCGCGCTCGATCCTCGCCAGGGCTTTGCCGCGGGCGCCCCGCGCCTGGGAGGTCTTGGGGGTCGCGCCCTCGGCCCCCCAGAAGCGGTGGCGGGCCCTGGCCAGCCCTCTTGCTCGAGGCAGCGCGGGTCGACGACTGTCTGACTGCCCTTTTGGCGTCGGGGGCTCGCGAAAAGGACCCAGCGTTCTCGATTTTTTCCGCTTTGGGAGTCGTGGTTTCAGATCGCGGCCGCCTTGTCTGAAAAAGTTGTCAGCCGCGTGATCGCTCGCTGGAAGGGCGCGGTCGGGCGCGCCTCCTCGCTGGGCCGCCCCCGTCGGCGGCGCCGCATTCGAGGTCCCGTCTCTGCCGCAGTGGCAACCGCGACGGACCTGGGATGGCAGCTCAATTGGCCGCGGTCCTTGGTCGCCCCCGGGGGCGATGTCTCCGCCGGCCCCGATGAGCTCCGATGCAGTGCTTACGTGGCGGCGGACTTCAAGCATGAAGTCGACCGCGGCATCGAGAAGCGCGCGGGCCTCGGCCGCCACTTGCCGTCGCGGGAGTGGTGCTGGAGTGGGGGCCGATTTAATTTTCGTTTGGAAGCACCTCTCATCTCTGCGTCGCGAGTTCGCCCAGAAATCGGGGCTGCCCCGCTCGGTGCTCACTGGGGGCGCCCGGGCTCGCCCCCGCACCTTGGCTCGCGGGGGCGGGGCAGAAGAGCTTTGCCCCGGGTGCGGCGCGGCCCCCGAAACGAACATCCACAGGTTTTAGAAGTGCCCGTGCAATTCTGAGTTTCAGGAAATTGTTCAGTTTTTGGGCGGGAGAGGTGTTCGGGACTCTAATGACATTCCGCGTTTCTGGCGCGGTCTCGCGCCCCGATCTTGGACTGAGGTCCTTCCTCCCCCCGGCGACCCGATCTCCTGCGCCCTGAGTGAGTTGCCGCGGTCTGTCGGGGGAAATCGCGCCGGGGGCGCGAGCGAGGATGAGTTCTCGAGGGGCAAGCGTCAGAGGAGGGCGCCTTGGGGCGCGGCGGCTTTTCTGCGCGATCTTTTGACCCCCCCGATCTGGCGTCTAGCTCGGGCATTCAGTTTTTAAGCGGGGGGGGCATGTCGGCGAGCAATGTATGAATAGAGGGGAGCTTTGGGCTCTTGCATCTTTCCTGGAGGCCGCCCCGAGCGGGCCCCGTCTGCGGCGCGCGCGCGCGCGCGACTCGGCGCGCGTGGCCCGCGGTTCTGCGCGTCTCCGGGCTGGCCTCCAGTAGCGAGTTCTGGCCCGCGTGGATCTTTGGGGCCGCGTCAGGAGCGCCTCGGGCCCGCTGGGGGATGCGGCCCTCGTTCAGATTCCGAGGTGTTCCGAGCCGCCCGTTTCTAAGCCACGCCCTCTCTCGGGGGCTGAATCCCGGGGAGGTGCTGGCGAGTGCCGTGGCGGATCAGGCCGCGGGTCATGTCGCCGCCCCCGTTCAGCTCCCGCATGGCATCTCGGCCCCTGCGAGGTTTGCTGATGGTCTGGCTCGCGAGGGCCAGAACCACCTCGTCGCTGTCATGGTGGATGTGTTCGAAAAGGAAGGCCGTCGCCCCGCCCGCCCCCTCGCCCTGAGACTCAGACAGTCGGCCATAGAGCGATGGCGGAGAGCGACAGGGACCGCTGAGCAGAAGTGCCTCATGCTATGTGGTGGTTCTACCCGTTGCCAGGCTGGTGGCCGTTCGTCTTTCGGGGACCCCACTGCCTTCCTGTCATCTCCGTGCGCCCCCGTTATGTGGTCTGGAGCTGTGTTCAGGCCGACGCCCCTGGTGTGCGTGAGAAGTCGGATGGTCTTTGTTTCGCATGATGTTGCCGATTGGCCTGAGGCCGACGTGCTCGGGTGCCTCGCGCGCGGCTCGTATAGCATTCGTCACTTGCGAGACTTGGCCGCAGCGTTACCAGACGGGTCTCCAGGGCTGGGGTTCAGAATCTGGCAAGGATCGTCCACGGAATGGCCTCTGGGAGCTATGCGTGGAGGGAAGAGAGGAGGGCGAGAGTGAGAGCGAGAGAGAGGCGTGCGGTGGGGAGAGAGAGAGAGAGATTATATATATATATATATATATTCATATGTATATATACATATAAGAGAGAGAGAGAGAGAGAAAGCGAGAGAGTAAGAGAGAGAGAGAGAGAGAACAACAAAAACAACAAAACAAAAAAACGAGCGCGGCCCTCCTCCTGCCTAGTCCCTTTTTTTGCTCGCGCCGCGGCTTAGCTGCTGCTTCGTCGGCTTCGGTGCCCTTCTTCGGTCATCAAGACTGCTAGCTACAGACTCTTCCTCCGCCTCCTCATGCCACTTCCTTCTCCGAAGCAGATATACGACGGTGGCTGAGGAGCATAATGATGACGAGAGCGCGGCGCAGGAGGAAGAACGAAAGCATGCGCATTGCCACCTCTTGGGCGCCGGCGTGACTCGCCCATCTCAATCACCGTACCTTCGCACAGTACTAAAACAAAGCACAACCTGTCTTACATACATTAAAGTCGAGTTTGTAGCCAGAATGAGCCCCACCTCAGTTGGATTTGCTTGAGCTGGGATTGATTCTGGCAAATGCGCAGTCTAACTAGTTGCCTAGCATGCCCATGCGTTGATAATTTCTCACCGTCGGCGTGATTCAATCATCTTATGGACGGCGCTGCTTCGCGCCAGTGAGATTCACATCGTAAAAGAAAAGTTCAACACAAGCGTTGGTGGTCCAAGAGCACTTGTTCAGTTTAAAACCTCCACCGTGGCGGGGGGAAGAGGGCCCGACGCGTCCGGCAGCGAGGAGGATGAGGCGGAAGATGATGATCAATCCAGAGGTCGCGATCGGCCTCCGTAAACCCGTTTCCGAGCTCGTTTGATCCGCTGCCGACGGCTCCACTGTTCCGGTGGTAGTGGTGATGGTGATGGTGGTGGTTATGGTGACCATGATGACGATCATGGGAATGATTGTGATGAAGATCATTGGTGATGATGGTGGTGAGACTGATATTGACGATGCTGATTTTGTTGCAGCTGCTGTCGTTGGTAATCAAGCTAACGATGGCGCTGGTGATATGGATGTGATGGCGGTGATGGTGCTGATGGTAATGACGGCGATCATGATGGCGACGGTGGTGCACCTCGATGATGGGCTCGATGACGGCGGTGGTGCTGGTGAGACTGATGCAGATGGTGGTGAGGAGGAGGGATACGAGCACAGGCAGGAGCAGGAGGGGCAGGAGACTACTACTCCGGGGGCGGCAGCGGCCATGTCGTGGCCACGGAAGTTGTCAATGCGTTCGACGGCATCAACCGCCAGGCCGAGGCCCAGGGCGTCGATGTCCTCAAGTCCCTGTCGAACAGCCCTGGCGAGTGCAAGGACGGGCGGCGGGAGACACCCCCTCCTCTCCTCTCCTCCTCCTGCCTCTCGTCTTTGTTTGGCCCGTGCTCCCCGCGTTCGTCCTTTTTGCCTTGCCGTCCTCGACCTCCCCTCCTCCTCCCCTCGTCCTTTTCCTTCTACATCGTCCTCCTTCTCCTCGTCCTCCTCATCGTCGTTCTCCTCCCCCTCTTGGTTTTGGTGTCGTCGTTCTCCTTTTCCTCCGCGTCCTCGAGGTTCCGTCCTCGCCCGCTTGTCCCTCCCAATTTCATCACTCTCGCTCACTCTGGTTGCAGAGGAGGGAAAAGGGGGGGGCGCTAGCTGTGGCACAGAGATTGAAGGAGAAACACGGGGGAAGAGGTGAGGCAGGAGGAGGCGGAGGAGGAGGAGAAGGAGGAGGAGGAGGTGGAGGAGAATAATGAGGATATGGAGGAAGGCGACGACGGAAAGGAGGAGGATATGAAGGATGTGGAGGAGGAGGAGGATGAGGTGGAGGAAAAGGAGGATACGGAGGAGGACGGCAACGACAAAGGGGAGGACGAGGCGGAGGAGGAGGAGGAGGAGAAGGAGGAGCACCATGATCTCCCTTCCCAGGGACCTGTTACCATTGGAATGCAGGATGCTCCTTTGTCCCGTTTCGCTCGGACGTGGAGGAGAAGAAGGAGGAGGAGGAGAAACATGACGAACAGCAAGACAAGCAGGAGGAAGAGGTGGATATGGAGAGCGAAACGAGGGAGGATGAAGGCGATTGTGATGACAATAGCGATAATGCCGACGACGACGTCGACGGCGATGAGGATGATGATAAGGATGAGGATGATGATGGTGTTGCTGTTGCTGGTGAATATGACGATGCTGGTGATGGTGATGGTGATGGTGATGATGCTGATGATGATGATGATGATGATGATGATGATGATGATGATGATGATGAGCGTCATAAGGAAAATGATGATGAGGATGCGGATGGGGATGGCGATGATGCGGGTGACAATGATGCTGCTCATGATGATCGTACTGGTGATGACTGCGATGCCTGGTGACGATGGTGACGATATTGATGGTGACGCTGGTGATGCTGAGGATGATGACGATGATTACGAGATGAGGAAGATGATGGCGATGGTGATGGCGATGCTGATGGTAACGGTGACCGTGGTTGGGTGGTGGTGATGAAGGTGACGGTGTTGATGTTGATGCTGACGGTGATGACGATGTTGAGGACGACGACGACGACGACGACGACGACGACGACGACGACACTGGCGACGATAATGATGATGATGATGATGATGATGATGATGATGATGATGATGATGATGATGATGATGATGATGATGATGATGATGATGATGACGGTGAGGTGATGATGATGATGACGAGGAGCAGCAGGAAGTCGAGGAGAAGGAGGAGAAGGATGAGGACCAGTGTAAACCCAAGACGCCTCAATGATGCTGCAGTAAGCCCTCCCCCCATGTTCTCTCTTCAAAGGTCCCTACAGGAATGCATCTTCACTGCTGGAGGTGCACCGATGGGAGACAACCGTCTGAGAATCTTCAGTCCTGCCAAACGCACCTCCTTGGATCTCAAAGCCAGGAATCAACTTTACCGTGGCGCATTGACGATCCTGCATCCTGCCGGAGCACCACATCCGGGACCCCAACACCGCGAGTCAGCGCGAGAAGCTCTCCGCAGACTTGGAAGACGAGTGCGCGCGGCGGGCAGGCGAAAGCCACAGTTTGAAGAGCATCCGCCCTCCATCCGTGCAATTCTTACACGCGTTTTTGACGAGCGTGCGCGGCGCGAAGGCGAGAGCCACATCTCAAAAAGGGAGCCGCTTTCCGTCTGCGAACCTCTCGCAAGCCGTTACGACCAATGTGAGCGGCGCGGAGGGCGCGAGCCGCATTCTGGAAAGGACCCGCCCTCCATGCGTGAAAATCTGGCCAATGGATACAACGAACGTGCGCGGCGCGAAGGCGAGAGCCACATTTTGAAAAAGGGCAGGACTCCATCCGTGAAGCGCTCGCGAACTTTACGACGAGTGTGCGCGGCCATTCGGCGAGAACGACACGTTGAAAAACGACCCGCCCTCCGACCGCAGAACTCGTGCAACCTGGCATGGCGAATGTGCACCGCGCTCGGGCGATAATCAGATTTTGAGATGCAGCCGCCCTCCACCCCTTTGAGTTCTTGCAGCCTTTCAGAACGAAGGCGGAGGAGGAGGAGGAGGAGGAGGCGGAGGACGAGGACGAGGACGAGAACGAGGAGGAGGATGGGGGGGAGGAGGAGGAGGGGGAGGAGGAGGAGGGGGAGGAGGAGAATGAGGAGGAGGAGGAGGAGGAGGAGGAGGAGGAGGAGGAGGAGGAGGAGTCACGTGTTGAAAACGACCCGCCCTCTGTCCGCGTAGCTCTCGCACACTTTCGAGACGAGTGCGCGCCGCGCTACGGCGAGAGCCACATTTTGAAGACGACGCGCCCCCTATCCCTGAAGCTGTGGCAGATCTCAAGCGTCAGGAATTTGAAATGGTGGGGACGTTTCAGGTTGAACGCCCGGCCCGCCCTACTAGCGCGTCTCGGGGCGCGACAGGGAGGAGCTCATTCCAAGGAACAGGGATGGAGGAGGAGGAGGAGGAGGAGGAGGAGGAGGAGGAGGAGGAGGAGGAGGAGGAGGGAGGAACAGGAAGAGGAGAGGGTGAGGAGGAAGAGGGAGGGGGAGGGGAGAAGGAGAAGGAAAAAAGGAGGAGGAGGAAGGAGGAGGAGGAGGAGGGAGACAAAAATGATAGTGATGGATGAGGTGATGATGATGATGATGATGATGATGATGATGAGATGATGATGATGATGAGATGATGATGATGATGATGATGATGATGATGATGATGATGATGATGATGAATGATGATGATGATGATGATGATGATGATGATGATGATGATGATGATGATGATGATGATGAGATGATATGATGATGATGATGAGATGATGATGATGATGATGAGATGAATGATGATGATGATGATGATGATGATGATGAAGATGATGATGATGATGATGATGATGATGATGAGATGATGATGATGATGCTGATGCTGATGATGCTGATGCTGATGCTGATGCGATGCTGAGCTGATGCTGATGCTGATGCTGATGCTGATGCTGATGCTGATGCTGTGATGCTGATGCTGATGCTGATGCTGATGATGATGATGATGATGATGATGATGATGATGATGATGATGATGATGGTTATGGTGATCATGCTGATGCTGATTCTGATTATGAGAATGAAGGTGAGGATGAGGATGATTATGAGGATGAGGATGAGGATGTTGATGATGCTGATGATGATGCTGCTGATGATGATGATGATGGTGGTGGTGAGGAGGAGGAGGATGAGGAGGAGGAGGAAGAGGAGGAGGAGGAGGAGGAGGAGGAAGAAGAGGATGCTGCTGCTGATGATGCTGATGATGAGGAGGAGGAGGTGGAGGAGGAGGAGGAGGACGGGGAAGAGGGAGAATCCAGAAGTGGACGCGGAGGATGATGATGAGGAGGGGGAGGAGGATGTGGCGGAGGAGGGGGGCGGGGGGAAGGGGAGGAGGAGGGAGGTGTCTTGAGCACGCCCTCCGCCCGCACTGAGGATGTCGCCGAGAAGGCCGACGTCGTTTTCGTCGTCGCCGGGACCACGAGCGGGGAGTCGAGGGCTGAGCAGACCACCTCCTCCTGAGTCGGTCGGTCGGTCGGTCGGTTCCTAAGGGCAAAAAAAAAGGCAAAGCCCAAACATAAGATGGTGGCGAGGAAAAGGGTGGGGAAGTACGCATGCAAGATAATCTAAAGGCTGCCGCCTCTGCCGCCGACCCCAATTGAGCGACGAGTGCTTGATTCGTTTGTTGTCGGGGTGCTTCTCCGAGCACGTCAGGAAGGGTTCAGATGAGTCTCCAGATTCTCTGTTGCATCTCGGACTCCTTTGGGGGGCAGTTTTGGAGCCTCGTGGGGTCGCTGTAGGTCTCTTGGGGGTTTCTTGCAGCCTTCTGGGGCCTCTTGGGTGCCTCTTGGGGCCTCCTGGGGGCCTCTTGAGGCGGAGCGCCACGATTTTTGGTTTGTCTTCCTTCTCTTGGGCCACTTTTGGGGCCGTCATGGGGTTCTCTGAGCGGCCTCTTGGGTAGTGCTGGGGTGGCATTCGGGACCTCGGGAACGCCAGAATCTTTGAAACAACGAAGGCACATCAATGAATTGTGCCTCTTCAGGTCCTGTTGGGAGGCATATTCGAGGCTTCTTGGGACCTATTGGGGCCTCTTGGGCCATCTGGACGCCGCGTAGGGCGTCTTGGGGCGATCTTTGAGCAGTCGTGGCGTTTGGTGCAGTCTTTGGTGTTTTTTGGGCCCTATTCGCCTGTTTGGAGGTTCCCATCGCGCCGAAACGGTCACGCGAGAGACCGCGAGAAGACCCCCATGAAACGATTTCGCGATGTGGGGCTTAGGATTCCGAACGACTCCTCAGAAGTACGGACTGAGTTTGAGAGGATGATGGTACGAACCTGAGGGCACGCCAATTCCGTGCCCAGAAGCACGGTGGCGGATCTACAGAGCCATGATAATTCGATGATCATGGTTCTGTCAGATCGCATCGCATTTCCGAGCTCCAATGGGGAAACCGTGGGGGAGAACGAGGGATGGGGGCAAGGGCGAGGAGGACCAGAATGAGGCTTTTCTCTGGGGGGAGGGGAAGACGGCGGGAGGAGGAGGAGGAGGAGGAGGAGAATGAGAAGGAGGAGGAGGCAACGAAATAGGAAGAGGAAGGGGCGGGGGTGAGGACGAGGGGGAGTGGTGGGGTCAGGGTGAGGAGGAGGAGGAGGGCGATAGGTTTTGCAGAAGGTTTCTGGGCGCTTCCTTTCTTGTTGGCGGGGGTGGTGCTTTGGAGCCCTCTGGTCGCTTCCGGACACCTTCAGACGCTTTCGGGCACCTCTAGAGGCTTCTGTGGACGTCAGGGCCCTCTGGGGGACCAGGGGGGGAGGACGAGGACGAGGAGGAGGAAGAAGAGGAGCAGGAGGAAAGAGAAGGAACGAGGAGGAGGAAGAGGAGGAGGACCAGTGGAAACCCAAGACTCATCAACGGTGTTGGAATAAACTCTGCCTCCAAGCTCCCTCTTCACAGGCTTGTGCAAAGGTTCATTTTCACTGAGGGATCTGCCTCGCTGGGAGACAACCGTTTGAAGACCCTGAAGCGTGCCAAAACACCATTCTGGTGACTCCAACGCCACGAATCAGCATGACTGCTGCGTCTTGACGACCCTGAATCGTGCCAGAACGCCGTCCCTGGGTTCCAACACCGCGAATCAACG
>CAUYUJ010007069.1:92412-114912 GCA_963575745.1 Prorocentrum cordatum
GCCCTGTCGTGAGCAGGTCGATGGCGCATCTCTCGAAAGCAACGTTGCTGACGAGGTTGGCGGCCCCAAAAATGAGCGGATCTTGTACGCCGCTCAAAACCACGAAAACATGTTGTTGTTTGACAGTCTAGGGGAGGGATTCGGATCAAGGTCTCTGGGAGACCTACACGGGACCTCCAGGGCATAGTTGCTTTGATACGCCCGTGTTGAAGCGCAGCTCGTACCGTGTTCAAAGCGTCCGTGGGAGCACGCTGCGTGTCGGCTCGGCACGCGTGGGCCCAGGTTTGGGCGCACATCTCGCGCCAGGCCTGCAGGCCTCGGAACAAATGAGCGAACACATGCCACATTCAACGGTCAACGCCTCCCCCTCCCCCCACTGTTCAAAGTTGGCGGTGGGTCTGATGAGGTGCACTTCGACCGCAGTCCTCCCCCGCGCGTGCCGACACTGAGTTTGGGGGGGAGCGGGAGCGTTCAGTGATTGTTTCCCTCTGCCGTGCTTTTCCAGTCTCCGCGTGGAGCTCCGTGTCCGCACGCGACGGGTTGCGTGTTGCGCATCGGGGCGTCCACACAAGGACCTCCGGAGCCCTCCGGGCACAGCACCTCCCTGGGGATGTCGGGGGGAGTGCGCGCGGCGCCGCCGCGTCCTGCGGTCGCGCCCCGTGCGGAGCTCCTCACCTCTGTGCCGTCGTGGGAGCTCGCACGGCGCTGCCCCGTCCGTCCGTTTTCGGCGCACAGCTTGCGGTCGGGTCGCGTCGTGTGGACAGGGGCCTCGCCAGCCTCCACCGGTACGGGGTGTCAGCTCCCGTCCAGGACGTGGCCCACCTTGCCCGCCCGCACGGTTCCGCTTCGCCCGGTTTTCGGCGGTCGGATGGGCCCGGGAGTGCAGGCGGGCTCAGCGCGAAGCCGAGGCCGAGGGGCTCTGGCCGCTGGAGTGCGATTCGGCCCTCCTTGCCGTCGCGGCGGCAGGCGGATTTCCCGCCCACGACCCATTCCCATGACCCGCTCCCATTCCCAGACGTCCCATGACCCATTCCCATGACCCATGACCCATTCCCATGACCCATTCCCATTCCCATGACCGATTCCCATGACCCATGACCCATTCCCATGACCGATTCCCATGACCCATGACCCATTCCCATGACCGATTCCCATGACCCATGACCGATTCCCATGACCCATGACCCATTCCCATGACCGATTCCCATGACCCATGACCCATTCCCATGACCCGTTCCCATGACCCATGACCCATTCCCATGACCCGTTCCCAGTCCCAGATCTCCGGCGGTGTGGTCTGTTCCATCTTGCTCCGTCGCGGAGTCTTCCTGCGCGTCTGCCTCCAGGGGCCGCTCTCGGGGCCCCTGGGGCCAGCAGAAGTGGGCCCGGGACGCGGATGGGGGAGGAGGAGGAGGAGGAGGAGGAGGAGGAGGAGGAGGAGGAGGAGGAGGAGGAGGAGGAGGAGGAGGAGAGGGAGGAGGTAGGAGGAGGCGGAGGAGGAGGAGCAGGAGGAGGAGGGGGGGGGGGAGGAGACGAGGAAAAGGAGGAGGAGGAGGAGGAGGAGGAGGAGGAGGAGGAGGAGGAGGAGGAGGAGGAGGAAGAGGGGGGGGACTTCGGAGGCCGCGCGCTGAGAATATCACATGGGCGGAAGTCTGAGTCCTGCGTGGCTGCTGACCTGGCGCCTGATCCCGAGGCTTTGCCTCCTCCCGGCCTCGCCCTGAGGCTGCGCTCTCCCCCCCTCCCCCTCTTTGTTAATTCAAGCTTCGCGCGGCCCGCTTAGCTTCGACCGGAAGAGGTGCGCTCTCGACCCGCGAATCAAAAAAGCTGCTGACTTGTCTTCTGCGCTCGTCTCTTCGCCCGCCTTGGCCAGAAGTGCCCCCTCGTTCCTTCTTGCGCCTTCCTCCTGGTAGCACGATGGCTGTATGGCCATCGCCAGGACCGTTTCTCGGATGGCGTTCGCCGGGTGGTCGCCGTGGCTCCCCCACCGGAGCGGCATGGCCACCCGCATGGGCGCGAAGGTTGCCGCGCTTCGCCTGGGGGTGTCTCGGGAGGTCTGCATGTCCCCAGATGCGTCCTCAGCCTGAGGACGCATCTGGGGACATGCAGACCTCCAGGACGCATCTCGGGGCACGTCTGGCCCTGACAGGGCCAGATGTGACCTGACCTGAATTCTGCTACGCGTGCCCGCCTGACAGTTCTGTTCTCAATGAAGGCTGGCTGAGGCAAGGGGTGCCATGTCAGCCAGAAGTCGCACTTGAGCGGGGTGTTCAACTGGTTCCTCCTCCTGCTCATTACGGTCCTCTTTCCGTTTTTCGTCCTTGTTTATAGTCAAGCAATACGCATACTATTCTCCCTCCTCCCCTGAAGGTGTCCAGAAGATATCACGCCCCCTCCGCGTGCTGGTTCTGTTGCACGCAGGATTTCAAATGTTGATGTTTGATGTTTCTTCCAGTTGTTTACAATCATTTTGTTTTCGCTTTTTCCCTAAATGAGATTCCCGCTGCAGCGTGGGCCTCATTTTCGGATCGGTGCTTTGTTCCCGGCGTTCAGAATGGCGCTCTCGCCCCAGCGCGGGCCAATTGTCTGGATCCGAGTCTTGCTTCATTGCGGTCCATTACTCATTTCCCCTCCTCCGCCTTCCCCTGGTCCTCCTGTTCCTTCCGCTCCTTCCACTCCACTTCCTCGTGCTGCAGCTCGCCTCGCCCCAGCGCGGGCCACTTTTCTGAATCCGAGTCTCTCCTCATCTTTGTCGCCCCCTCAAATCCCCTCCTCCGCCTTTTCCTCCCGATCCGTTCGCTTTAGTTCCTGCTGCTTTTGTTCGTCCTCACCCATGTCCTCCCGGTCATCCTCCTGCTCACCCACCACCTCCTCCTGTGCACGAAGTTCCTTTTTCTCCGATTGCGGATAACAAAGAGGTCTTTCTGTGGGAGTCGCAAGTGGGCTATGACACGCGTCTGCGGATAGAGAAAACTCAGCGCTATGGGATTGGATGGGAGGGAGGGATAGGACGTCAGATGAGGCGCAAGCGCACCTAGCTTGCCCCTCCTCATATCTCCTCCTCCTCCTCCTCCTCCTTTTCCTCCTCCTCCTCCTCCTCCTCCTCCTCCTCCTCCTCCTCCTCCTCCTCCTCCTCCTCCTCCTCCTCCTCCTCTCCTCCTCCTCCTCCTCCTCCTCCTCCTCCTCATCTTCTGTTGCATTTCCCCTTCAGCCACGCTCATACCGGAGCGCCTGGGACAGCAGATTCAAGCAAGCGCTCAACATCTGCATCCCCATCGAAACCTGACCATGGATGGCCGGCAGGCAGCCTGCGCTGCCCCCAGAGGCTCCTGGCGGCCTCTATAGAGGTCTCTATAGGGGACGCAGAGGCCTCCGGGGGCCTCCGGAACTTGCGGACTCGCCCTCGGAGGCCCATCGCTGATCTGTCGGCGATGCACCACCGATCCCAGGCCTGCGCGCGGCGCCTGCCGCGAGACGTGGGGCCTCCGGAGGCCGCCGCGGCGGGCGTGTGCCGATGGCCTCTCCAGGAGTCTCCGGCGGCCTCCGCGCCCTGGCCGGAGGCCTCTCGGCGGGTCGCGTCGCGCGTGCCGTCTCGCTGCGCCCGCCGCGGAGGAGACGGGGTCAGCGTGGGCCTCGGTGCTGTTCGGGCAGCACGCGCCCACGGGGCGCCTGCCGCTGATGATCCCCAGGAGCCAGTCGTCGTCGCCGTCGGAGGAGGAGGGGGAGGTGGAGGAGGAGGAGGAGGAGGAGGAGGAGGAGGAGGAGAATGTGGAGGAGGAGGAGGAGGACGAGGAGGAGGAGGATGGGGGAGGAGCGTGGAGGAGCGCGGAGGAGCTGGAGGAACAGCGGGCAGACGAGACGCGCCGAGCTCGCGCGCGGGTAGAACCGCCGAGCTCGGGCATGGGCAGGAGATAGAGAGAGGAGGACCTGGGAGCGGGGGGTTGGGGAGGCGAGGGGAGGAGTGGATGGCAGGAAATGGGAGTGGAGGGCGACACTTCGCGCTGCCTTCCTTCCTCGTCCCGTTCTCTTCTCCCTACCCGTGTTCAGTATTCAAATCGTTTATGGCATCCCGCCGACCCCCAGAAGAGGATATGTGCAGCTTCTGACTCCGCGTGTGTCGTTTGCTACTTCCTGTCGTGCTGCCTGCGTGTAGCTGTGGCCGGGTCGTCCTCATCGTCCTTCTCGTCTGTTGCGGTTGAATGCCTAGGGGACCGCCTTCTTGGAGCTGTTCAAGACTCCCTGGGTGCTTTTTGAAGCCCTCTGGGGGCTTCTTAAGGGTCTCTTGGGGTTATGTTGGGGGTCTTGGTCCATCTTGTGGGGCGGGCTCCCGAGGTCTCTGTGGGTTCCCCCTCTCGGGCCCCTCCTGGGCCCCCCTGGGGGATTTGACTGTCTTGGGGCCTCTTGGGTCGTCTTGGTGCCCTCTTGGGCAGTCTCCGGGCCCTATTGGGGGCATTTTGGGCTTGCACGCGCGCGAAGAGGCGAAAACGCGAAGAAGGTTCGGATCCTAAGTGGCATCGGTGATTTGCTCCCATTGGGGCCCCCTTGGGACTCCTCTTTGGGCCCTCTTTCGGCGCTTTAGGCCGTCTTCAGGCTATCTTGGCTGGTCTTGAGGCCTCTCTGGCGTGTTGGAGCCCATTGGATCCATCTTTGACAGCATCGTTCGGATCTTGGCGGCCGCGGAGGCTTGCTTTTGAGGCTCCGAGTGGGCCCCAGAGGTGCGTCGCGGAGCTCGACCCCATCCCTCCCTTCTAACGGGATTTTGGATCCCCAAGCGAGGGGGAAAGGGGGAGCGGTGACAGCCGACCATTTCAGACGCTTTTGCACCCCTGGCAAGCGGGGGTCGGCGGATTCTCGGCTCCCCTCCCCCTCCCCTCTTTCCTTCCACCCACCCCCCTTATCACTTATCAGGCACCTCTTCTATGTTGCTCGTTTCCATTATCCCCCCCGCCCGCTCCTCTGCTCTCTCCGTTTCTCCTCTCCTTTCTCTCCCATGCCCTCTTCAGTCCTCTCCTTCGCTTTTCCTCCTTATCATCGTCGACCTCCTCCTCCTCCTCCTCTTGCTCCTCTTCCTCCTCTTCCTCCTCCTCCTCCTCCTCCTTCTCCTCCTCCTCCTCCTCATCCTCCTCCCCCGCGGTTCCGAGGAGTGAGGACGACACCATCCCCCCGTCGAGCGACCTCGAGATCACGTACACGGAGGGCCTGCAGACGAGCTATCGGAGCTCAGACGTGGACCAGCTCGTGTTCCCCCCCTCTCCGCATTCCTCCCTTTCCTCCTATTTCTCCTCCCCCTCTTATTCCTTCTCCTCCTCCTCCTCCGCCTCCTCCTTCCTCTTGCTCCGAATCTCGTCCTGCCTCCTCACTTGTCCTTTTCCTCCCCATCTCGTCGTCGTCCACCTCCTCCTCCTCGTATTCCTCCTCCTCCCCCCTCCTCCCTCGTCCTCGTGTTCTTCGTCGTCGACCTCCTCCTCCTCGTGCTCCTCCTCCTCCTCCTCCTCCTTCTCCTCCTCCTCCTCCTCCTCCTCCTCCTCCTCCTCCTCCTCCTCGTGGGCTGTGCACGGAGGACCCGCTCTTCCCCTTCGGGCACGGCCTCACCTACGCGACCTTCAAGTACGGTGCCCTGGGTCGGCAAAGATCCCCTTGGCCTTCCGCCTGCGGAGCGGGGGAGGAGATGGGGAGGAGATGGGGAGGGCGAGGCGAGTGAGGCTGAGGGCGCCGACGACGACGACGACGAAGCCGAGGACGAGGCCATTTACGACGACGACGACGACGAGGACGACGACGACGACGACGACGACGACAACGACGACGAGGCCATCTGCCGTCTCGGGCCACGGGGCGCCCAGATCGCACGAGAAATCGACAGCAGGAGGGGAGTCAAGCAGGCCGCTTCGGCCTGGCCTGGCTGAGCGAGACAGAACTTAAACATATGAAATAAAGTCGAAATATACAGTGGAAATATATAGATTACACCAACAACATGCCAATGATGATGTTTACGGATAGTTTCAAGACGCTGATTCATTTTCAAGAAGGGCTACGGCATGCAAGCCAAGAGGTAGTTTTCCTGAGGTTGAGCGGGGAAGCGAGATGGGGAGGGAGAATAGGGGGTGTGTAGGGGGGGAGAGAGAGAGAGAGAGAGATGGAGAAGAGCCAGAGTGAGACACAGACAAAGACAGAGAGACGGAGAAATATATATATATATAGAGAGAGAGAGAGAGAGAGGCAGAGAGAGAGAGAGAGCGCACGCAACAATTGGCACCTGGTCTGGTCCGCGGGCGGGGCTGCGAACACCCTGCCCGCACCTCTTTGGCGAAAAACCGCCAGCTGAGAACGGGGGTGGTGCAATGGCCTCCCCCCCCGGTGCGGTCTGCGCGGGACAACGGCCGAAAAAGCAGAGAGGGGGCGTGGCGATTCGGGAGTGGCACTCCCAATCTGCGCGCCCAAAGCGCGCAGAGGGCCAGGTGCAGCCCGTTTTGGCGCGTGCGCGCCTCCCGGGTCCCCGCAGAAAAAGGTCGCCGCGGCGGGGCCCCCCCACGGCAACCCGCGGCGTGAGCCGTGGAGCGTGCTGCAGACGTTCACACGGGGCGCTGGCCCGAAGGGCCAGGGTGAAACGCAGGCGCCGACGGCCCCACCCAGCGGGGGGGGAGGGGTGCAAAGGTCTCCCCTCGCGCACCGAAGGAGGCCGACGGGACCCGAGGACCGGTGGCCGTGCGAGCACCGCCGCCCCCAGCGCCACGCCGAGGCCCCGAGCCGACGGCGCCAGGAGGCACCGCCGGCAGGGGAGCGGGCAGGAGCAGGGGAGGCGCCGAGGGGGGCCACGCCGCCCCTCGGCACCCGAGTGGGGGGGGGGTGGCGCCCGCCGTGGCGGTGGGTGGGCTTGGCATCGCTCGGAGGTGTGCATTTTTCCTTCGGCGAGTACCATCGAGGAGCATCCTCGATCATTTGGCGAAAAAGCCACGCACGAAACCGAACAAAAACCACAGGGAATGGACGTCCGAGCGATGGCCGGGGGGGGGGCTCTGCGGCGGCACCGGGCGAGAGGCGAGGGCGACGGCCCCGACGTGCCGGGGCCTCGGGCAGCGGCACCCAGCGAGAAATCGACTCCGAGCGGCGGGCGCAGGAGCGGGCAGCGGGCAGCGGGCAGGACGCCTCCTCCTCCTCCTCCTCGTCCTCCTCCTCCTCCTCCTCCTCCTCGTCCTCCTCGTCCTCCTCCTCCTCCTCCTCCTCCTCCTCCTCCTCCTCCTCCTCCTCCTCCTCCTCCTCGAGCGAGGACGCCGAGCGAGGAGTCCCCAGGCGGCGAGCCAGGCAGGGTGGGCACCGCACGCCCGGTGTGGCGCCCGCCCCGGGCGGTCGGGGCGCGGGAGGGCGGAAGCGGGGCGGCAGACGGCAGGCGCGGCGGCGGAGCCGCGGGGCGGCGCGCCACGCTCGGCGCGCTGGCGCCCTCGAGAGGCAAGCGAGCCGTCGGCCAGTCGGCAGACGGCAGCCGGATATACGGGGTCGGACGCGGTCGTCGTCGTCGTCGGGGCAGGTCGGGCCCCAGCGCCGAGGGAAAGCATACGGGGTCGGACGCGGTCGTCGTCGTCGGGGCAGGTCGGGCCCCAGCGCCGAGTGAAAGCATACAGGGTCGGACAGGCGTCGGTCGTGGGCGCTGTCGGAAGGAGCTCCTGACCATCGCGCCCGTTGCGCTGTGTCGTCAGGGCAGAAAGTGCGGGCGTAGGAGCCGTATGCGAGGGTCAGTCGCGTGGCCCCGGGGAGGACGTGCGGCAGGGATCGCAGTGCTCGCGCGCGGAGCTTGAGGCACTGGTCCGCCGTAGAGAGATATAGAGAGAAAGAGAAAGAGAAAGAGAGAAAGAGATAGAGAGAGAGATAGAGAGAGAGAGAGACAGAAAGCAGAAATACATAGAAAGAGAGAGAGAGAGAGAGACGGAAAGAGAGGGAGAGAGAGAGCGCATGGAGGGGGAGGCGAGTGAGGAGCATGGAGGGGGAGGCGAGTGAGGGAGGGGGGATGCATTGCATGGAGGGATGCAGTATGTTGGAAGGGAGACAGGAGTGGGTAGGGAGAGGGGAGGAAACGGAATGGAAGAATGCGAGGGGCGTTAGGGAGGAAAACGGTGTGAGGAGAACGGGAAGGAGGATGTTCACGATGGCGATGAAGACGAGGATGACGGGGATGATGTGTCCTCCTCCTCCGCCTCCTTCTCCTCGTCTCTCCATCCTCTCTCTCTCTTTCTCTCTCTCTCTCTCTGTCTTCTGCTTTATTGCGTTCTCAACCTCCTCCTCCTCCTCCTTCTCCTCCTCCTCCTCCCCTCCCCTTCCCCGCCCTGCTGCCGCCGCTGTCGCCGTTTCAGCTGTCAGGCTAGGGCTTTTAGTGCCCTGCCACCTCTGCCAAGAGGTTCGGCCTGGGCGCGGGGAGACCCCAGTGGCACCTCCTGGTCTGAGGTGAACCGCCGTTGACGATCACGGAGGCGGGGCCCGCGGCTTCCTGCCTGCAACCCTGCAACCTATTGGTTGCAGTGCTCTTTGCCGCGGGCATACTGTTGCCGTGCGTGTGGGGGTGCGGGCGCTGGGCAACGCTCCGTGTATTGTCCCTTGGGTGCCGATCCCGAACCCCCGCGCGCCATTTTGGCGCGGGGTGTAGGGCGGTCCTTGGTTTGCTTTCTTATTCTTGATTTCCTCCCTAAGGCACAGCGTTTCTGGCGCTATTGGGAGTTAATCAGGCAAAGGAAGCCGGAGGTCAGGTCCCAGCTTGTGTCCGCGATTCACCTTTTTTGCGCGTGTGCCATTGGTGTTGGCCGTTGGCCACGTTGGCCGTTGGCCAGGGCACGTTGGCCCGCGCTTAGTTGAGCGCCACGGTTTTGTTCTGCCTCTTTGGGCCTGCAACGTCCTCCTCCTCCTCCTCCTCCTCCTCCTCCGCCTCCTTCTTCCCCTCCTCCTCCTCCTCCTCCTCCTCCTCCTCCTCCCTCCTCCTCCTCCTCCCCTCCTCCTCCTCCTCCTCCTCCTCCTCCTCCTCCCCCTCCTCCTCTCCTCCTCCTCCTCCTCCTCCTCCTCCTCCTCCTCCTCCTCCTCCTCCTCCTCCTCCTCCTCCTCCTCCTCTCTCCTCGCCCGTGGGGTGAGGAGGCCTCCACAGGCGCCGCCACCAGCGGCCCGTGCAGTGGCACCACCCCGGCTGGGCTGCCGAGCGTCTTCTGCATCCAGGTGACGGTGGAGAGCGAGGGGCCAGCGCCCGCTAGGCGCCGAGGAAATGTTGATGACGAGGAGGAGGACGACGAGGATGAGGAGGATGGTGTTCATTGAGGTGATGCTGATGCTGATGATGTGGATGCTGATGCTGATGTTGATGATGCTGATGCTGATGATGCTGATGCTGATGGAAATGATGCTGCTGATGATGAGGATGATGATGATGATGAGGATGATGATGGTAAGGAGGAGGAGGGGGAGGCGGACGACGACGACGATAAGGATGACGATTGGGGATGAGGATGGCGAGGATGAGGAGGAGGATTCGGATGCGAGTGAGGATGAGGGCGATGATGAGGATGCTGTTGCTGCTGCTGGTGTTGATGAGTAATTATGATGGTGATGAGGATGATGGTGATGAGGATGCTGATGATGATGATGGTGATCATGGTGATGCTGATGCTGATGCTGATGCTGATGCTGGTGATTGTGATGATGTGGGTGATGGTAACGATGATGTTGATGTTGATGGTTGTGTTGATGATGTTGGTGATGTTGGTGGTGGTGGTGGTGGTGATAATGTTGATGCTGATGATGAGGATGGTGGTGGTGGTGGTGGTGGTGGTACTGATGATTGTGATGATGCTGTTGCTGTTGATGATAACTTTGATGATGGTGACGATGATGATGAGGAGGAGGAGGACGATGAGGATGACGAGTGGGGATGAGGATGATGAGGATGATGAGAATGAGGGTGAGGGCGAGGATGAGGATGCTGCTGCTGATGATGAGGAGGACGATGATGATGGTGATGATGCTGATGCTGATGCTGATGTTGATGTTGATGATAGTGATGCTGGTGACGGTGATGATAATGGTGATGGTGATGATGATGTTGCTGTTGATGATGGTGATGATGAGGTTGATGATGTTGGAGGTGGTGATGATGATGCCGATGCTGATGATGAGGTTGGTGGTGGTGGTACGGATGCTTGTGATGATGATGACGACGACGACGACGACGATGATGATGATGATGATGATGATGATGATGATGTTGATAATGATGATCATGATGTGGATGATACTGATGATGGTGATGCTGAGGAGGAGGAGGAGGAGGAGGAGGAGGAGGAGCCATGAGATGCGGGCGTTGCACTTCTGTGTGCACTGGACGGTCGGGCCGGGCTCCAGGCCACGGGGCCATCACACGGGGCCATCACAGATCGATCTGGCTCGGAAAGTGCCGTTGTGAGATTGGGTCTGGGCTGTAGTCATGATTCTTCGCGATATGGAAGTTTCGTTCGCAACGTCGGATCTCGGGGAGGAGTGAGGAGTAGGAGGAGGACAATGAGGAGGAGGAGGAGGGAAAGCAGGGAGGAGAAGGAGCAGCAGGGAGGAGGATGACCATATTGATGTTCTAGCCGTCTCCATTCCAAGCGTCAACCTTGGTAGGCTCAGGTTCGTTTTACAGTTGCCAACTCGCCACAGTCGGATCCTCCATGTCGTCACGCCACAGACGCCGCAGTGCTCCACCAAAGTCTGTACAACGCACACAGCTAACACGGTAAAACCTCCATGGATCAACGATACTGCAGCACACCCGCCCGTCCCAAGTCCCCTCCTCGCAAGCTCTGCGGGACTGCAGGAAGCGCCCGACGGGCCTGCCGGGCAGGCGAGAGCCCCGACCCGAAGAGGAACCGGCCTGCACCCGTCGGGCGACTGCGAGGGAGCGCGACGAGGCAGCATCGGACAGCTCGGCCCGAGGTCCGGCGAGAGCCCCGTGCTGAGAGGGAGAGCCGCCCCCCTCCTCCTCCTCCTCCTCCTCCTCCTCCCTCCTCCTCCTCTCCTTCTCCACCTCCTCCTCCTCTCCTCCTCCTCCTCCTCCTCCTCCTCCTCCTCCTCCTCCTCCTCCTCCTCCTCCTCCTCCGCCGGACTTCCGCTGCATTCATTTGGACGCCCGAAGTGGGTACGGAAAGAATGGGTACACTGCCCAACTACAATCGTTGTCCCAAACCAATAGCGGCCGCTGTTGGGCAGGCGGCCTTCTGTCTCGAACGGACACAGGCCGCGGCGGCGCGGACAGCGAGTCCTGTTCAAAATGAACAGGAACTGCTATTGGGCATTGTGCCCATTCTTTCCGTACCCACTTCGGGCGTCCAAATCAACGCAGCGGAAGTCCGGCCACCAGGGCCTCAGTCTCAGGCGCTGGCCCCACCGACAGAGAGCACGCCGCCCTCCGCCCGTGCTGCAGCTGCTGCACATATACGTTTTTGCGCAGCTGGCCGCCTTCCCTTCGGGGGGAGGCTCGGGCGAGGGCCGGGTGGCGAGACGGGGCCGTCCGCTGTCGCTGCAGCTGCTGCAGGCTGTGAAGGCGAGTGTGCCTGGCGCTCGGGCGAGGGCCCCGCGGTGGAGACGGCAGCCGCCCGCCATGCCTCGTGGCTGCAGGCTCGGATCACGGCCGTGTGCGGTGCTGAGGCGAGGGCCCCACGCTGAAAGAAACGTTATTGGTCGCTACCAAAACTCAGCAAGTTAACGAGTTAACGAGCCCAAAACTTCTAACTACTGGCGGCGGCGGCGAAGCCTAAGCCGAGGAGAGCAAAGGAGGGAAGGCGCCCCAAAGGCACCGGGGAGGCCCCGGGGAGAGGGCCCACGAGGGCCAGGCCCGGGGAAAGAGCCCCCCAGGGCCGGAGGGGAGAAGAGGAGAAAAAGAGGGGAGAGAGCGTCACTCACCCCGCATTTTGCAGCACGAGGTGCGACCAGCTCCACCTCCGTCTGAGCGGCCTCGCTCTGGCCGCTCTGAGCGCGGCCTCTGCCGTGCCGCGCTCTGGCCAGGTGGCCCACCCGCCGCGCACCTCGTGCACGCAGGCGGGGGACCGGCAGCCCTAGGGTGGGAGGAGCCTCTTGAGGGTCCCTGGGTGGGCAAAAGAGCAGGGGAAAGTGGCTGAGGTTTCCCCCAACACTCCCAAGAACCTACGGTTTCGAAACGAGTTTCAAACCTACACGTTATTGGTCGCTACCAAAACTCAGCAAGTTAACGAGTTAACGAGCCCAAAACTTCTAACTACTGGCGGCGGCGGCGAAGCCTAAGCCGAGGAGAGCAAAGGAGGGAAGGCGCCCCAAAGGCACCGGGGAGGCCCCGGGGAGAGGGCCCACGAGGGCCAGGCCCGGGGAAAGAGCCCCCCAGGGCCGGAGGGGAGAAGAGGAGAAAAAGAGGGGAGAGAGCGTCACTCACCCCGCATTTTGCAGCACGAGGTGCGACCAGCTCCACCTCCGTCTGAGCGGCCTCGCTCTGGCCGCTCTGAGCGCGGCCTCTGCCGTGCCACGCTCTGGCCAGGTGGCCCACCCGCCATCGTCCGTCATGCCGCGTGGAGCGTGGCTACGTCGCGGGCCATGGCCGCCGCGACGCCCCTCGACTGCTCCTCCGAGTCGTAGAGGTAGCCGTGGAAGGCGTTCGAGCTCCAGCGTCCCCATCTCTTGACCGCCTCGGCATCGCCCAGCGCGTGCCACAGCGCTGAGGCGCCTCCGATGCGGAGGGAGTGGCTCTTGAAGCGCTTCGGCGGCAGGCCCTCCGCCGCAGCGGCTCGCTGCAGTGCGGCCTGGAGCTGCTCCCGCTTGACCATGCGGCCCGAGGCCCAACGGAAGAGCGGGCGGCGGCCCTCGGAGCCCTCCTGGAAGCGCTCGGGCGCGTGGAGGCGGAGGAGCTCCAGGGCCTCCACCGGGCAGACCTCCGCCTCGGCCCTGTGGTGAGTCCTGCATGCTCCGAACGCCCGCTGGTCCGTCTTGGTCTTGCGAAAAGTGATCAGGGCCTTGGCTGCCGAGCCTACTCCAGGAGCTGCAGCACCTCCTTCTTTGTCGTGGAATGCCACATCGACCCCGCGCAGGCACATCTGCTCATCGACGCCTCCGCTGTCGACGATCTCCTTCGCGCGGCAGAGGTAGAAGAAGCCCGTGCAGAGGGCACCCCAGAGCACCACCGAGTCGAAGTCAGGTCCCCTCGTGGCCCTCTCTCCCTGGCACGGCGGGGTGGGGCTAAGCTCCTTCTTCAGCCAGATCATCATGCGCGGCGTGACGCCGAGCTTGCGTTCCTCCTTCGGGCCGCCCTTCTGGAGTGAGTCGATGAGGACCTTGATGCGCTTCTTCCCGACGAGAGGGTCGCCGCCTCCTGCCCGCACGTGGCCGCCCTGGAGTGCAAAGAGGGTGCTGAGGATGGTGCCGTTGCCCTTGCCCAACCAGCCCAGGTAGCCGATGAAGCGCAGGAGCTCCTCCTCGTCCTCGGTCACCTGCCTCTTGGAGTCGCCCTCGAACAGCGGCGGGATACCCCTGCGGGTGCACCACCAGAGCCACTTGGACCAGGCCTCGCCGTAGCTGGTGCGGGTGCTGTGCGCCAGCCCGCTGGCCAACTTCTTGTGGACCCACTCCTGGACCTCTGCGAACACCGGGACGTCCGGCGCCAGGTCGACGAGGTGCT
Organism: Prorocentrum cordatum; assembly: GCA_963575745.1. Classification (NCBI taxonomy): domain Eukaryota; class Dinophyceae; order Prorocentrales; family Prorocentraceae; genus Prorocentrum; species Prorocentrum cordatum. The sequence continues at coordinate 106,061 of CAUYUJ010007069.1, forward strand.
CGGGGGCCGAAATGGAGACAAGTCCCAGCTGGGGCATCTTCTGCTTGCGAGGGGGCCTGGCGATCTCGGGCAGTGTTGACGCCCCCGCAGCGCGAGCGGCGTCGTGCTCGTCCTGGGTGCCGCCCATGTCCTGCCAGACGAGGCCCGCTGCGAGAGCCGCCGCGCGTGCGTCGATACCCCCGTCAGCCGGGCGGAAGATGGCGCAGCGCGTCGGGGGGCGGCGGTCGGCCCCCTCTCCCGGGGTGCTGCCGCCTGCGTGGCGGCCGGGCTCGCCGGGGTGTGCTGGCGGTAGCCCCGGTGCAGCGTGTGGGAGGGGGGCCGGTGGCGGGCGCCCGGGCAGTAGACCCTGCCTCCAGCGTGCAAGCCATTCGCGCATGCCACGCTCCTTGGCCTGCGCGTCGAGGTCGAAGCAAGCGCCTGCGCTCGCTTCCCAGTCAAGGGCAGCTCCCGCCCAGAGGGCGATGGCGCCGGCGAGTCGAGCCCCCGTGTCGCCCGCGATGAGCCTCGTGACATGTGCGGCCGTGGCGTCGTCCTGGGGCGTGGGGAAGTCCTCTAGGGTGCCACCCACGGCAAGCCAGCTCTCCTCCAGCGTGACGCGCCTGACCCCGTGCCCCGGGCCCTTGAAGTCCCGGATCAGGGGCGGTGGGTGTGTCGTCCAGTCGGCCTGGATGGTCGGGAGGGGTCCGCCCGTGCTGTAGACCACCTCGCGTCCCTTGTCCGACCAGAGGTGGCCGACGCCCACTGGGAGGAGCCGGTCCTCCGCCCTCCGCATGCGGGGGTCGGCCTCGAAGCGGGCGTGGAGCAGCCATGCGTCGGGCGGCAGCGCGCTCGGGGGCTGCAGCACGGGGCCGACCGCGGGCGCAATCGGGCGCCTGAGGTCGAGGGTGTCGAACGTCCATGCCTGCTGCTCGTCGCCCACGTGCCTCGTGCCCAACAGGAGGGCACGGCGGCGCGCCACCAGCTCCCCGACCTCGGTCGCGAGGAGGTCCTCGGTGCTCACCGTGAAGCCCTGCTCCTGCAGACTGCGAGCGGCCTCGCCCAGAGGCAGCTGCCGCGGGGCGTCGAGGGCGATCCGCTGGGCGCCCAGGCGGGCGGCCTGCCTGGCCGCCTTGCAGGCGCTGCGCCCCGTGGGGTCTGGGCCTAGCGTCGCCAGGATCGCCCAGACGGGGCCCGCGCTGGGGTCTGGGTCCTCGCCGATGGGCGCGGCGTGCGCCGTGCCCCCCAGGCCCGTCCAGATCTTGGAGAAGAAACCTGCTCCTAGGCCCCACTCGAGGGCCCTCCCCGGGGCCGTGGCGAGGGGGACCTCTCTGAACCTCCTCTTCAGGCGGGCCTCACGGAGCTGGAGGGCGATCCGGCCGTCTTCGGCGTCGCCGCCAAGCAAGCGGAGCACCCTGCGGCGAACCCCGTTGGCGACGAGGTCCGCCCACTCGTGCGCCGCGTCGACGCTCGAGAGGCCCAGCTCGTCCATGCGGCGCTTGACCTCCTCCTGGCTGGCCCTGGAGCCGAAGTCCGCCGTGACGTTGTGGTAGGTGCGGAAGAAATGGCCGATCGTCATGAAGTTGTACTTGCACTCAAGGTAGTGCAAAATCCTAAAAAGGTGGCGTACGAGTCGAGGTCGAGGGTGTCGTTTCTTGAGCCAGTTCGTGAATGCCATGTTGTCCGTTGCCAGGAGCACGATGCGTCCGCTCCACGATGGTCCCTGACGCCCGGCTAGGACGATGTAGGCCATGGCCTCGCCGAGAGCGATCTCGACAGTGCTGTCGTCGGAGTCGCCGAGGGCCTCGCCGAGCATGCCCTTGTAGTCCTTGAGGTCCTGCCGCAGGTAGATCTTCTCGGTCCAGTCGGCGCCGAAGGCAACGGACGTGGTGGCGTCGGCGGTGACCCAGACGACCTTGGCTGCTTCGCCGGGCAGCGCGAGGCGCTCGCGCACGTCCAGGAGAGTGTACATGGAGACGGTGAAGCGCTCCCCCCATACCTCGGGCCGGGCGAGGAGGAGTCGTAGTAGCTCGCAGGTGTCCCACAGGTCCTGCCATGCTGCTTCCTCCGCCCCCGGCTCGACCTTGGGCCTCAGAATCCCGTCGGCCTGCGGCGTAAGGAAGGCGTCCACTGCTCTCAGCTCGGTCGCCAGCGCCGGCATGGCCGCCATCCAGCTGGTGCCCGTGCCTCTCAACACCTGCATGTCGCGGAGCCTCGCGCCCTTGTAGCCGCTGTCGTAGCACGTGTCGCTAAGTAGGTAGGCGCCCTTCAACAACCGCGGTTCGGGGATGGCCACCTGCATCTCGTCGGTGCGGTACTCCAGTCCCCAAACGATCTTGTTCGTCGAGAAGTAGCCTTCCTGGTGCTTCTTGTCTTGGTTGACGGCGGCTGGACCCAGCAGCTTCTCGATGGTTTTCTCGGCCAGCGATCTGGACGTCCAGGGGCGCATGCCAAGGGCGGGCTCGACCAAGACAAGGTCGTCCATGAGAATGTACGACTGGAACTTGAAGGGCCCCTCCCAAGCCGAGTTCCCCGGTGCATGCTGGCTGTGGACCGCTGCGACGCTATCGCCCCAAGGTGTCCACTCGCCTGGGCTTCCAGCCCAGCCGAAGGTGAGAACCAGTGAGATGAGCGTGAGGCCCTCGGCGAGGCCCCTATCCAGGCAGAGCTGCACCTGCTGGTCGAGCTGCGTGTCCGGGTCGGTCGTCTGCGGTGCGGGGGCCTCCTCAGGGCCCCTGGGCGCCGAGCAGGCCTCCGGGTGCCAAGGGAGGTCAGTGGCGAAGGTGCCGACGTCCTGGGGGTCGACCCAGAGCAGCTTGAAGGCCCCCTTGACGTCCAGCTTCGATAGGAGTATGGGGATACGCGGTAGCTTCACTGACCACCAGACGATCAACCTGGCGAGCTGTCGATGGAACGGTTGTGCCGCGGGGGGATGCCATGTTTTGTCCGTGGTCTCGTTGACGCGCCTCTGGTCATGGATGAGCCTCTTCTCTAGGGAGAGCGTCCTGTCCGGGTTCTGCTTGGGGACCGCTCCTTGCGGTGAGGAGCGGACCCCCTGCAGGAGGTCGCGTCGGCGCCTGGGGAGGACGAGGACACGGGCGGCGTGGACGTCCTTCCAGGAGCCCTCGTAGCACTGGTCCAAGACGTCAGCTGCGCTCTGATGTGGCTTGCACTCCTCTCTCACCTTGATGCCCGTGTCCCTCGCGGCCACGCCGTGCCCGGCCTGGTCCCGCAAGTACAGCAGCGCGTCCGGGGCCAGGTGGCGGTCCAGGTCCGAGTCGAAGATGCCCTTCAGGTTGTCCAGGCCCAGGTCGCTCCTAGCCTTGAAGAGGGCGCGGGCGCCCTCCTCCACGCTGCCCGCCAGCTCCACCAGTGCCTCGCCTCGAGCGGCGGCTCCCCTCCAAGCGTCCACCGTGCCTGTCGGCTGGGCCTTGGCATAGGCGACGTAGGCGAGGGCGAAGCGCCTGATCAGCGCCCTGGCCTCCCCCGAGTCGCCCACGCGCCTCGCACTGTCGTCGGGCGGCCTCGGTTCCTGTGCCATCCCTCCTTGCAAATCCAATGAGCTCGCCGAAATTGAAGCAAGGGGGGGGGCCTCCCCACCGTCCAGCACATCGGTAGTCTCGCACCCTGAGGTGCGCAAGCCTCCTGGTAAGACGCCCGCCAGGATGCCCTGGGTGAGGTTCTCGACGAACGGCCAGGGGTAGACCTGTGAGGTGCGGCAGCGCCGGATTGCCGAACCTGGAGCATGGCCTTCCAGCGACACGTGGCGGTGCTGCCCGCAGCATCGCTTGGCAATCCAGCGCGCAAACTGCTGCGAGGCACGGGCGACGATCCACGTGCGCTTGCGGTAGCGCGCCGTGGGGTCGTCCTCGGGGCCGTGGCCGTGCTCGCAGAAATCAAAGGGGATAATCATCACGTCCTTGCGGTCGAGGAGCGGTCTCCACCACTTGGTATCCCAGATAGAGGGGTAGATCCCGTCGGGGGCTGGGTTCTCGGCCCAAGCGAACTTCTTCATGTCGAGAGCCTTCTTGAAAGCTCGCGCCGAGAACTCCGCTATCGTGTTGCCTGTGACTTCGGAGGCGAGGAGGGGTTCGACGCCTTCTGGCTGGGCCATGGTGCGCGTCCCGCCATTGCAACGCATCCAAGAGCAGAAGCTGGTGCACACGGGCTCGAGACCGATGACGTTCACGTCGCCCTTGCTGATGTCCTCGAGGAGGCGGTCCTGCACCGGCTTGAGGAGCACGTTGTGGTCCTCGCGGGGCCCCTGCTTCCTCAGAGGATCCTCGTAGTACTCGATGGGGTCCCTGGCCTCCAGGCCGCGGGACCTCCAGGCCTGAGTCCACCGCCCAGTGCCCGCCATGATCTCCTGGGCGATGAGCTTGTCCCCCGGGACGGTGACGGACTCGGGGATAGGGTGCTCCTTTCTGCAGTAGGGGCTCCAAGCCTGGAGGCCCCAGCCGGCGATTGTCAGGAAGGTGTAGTCGTCGTTGAGGGGCTCCAGGGGGGCCACGTCCCCGGCGACACGTGCTCCGTCTTCTTGCCTGTTCTTGATGTACTTGCAGCAAAGGCAGGTCCTGGGCTGGGGGGTGAACGCTTCGGGCGCCCACTCCTTCGCCTGGTCGAGGAGAACCTCCCAGCCCATGGCCACGTAGTCGGTCGGCGGGCTGCCCCCCCAGGTGCTGGCATGCTGGGCAAAGTCTGCCAACAGTGTGGCTCGGTCGATGTCGGGCCCGAGCTTGATGAGCCGCATGTGCCGTCGGTGGATGAGCAACCAGCAGTTCGGTGACTCTGGGCTGGCCGCTGCTCCTGACACGCTCTCGAAGTTGACGCGCCCCAGGGAGTCGACCCGAATGAAATTGAGGATCACGTTGCTGAGGGGCTCGAGCGGGAACGCACAAAGCGAACGATAGTCCTTATTATGATGAGGGTGGAGTACGTCGTGCATGTAGTCCCGCACCTCACGTTCGGCTCTGTCAAGCTTCTCTGGGGTCTCGCCCAGGGCGCGGATGGCCTCGGAGGCCCCTGCCCAGAGCTCCTCCCTCAGGTCGGCTGCGAGAGCAAGCGTGTCCGTGGTGGGAGGGGGCCAGGCGGCGTCGGGCGCCTGGGCGTCCCCTCTCGTGGCCTCGATGTCGAGGAGGCCGGCTGCGATGTGGATGACCATGCACTGGCGCTCCTCCAGCTCCTGGTCGCCGAGCTGGAGGGCCTCGCGGAGGCCAGGCGACACGTGGATGGAGTCGCGGTAGTCTGCCGTCTCCAGCGCGAGGCCGGCCACGAGGAGCTTACCGATCCCGCAGCCGCCGTCCGCGGGCCAGGTGGGCTGCAGAACCTCGGCGTAGCCCGAGCCGGGTCCAAGGTGGGCCCCCCCTGCGCGCCGAAGCTGATCCAGGTAGTCGCCCGCCTCCTCGGCGAGCGCGGCGGGGCCTCCGCGGACGAGCTCGTCCAGCACGCCTTCGACGGTGATGTCCTCGCCCCTGAGCGAGCTATGGAGGAGGCGCCCCTTGACGTAGGACTGGAGGTGATGGCTGCACTGCTCGAGCGGACCTACCTCGGGGAGCGAGGCGATCTTCGCGATCTGCTCGCGCCTCCTTCCAACGTCCTCGGGGGACTCGGCGGTGGTGTCCTCGACGGCTCTCGCGGTGTCAGGCCCGGGGGGGTCGACGTCGCGCTCCCAGTCGTAGTCCGGGCCGCGCAAGGTCTCCGTGAGCTCGTTCTCGGCTGCTGTGGGGGCGAAGCTGACGAGCTCCTCCGGGGGAGCCCACCTGATGCTCCGCGGGGGGGCCCCTGAGGCGTCGCCGGCGCCACGGCCTGCCTGCCCTCGGCGGGCCACCCCTTCACGGACCTTCTGGGCTGCCTCCTCGCGAGCGGCTTCCCGAAGCTGCTTGATGCGGCCGTCGACCTCGGTCGGGGGGATGGGCTTGTCACCCTTCAAGCCCCCGCGGCGTATCAGCTGGGCCTGCACTGTCCAATGCTGCTGCTGGAGGGTGCCCTTGAAAGGGCGGCGCGAGTGGCCGCACTCGGCAGCTGTCCGCTGGCAGCCACAGTGCGTGGCTGCGCCCCAGCAGTAGGGCTTCTTGGCTACCTCATCGATGGGTGCGTGGGTGACCGACTCGGCGGCCTCCCGGGGTGGCAGGCGCTTGCCCGCGGGGTAAGCCCTGCAGGGGCTCCCCTCGGCTCCTGGTTCGGCACCTGCGCCTCGAGCATCTCCTGGTGCCTTCAGGGCCTTGTGCGTGAGTCGCCAGAGTGTCCGGCTGTGCTGCCGCTCCAGGTGTGGCAAGATGGTCTTCCTGAACCAGGCGTCCTCCAGGTCGAGCTTGAAACAAGTCGGCATGCGCAGGAGAGGGTTGCCGTCACTGTCTGGCGTGAGGGCCATGAACTCGAGCTGCTCCTTGCGTAGCCACTCCTTGCCTGATATCCGAAGGAGCTGGCGGTACACGTCCTTGAGATCCTCGCGCCAGCGCCAGTTGAGCTCCTCGAACCAGCCGTAGATGCGCTCGCGGGGAAAGACGTCGGAGTCCTCCTCGGCCAGCTTCTCCAGCTTCTCGATGGCGTCGGCTCGTTCCTGGTAGTGCTCCCAACCGTAGATCAGCGCGAAGCATCTGGCGTGGTTCTGCGCCTGCTTCACCCACTGGGCCAGCGTAGCGGGAGCCCGGGGGCGGGCCTCGAGGCGGTCGTCCTGGGGGACTACGTGGTTGTCGTGCTCCTCCTGGGAGTGCTTAGGGAAGTCCGCCACGCTCAAGTAGTGTGGTAGAAGTGAGTGCTGGTCCCGTGCGCCGAAGTACAGGCCCGCGAGTCCGAGGGCGAGGCGTGATGTGACGCAGGTGGGCCAACCGAGGCCCGAGAGCTCGCCCTTCGATGTGACGAAGGCCTCCTTGATGGCCTGGTAGAGGGACGTGCCTGTGTAGGAGGGGCAGACCTGGACGTTGAAGCGGTTGCAGGCCCGCGCGAGGAAGACGAGGGCCGTCTCCTCTCGTCCTAAGCCCTGCGGCGTGCCCTTGGAGCTCTTGGACTCACTGTTGTGCTTGACGAGGCTCTCGATGCCGAGTCCGATGTCCTTGAGGGCGGCTGCCATCTCGCTGTCGCCGGTGGGGCCGATCTCCCCTCCGACCCCAGCGCGTCGCTCGCCCGGGGGGGCGTGCCGCGTGCCGTCGGCCAGGATGGGGCCCACCAGGTTGTGGTAGAGGTCGGTCCTGCCACGCCCGACCAGGGAGGGCAGCGGCGCAGAGGCGGCGGGGGCGCCAGGCGGCAGCAGGGGCCGCGGGGCGGCAGGGCTCGTCGCAGGCGCGGGGCCTACGCCCCAGGTGGGGGCGCCACCACCGAAGGGGTGGGCGATGCTCGCTGTGAGGCCCGGGGGGGCCTGCGGTGCGAGCGGAGCCAAGGTGGGGCGCACCGCCTCCTGGTAGCCGTCGCGCAGTCGGCGGAGCTGGCTGCGCCACTCGCCCTCGAGCGTGCGCAGACCGCGCCCCCCATCTCGTTCGTACTCCTCAGCACCTCGCAGCAGCACCTTCAGCACGTCCTGGGTCTGGTCCCAGTCGTACCGGTTGAGGAGCCTCTCCTGGGCGCCTGCGTCTCCCTCTTCGGGGTGGAGCTCGCGGTCGCGGAGGTACTCCCGCAGGCACTCCATCCCGCTCGGCGGGGAGGGCACCGCGCTGGTGGGGGCCCCGTCGGCGCCGTCGAGGCGGGAGACGAGGTCGGCGATGGAGAGCCGGGGGTTCGACTGGCTCCCGCCCCCCCGAGGGGCCTCACCGTGAGGGGGCTGCGGGGGACGGGGCGAGGGGGGCCCCGGAGCTGCTCCCTCGTGCTGAGGCGGCGGCGGCTGGGGCGGCGTGCCCTGGGGCCCAGCGTGGGCCAAGGTGGTGGAAAGGGCTGCGTCGCGTGCCTCCTGGAGGGCCTGCGCCTCCCGGCGCTTCTCCTGCTGGCTCTCGTCGTAGTGCGGCCTGCACAGCATGATGCCGTCGCGCCGTGCGTAGCCCAGGGAGTTGCACTTGGCCTTGGCGCAGCCTTGCGCACGCCGCATCCCCTGGTACAAAGCGGCGTGGTGGGCACAGAGAGGGGCCTGCTCCTGCTGCGTCCCGGCGGTCAGGGGGCTGACGCGGGCGTCGTCAGTGAGGAGCGTGGTGTTCTCCTCGAGCGCCTTGTCGCCACACTGCACCCGCGGGGCCAGCAGCGTGACCCGGCCCGTCTCGGCGTGCCGCCAGCCCACCCGATGAGCCATGCAGGGGATGCCCTCGTCCTCGGTGTCCGACTCGTCGCGCGGCTTGGGGCCCTCCTCCGCGGGCGTCGTGGGCTTGCGCCTGCGGCGCGGGCAGCAGCAGCAGGGGAGGCAGCAGAGGCCGCCGGCGCCTCGGACGAGGCCCCAGGCGCAGCCTGGGATCCCACGGATGCCCCGCGAGGTGCGGACGCAGCACCAGCCGAGCGGAGTGTGCTCGGCGAGGTCGTCGAGGTCGACCACCGCGTCGGCCGCGACCACCGCGTAGGACTGCAGGTGGGCCTTCAACGGTTCGCACTCCTGGCAGGGGCCCACCTTGCGGCAGAGGTGGAGCCTCTTGGTGGCCGCCCTCTCCAGGTCCTTCCTCAGTCGCCGTGAGGTGGCCCCGTAGACGGTGTCGTAGTCGATGATCAGGCCGTGGGTATTCGTCCGCGCGTCGCTCCACTTGAGCGGGACGCGCGCCACCTGGCCGTCCACGGAGAAGACCGCGTGGCGGGGGTTGCCCGCGCGGAGGGCGGTCTTCAGGTCACGGTAGAAGTTCGTCGGGGGCTCCTTCTCCAGACCCGGGCCGTAGAGCTGAACCTGCTGCGGGTCACGGTTGATCTGGTCGGCCGTGGTCACGGGTATAGTACGCTGGCCCTTGCGGCAGCACACGCCCCTGAGGAAACCG
>CAUYUJ010007069.1:119912-127412 GCA_963575745.1 Prorocentrum cordatum
TGATGATGATGATGATGGTGGTGGTGGTGGTGAGGGTGGTGGTGATGATGATGATGATGATGGCGATGCTGATGATGGTGATGATGTCGTGGTTGTTGATGATTATGGAGGTGGTGCTGATGATGGTGATACTGATGATTGTGTTGGTGGTTTTTTTATGATGATATTTATGATAATGATGATGGTAATGGTGGTGGTTTTGGTGATAATGATGGTGATGGCGGTTGTGACGACGATGATGGTGACGACGTTTTTGTATGTTGGTGTTGGTGATGATGTTGATGATGATGATGCTGATGGTGACGACGACGGTGATGATGATGACGAATATGATGCTATGGCGGTGATGATGATGATGATGATGAAGACGACGATGGTGATGTTGAGCAAGATTGTGATGCTGATGATGGTGATGGGGATGACCATGATAATACTGATGATGGCGATGATGATGCTGTTGCTGCTGCTCAGGATGGTGTGGATGACGATGATAACGGTGATGGTGATGATGGTGATGCTGATGGTGATCATGATGATGATGATGATGATGATGATGATGATGATGATGATGATGATGATGATGATGATGATGATGATGATGATGATGATGATGATGATGATTCGGAGGAGGAGGAAGAGGAGGAGGAGGACGACGACGAAGAGGCGGAGGAGGACGACGACGACAAAGAGGAGGAGGAGGAGGAGGAGGATAAAGGGCGAAGAGGAGGAGGAGTAGGAGGAGGAGGAGAAGGAGAAAGGAGAGGGGATGGACTGAGGGAGGGAGGGGGGAGGAGGAGGAGGAGGAGGAGGAGGAGGAGGAGGAGGAGGAGGAGGTGGACCCGACTAAACCCGAGATGCATCAACGATGCTTCAATACGCCCTCCCTTTCTGAGTCCCTATCCCATGAGGCACATACAGGAATTCCTTTTCGCTGCGGGAAGTGCTTCCTTGAAAAGAGCGTCCCATGGCCTTGCAATTCAGTCGAGAGCCCAGTTTTTACAGGAGCTGCCGCCCACGCTTCGAGCTGTAAGGGCGGTGGCGAGGTAGGCCCGTATCATCTAAGGAAGTCTCTATCGAGAGCCCCGCATTGGAACAGAACCGCATTCAATGCGTCCACATGTTCACAGTCCCATGCGTCTGGCAAGAACGCCACCGGATATATCAAACGAGGGCCCCGACTGATAAAACAAGATCGCCCTCCACCCGTGTAACTGTTGCACAGACTCAACTGTCGGACCATAAGGCTGCATGTAACATCAAACGAAAGGACCGCTATGACATGGAAACGCATTCCATCCCTGAATTTGCTGGGCTATGATCGGACGAATGTGCGAGGCGATAAGGAACCACATTCTGAAAACACCCCCTCGTCATGCGCATAACCTTTGCCATAGCGTAAGGCGAAGATACGCTGCGCTAAGCGCTGAGAGGGGATCCACATGTTGAGCACGATTCGCCCTCCGTCCGTGTAACTGTTGGAAGTGTGGAAGACGAATGTGCGCGGCGGTAAGGCGAGAGCCACATTTTGAAAGCAATGCCCCCTTTCCGCGTGTAACCGATAGAGCAGGTTGGAGCCAATTCGCGCGGCGTTAAGGCGAGAGCACATGTTGAAACCCACCCACCCACCCCTCCATCCGCGTGACTGTTGGAGGCATTGAAGGCCAATGTGCGCCGCGCCCAAGGCGGTAGCAACGATTCATTAACCTTCATCCATGTGAGTGTTGGAAGGTTTAGTAAAGACGAGTGTGCATGGCGTGGCGAGAGCCGCAGGTTGAAAGCGACCTCCTTCCATCCGTGCAAATGTTTAAAAAGGCAAACTATGTTGTTACCAACTGGGAGGAAGTCCCATGCGGAACACCCCGCCAGCCCACCTGACACGTCTGGTGGCATCTGGTGGCCAGACGCGGAGGAGGTAGCTACGTGAAAGGAAAGCGGGTGGATGAGGATGGGTGGGGGGAGGAAGGCGAAGGAGGGGGAGGGAGGAGGCAGGAGGAGGAGGAGGAGGAAGAGGAGGAGGAGGAGGAGGAGAAGGAGGAGGAGGACGGAGAGGAGGAGGAGGAGGAGGATGAGGAGGAGGCGAAAGAGGAGAAGGCGGAAGTGGAAGAGGAGGACGAGGAGGATAGGATGAGGCGGAGGAGGATGAGGAGGAGGAGGAGGCGAAAGAGGAGGAGGAGGAGGAGAAGAAGGAGGAGGAGGGGCGAGAAGTGGGAAAGGGGAAGGAGGGGGGAGGAGGGAGAAGGGATGCGGAGCGGGAGGAGGGAGGGCGGAGGACGAGGATGACGAGGAAGAATGATAGGAGGTACGTATGGGTGAGAAGGGGACGAGGAGGAGGAGGATCTAGACAGGGAGAGATGAGGAAGAGGACAACGAGCGAGGGAGGAAAGAAGGACAGACGGCGGCAGAGGAGTAGGGAAAGCAGGATGCTGATACTGATGTTGATGATGATGATGAGGATGATGATGCTGCTGATGATGCTGATGAAACTCATGAGCTGATGATGATGATGATGATGATGCTGATGATGATAGATAACATGATCACGCTGATGATGGAGATGCAGATGGAGGTGATGATGGTGATGATGATGTGTGGTGGTAATCATGGATGATGATGGCGATGATGATGATAACAATGATGATAACGATGATGATGCTGCTGATGATGAATATGCTGATGTTGATGCTGATACTGCTGGCGCTGCTGTTGCTGCTGCTGGTGATGATGCTGGTGATGCTGATAATGCTGATGACCATGCTGATGATGATGATGCTGATGATGATGATGATCATGATGGTAATGACGATGATGATGCTGCTGATGATGATGGAGGTGCTGATGGAGATGGTGGTGATGATGATGATGATGATGCTGGTGATGATGGTGGTGATGGTGATGATGGTGTTGATGATGATGATGCTGATGCTGACGATGACGGTGATGATGCATAAGAATAGTATGATGATGTTGATGGTGATGATGATGAGGCGGTGGTGGTGATGGTGGTGCTGGTGATGATGATGATGATGATGATGATGATGATGATGATGATGATGATGATGATGATGATGATGATGATGATGATGATGATGATGATGATGAGGTGCACGAGGAAGATACGGAGGGTTAACAATGAGGAGAGGGTGGCGTACGTAGGAGTCAGGAAGGATGGGGTCGGAGGTGAGAGGCAGGGACATCTCAGTTCCTTCCGTTATCTTCCCTTCTCTTCCTCCTCCCATCCTGGCCTCCATCCACGCGTCTACCGTTCCCTGCCTCGCGTCGGCCACGCCACTCTCTCGGCTATGGTCGGTCCGCGCCGTGTCGACGCAGCAGCGACCTCAGCGCAGGCTTTCAAGGTTGATCGCCGCCAGTGCCCAGAATCGGGTGGCATGGAGCGACCTGCGCGATCGCAGGGCCGCGGTCGTTCGAGGCTGAGAGTTCCTCGCGGTGTTTGGAAGATCAGAGCACCAGTCGTCACGGCACGCGCCTGCCATGTCTCTGCCCCCACCCCAACCGCCCTTTGCCCTCTGTTCCTCCCGATGGGTGACGCGGAGGGCCCACCGCACGAATCGGCCCACTCCCACCGCGCCAGAGTCGTGCCCTGCCCTGAGATCTCGAGGAGTGGTGAATGTGGACACGTGCCCGCCCGCACGGGCGGGGAGAGATCCAGATTCACCGCTCCCCGAGTCCCCGGCATTCCAGGACACGACCCCGCTGCAGTGGATGTGGACGTCTCTCCTCCTCCTCCTCCTCCTCCTCCTTCTCCTCCTCCTCCTCCTCCTCCTCCTCCTCCTCCTCCTCCTCCTCCTCCTCCTCCTCCTCCCCCTCCTCCTGGGCGGCACGGCAGGGGGAGCAAACAGGGGCCTGCCACGGAGGCGGGGTACACCACGCCGATCCTCAAGGGCTTCCAGCGCACGGAGCTGCTGGTGGCCGGCGGCAAGGCCGCGGCCACGCTGCTCCTCCTGGCCGCGGCTGTTTCATTCATCCTGCCCCGTGCTTCCTCCTTCGCTTCTGCTCATGACTCGCATGCGCACGCGTTCCTCATTTCTCGTCCCCTTCCACTCTCCTCTTGCCCACGGCCTCTCTCCCTTCTCCTCCCCCTCCTCCTCCTCCTCGCCCTCCTCCTCCCCGAATTATCACTCCTACGCCACCTTCTCGTTTCTCCCATCCGTCCTCTGGCTTGTTTAAAATCTCTCTCTCTCTCTCTCTCTCTCTCTCTCTCTCTCCCTCCCTCCCTCCCTCTCCTCTCTCTCCTTCTCATCTCTCTCTATTGCTTTCTCTTCGTGTGTGTATGCAGGTCTGTCTCCCTTTCCTCCAGCGGCAAGGCCACCGTCACCTTTGCCCTCTCCCAGCGGGACCTCTCGCACTGGGACACGGAGAAGGGCGACTGGGTCGCCGTAGCCCAGGTCCCGCGGGAGATGGATGGGGAAGCAACGGAGGAGAGAGGATGGGCGAGAGAGTTGGAGGAGGAGGAGGAGGAGGAGGGACAGAGGGGGATAATTATGTTGCCGATGATGACGATGACGATGATGATGATGATGATGATGATGATGATGATGATGATGATGATGATGATGATGATGATGATGATGATGATGATGATGATGATGATGATGATGATGATGATGATGATGATGATGGTGATGGAGATGATTGTGATGAGGATGATGACTGTGATGATGCTGAGGATATTGAGCATGATGATGGTCGTGATGACGGTGGTGGTGGTGATGACGTCCATGATGCTTACGAGTATGATGTCGGTGACGCTTGTGGCGCTGGTGATGATGTTGTTGATGATGATGTTGCAGATGCCGATTGTGATGTTGGTGCGATGACGGTGGCGATGATGCTGATGGTGTCATGCTGCTCAAGAGGATGCTGAACATGAATATTCAGATATGGATATGGATGAGGAGCAGGATGGTGATGAGAAGTAGGAGTTATAATATGGTGATCGGATGAAAAGAGGGTGTGGATGGGCGTGGCAGCCAAGCGCACTCCTGTTCCCAGACCTCCGTCCACTCCATGTCTTCCCTTGGTCATTCTCCTTCTCCTCCTCCTCCTCTTCCTAACCCTAATCCTCCTCCTCCTCCTCCTCCCCCTCCTCCCCCTCCTCCTCCATCTCTTCCGCCGCGTCTTTCCTCCTCCTTCTCCTTCTCCTCCTCGGCCGCCCTCCTCATCCCTCCGCCTCCTCCCTCCTCCCACCCGCCCAATTCCTCTTCACTCGTTCCTCCTCCGTCTCTTCCTCCCGCCCCAGCCCGTCTTTTGTCCACTCCTCCTATGAAAATCTTCAACCGTTCTCCCATCATGCTCCCCCGCCCCATCCTCACTACTCGCCTCCATTTCCTCCGATATCTTTCTCCCGCCTATCTCTCCACCCCTTCCTGCCCGCTCTGTCCGGAGCGGAGGAGGAGGAGGAGGAGGAGGACGAGGAGGAGGAGGAAGAGGGCCGACTAGGAGGAGGAAGAGGAGGACCAGGGTGGAGGAGAAACGAGGAGGAACAGAGAGACGAAGGGGGAGGAGGCAGGGAAAGGAGGAGAAATGAGAGGAGGAGGATGGGGAGGATGAGGAGGATGAGGAGGAGGAAGAGGAGGAGGAGGAGGGGAGGAGGAGGAGGAGGAGGAGGAGGAGTGGAGGAGGAGGCGGAAGGGCACCATTGGAGGAGGAAGCAAGAAAAGGAAGAGGAGGGGGATGAGGAGGAGGAGGAGGCACGTCCCCGCCCTCGAAGGTGACCGCGCACATCGGCGAGTCCTCGGGGGACATCCGGCAGACGCTTCCCGATTTGGACGTCGCGGGGGCGATCGTCGTCGCCGCCGTCGTCGCTGGTTTCCGTCGTCGCCGCCGCCGTTGCCGCCGCCGCCGTCGTCCTCATCTCCGCGTCCGTCGCCGCAACCGTCGTCGCCGCCCTCGTCCTGTCGTCGCCGTCCGCGTCGTCCTGCTCGTCGTCGTCGGTAGACAACGGCATATGTAGGTATCAGTGTTCCGACATTTTGATTCGTGCAGAGGTTGGGGCCGAGCCGTGTGAAGTTGCGTGGTCGGAGCTCCGCGCTGATTTTTGTTGGATCTGCGCTGGGACCCCCCCCGCGGCGCCCCCAGCGCCACATAGCGCCACTCCTGGCGCGCTCCGCGCGCCAGGGAACGGGGGTGCAGCGGATGCAAGGAATCCGCGCGGACCTCCGAACGTGTATGTGTATGCATAGTGGTGTCTTCTTCGATCCGCCTTCAAACTGACATGGGAGCTCATGCGATGACTCACGAGTCGTCGGATCTACCGGATCGGCCTCCCTCCGGGAGTTCCCGCGACGTTGGGCAGCTGGCCCGTCGGAGCGCCTGCTGCCTCGAGGCTCGAGCGCGGCTCTGCCCCGAAGCGGTTCTGCGTGGCTGGCCGAGGGGCTCCGCTGGGCCATGCACGCACACGGGTCGCCCGGCGATGCAGGAACAACTTGACACGCACATACACACACACACACACACCCACACGCACGCGCACACGCACACACACACAGACACACACACACACACACACACGCACACACACGCACACCCACGCATACACACACATACACACACATCGGCAGGGGACGCCGTGATCTGGGATGCCGCATCTGCGATTTGTGGTCACTGGATGGTGGTCGTAGCCAGTCGACGCAGGCCGTCGTCTTGGGAGGAGGAGGAGGAGGAGGAGGAGGAGGAGGAGGAGGAGCGTGGTACGGTAATCCGCGCTAGGCCGCTCGAAACCGCCACGTGTTGGGGTGTTGGGTGCGGTGCCCGTGTTGCTCACCGAGCCCCGCTCAAAGACAGGCCGCGTGATGGTGGTCCACTCCACTCGTGTCCGAATGGCACACTCTTGATGGTCCCTTTTCCTCCTCCCTCCCTTCCTCCCCCCGTCTGGGCGAGGAACATGGATAATGCGGGTGGGTGGGTGGGTGGAGAAGCGAGGGGCAGGCGGAAATGGGGATGGGGGGGGGGGGCGAATGGGGGCGAGCAGGCAGAGGAGGGCAAACCCAGGTTGCGCCAGCGATGCTGCAGAACACCGTCCCGTCCAAAGTCCCCTCCCATAATCCCCCTTCCACTGCGGGAAGTGTCCTCCTTGAGTGACGAGCGCTCGGTGGGCTAGTCACTCAGACCAGACCTCGTTGTTTTGTCAACAGGCTCCACCGCCTACCTGCCAGCTCAAGGAAGCGCAAATAGGTAGGGTGATACAAGGTCGAGGAAGTGTCCAACGACAGCGCAGTCTTGAGAAAGATCTGCCCTCCATCTGTGTACGAGTTACCCAAATTTAGTAAACGCTCTGGGCATGAATCTTGCGGAGTTCTGCAAGCGAGAGCCCCATTTGGAAAAGGAGCCGCCCTCCATAAGGAGCCGCCCTCCATCTGTGCATCGAGTCGAGCGCACGATTTGGAACTTCGGGCCATCGAGTTTGGTAAAGTGTCTATCGACAATGTTGAAAGCTACCCGGCATCCATATTTATAGCTGTTTGAAGTTCGTTAAAGACGTAT
>CAUYUJ010007069.1:132412-139912 GCA_963575745.1 Prorocentrum cordatum
TTGCAAATTTCACGCTTCAGGACCATAAGTTGTGAGACCGTCTCAGGCGAAGCGCCCGGCCTGCCCAACCGGCACGTCTTGGGGTGGAGCAGGACGAGTGATTTCCCAAACGGTGCTTGCACTTACGGGTCCCTACTCGTGTTCTAAGGCAACCGGGCGTGCCAGTCTGGCCGCAGTCCTGGCCCGCTCGTCGCCACCCGTCGCCGCCGTCCGTCTCGGCCTCTTGCACTGGTACGGGACGTGAAAACGACCACAGCCACTGCTTTTCTTTTGTTGCCGCCTTCCAGCCACCAGAAGCAACGCAGTGGTTGTGGTCATTTTCGTTAAGCTTGGCACCAGGGAAATGACCACAACCACTGCTTCTTTTTCGGCAGGCTGGAAGGCGGCGCAAACAAGAAGCAGTGGCTGTGGTCATTTTCCCGTCGCGCAACTGGCCCCCGTGTTGGTCTGACAGGATCGTCGCCGCCTGTCGCCGTCGCCGCCGTCCGTCGCCGCCACTTGCACTGGGCCCCAGTGTCGGCCTGGCCGGCTCGTGGCCGCCCGTTGCCGCGTGGCGTTGCTTCGAGCTGTTTTTTTGCATTGTTTGGCATTGCGTTGCGCCGCTTTGCGTTGATTTGCGTTGCCTTGCGCCGCATGGATCGCACCACCTAGATGGCACCACGCTGATTGCACCACCTAGAGTGCACCGCATCGCCCGGATAGGAAAATCAATGGGTGAGCAGGACGGAAGAGGATGAGAACGACGAGGAGGAGGAGGAGGAGGAGGAGGAGGAGGAGGAGGAGGAGGAGTTGGAGGAGTTGGAGGAGGAGGAGGAGTTGGAGGAGGAGGAGGAGTAGTAGTAGGAGTAAGAAGAAGAGGTGGATAATCATGAGTTGGTCCCCTCGGACGTCACTCGTGGCCTCTTCTGTCGCCACACACATAGCCGCACGGCCAGCCATCGGACGCCTGAGCCGAGGGAGGACTGGCCGCGCGCGGAGCGAGGCGGGGGAAAGCAACGACGATGTTTGGGAGGCATCGGAAGGAGGAGGAGGAGGAGGAGGAGGAGGAGGAGGGAAAGGACGGGATAGAAGCCATCATCGATGGGGGCCGCCGGGGCGGTCAACGGTGGCCGCCCTGAGCCGAGCGGCTCCTCCTCCTCCTCCCCCCTCCGCCTTCTTCAGATTTATGCGTGTTCCCTCAGTCCAAGACGTACCTTTTCCTGCACATCCACTTCGGCACCGCCTGTTCCCCGGGCCCCGCCCGCTCCTGGCCGCCTGAGGCCCCGCCTTCCTGTGCCCTGTCTCCCTAATTAAAGCTGTGCGTAGCCCGCCTAGCTTTTAGCGGAAGAGATTCGCTTTCGCCCCGCAGATCAAAAGTGTTCCCTCCTTCCCCCCCCCCCCTCCCCTTGGCCTAAGTGAGAGTTGGTTTCCGCCGTCCCAGGCGGCGACGGCCACCTGGGGGGTAAGGCTGCGCCCGAGCATGGGCACCGAGGCCTACAGCACGAAGAGGAGGAGGAGGAGGAGGAGGAGGAGGAAAAGGAGGATGATTGACCTGAATCGACTCAAGATGCCGCCACTCAGGCGACAACCTTCGAAAAACAGCATCCCCCTAGCAGCTTCATATGTTAGACATGTCATCCTGCAGTCACAGAGCTCAATGGCGCTGTCAGGCAATCTCATCGGTTCAGCGCAAGCAAACGCAACACATGTGACCTCGCCCCATCCGTATAGCAGGTGGACATCTGAAAGGAAGTTGTCTGTGCAACTTTGAGCAGATTCCAAGCGGCAGCTTCATTTTGCAAGGGAGCCGCCCTCCATCAGCGCAGCTGTTGCATAGTTTGCAGGTCGTGCGCTGCACAAGAGCCGAAGCTTTCAAGCGCGAGCACCATTCTCAGGAGGAGTTGCTCTCCATCTGTGTAGCCGTTTGAGTTTCCACGACGAGGGAGCGGCGGCGCAACGGCGGTCGCCGCATTTAGAAACGAGCCATTTCCGTTTGTGCATGTGTCGGGAAGTTCCAGGTCGAACAGGTGCGGCGACACGGAGAGAGCCACCTGCTGAAAGCCATCCGCCCTGCTTCCACGTCGGGGGTCGAGATTTTGCAGGCTCCACGCAACGTGCGGGGAGGATCAGCAGGGGCACCTCCTGGTCCTGCCGTTGGGGCATGGTGGCGGGAGGAGGGCGCGGGAGCAGGGGGGGGAGGAGGAGGAGGGGAGGAGGAGGAGGAGGAGGAGGAGGAGGAGGAGGAGGAGGAGGACGAGGACGAGGAGGAGGACGAGGAGGAGGAGGAGGAGGAGGAGGAGGAGGAGGAGGAAGAGGAGGAGGAGGAGGAGGAGGAGGAGGAGACGTGCTCCGAGGAGCAGGGGGCGGGGGGAGGAGGAGGTGAGCCAGGGCGGCGTGAGGGCGGACACGGCGGGAGCCCCCGCAGGCTGGCTGGTCCGACGGCAAGAAGAGTTGGTGCTGCGAGCACGCCCAGAAGGCGACGATGAAGCCGACGCCGACGTCTTCGACGACGACGCCGACGCCGACGCCGACGACGACGACAACGACGCTCACGACGACGCTCACGACGACGCTCACGACGACGCTCACGACGACGACGACGACGACGCTCACGACGACGCTCACGGCGGCGACGACGACGACGACGAACAGCGGCCGCTTAGCTGGAACAACCCAGAAGATTCTGCTGCTGCCAGGGATGGCACATCGGCCGCCTATTTGGGTCATGCCGTTGGCCTTCGGATGGTCTGCGTGGCCCCCAGAGGCTCCGCCTCGGGCCTCCAGGGGGCCTCCTGTGGGGTCTGTCTTGACCTCTGGAGGCCCCCAGGGCGTCTTTCTCGCCGCCTCTTGGTCGCGGCTGGCCCCTGGCCCTCCCCGCTTGGCTCGTAGGGAGGACCGCCCTCTGCGGGCATCTGCGGGCATAGGGCTGCGAGCAGCCCGCCGGCGATGACTGCGCGCGGCGACGCCCACGACTACAACGGCGACGCGGACGACGCTCACGACGACAGCCACGCTCACGGCGGCAACGACGCTCACGACGCCGACGCCGACGCCGACGCCGACGCCGACGCCGACGCCGACGCCGACGCCGACGCCGACGACGACGACGACGACGACGACGACGACGACGACGACGACGACGACGACGACGACGACCACGGCGCCGGCGGCGGCGGCGGCGGCGACGGCGACGGTGACGGCGACGGCGACGACAACAACGACAACGCCGACGAGGAGAGCGATGCTCACGACGACGACGACGACGACAAGGACGACAAGAACGACGCCGGCGACGACGACGACGACGACGCCAGCGACGCCCACGACGTCGACGACGACAGCGACGACGATGACGCCAGCGGCGACGACGCCGTCCCTGAGATCCGACGGACGTTGCGAAAAAATGCAACGTCGTGAGAAGTCACGAGGAAGGCCCTCGACCCCTAGACCCCATCGTGCTGCGGCACTTGTCGAGCCGCGTCGACACGTGGCGGCCCCTGGGCCCGGAAGACTGGTCGAAGACGCCCAGCGTGAGAAAATCGCAGCGCCCAAATCTCGGGGGAGTTACAGTCAAAAACCATAATAAGGACGCGCGGTAAGGACGCAAGATCCTTGGAAGCCGAAGTTGGGATTTTTGGGGCGGCGGACGACGAGAACCCCAAGGACGCAAGAGCAAGGAAGAGCAAGGACGCAAGGGTACCCTGAGCAAAGTCGCGCGTCCTTACTAGGGTTTTTGACTGTAGGCTCAACATCGGTCCGCGGACCTCGTCCTGGGGCCCCGCAGCACCCGTTTCCCGAGCTGCGCCCAGGCGTGGCGCTGAGGGGCCCCCCCTCCCCCGAAGGCCGCCTGCCGGTGTCGCTCGCTCGCGCCCTCCGCTCCTCGCAGCGCCCGGCCTCTCGCGCCGACGCCGCCGCCGCCGCCGCGCCCCGCAGGGCTGCGAGCAGCCCGCCGGCGGCGGCGGCGGCTTCTGCTGCTTCTCGGCGGGCGGCCCGGGCGGCTGCGGCGCGTGCCCCGCCGCGGCGGTGGCGGCCGCGGACAGCGTCTGCGGCGCCTCGGCGGGGGACTGCGAGGGTTGCGGCGGGGGCTCCACGTGGTGCCCGGTCGCCGGCGGCCGCAACTCAAGAGGGGAAAAAACACACAGACACAATTAATCCTCGATTCCCCAGAAAATATGGTAAAATATGGGCAGTGGGGGGGAAGACAAAAACCCAGAAAATATGGGAAAAGATGGGGGATACTTTTATTTGTGTATATTTATTTGTGTGTCCTGGGGCCCCTTCAGCAACCCACGCAGGCGGCGTCGCGACGTGAGGGCATCACGAGGGGGGGTGACGGCTGGGGGGGGGGATGTGCAAAATGGGCGGGGCCGTGATGTCTCCCCGGGTCCCACGGCTCCCACATCTCATCTCAATGCGCCCCTGGGGCCCCCTGGCCATCGGCGGCTGCAACCAATACGGACGTGAGAGTCGGCTGTGGGCCAGAGGTCGCCCAGCACTGGTTCCGGCCAGAAGGAAGGGGTGGCGAGGTCTGAGGTGCTGGGTTTGAGTTCGCTTCTTGCCTTTCTCACTCGTCGGGGACCGTTTTCGGGCCCTGGGATCGTCAAAGACGGATCCGGGGTGAAAAGTTGCACCAGGTGGACCCTGGGATGGGTCGGGGACCGATTTTGGGCGGAGCTGGCTCCAGGGGCGGCCAGGGATGCGTTTGGGAGCCCGCCCCCCCGCCCCGACCCGCTCGTCCCCCCCCCCACCCCACCTCGGCGCCCCCTCCCCCTCAAACGGCATTTTGGACCCCAAGGGAGGGGGGAAGGAGGAGGGGGACAGCCAATCATCTCACGCGCCAGGAACTTTTGCTCGGCGGGGCGCGGCGGCGGCCCCGGCGACACCCTATGCCTTAAGCAGGCGGATGAGGTGTCGCTCCGCTCCACTGGGCGGGAGGCTGGGAGCAGCTCGGGGGGCGCTGACGCCTGGGAATGGGGACGTGAGTAATTAGCGTGTCGCGCCGGAGCGTGCGTGGTGGGCAAGAGCCAGCGGAGCGACACTGGTACGCCAATGCTCCTGACCGTATGGTCCAGGGCCGCCCAGGGCCCGCCCACTCTCCCGCCCCCCCGGCGCCCGCGGGACCGGGCGCCACCCCCTCCCTGATGGGTCCCCCCCGTCCCCGCCGCCCCCCCCCCCGGTGGGGGTGGGATGGTGCGGCTGTGGGACCCTCTTCGCCGCCGTCGTCGTCGTCGCCTCCCTGTGGGTGTGGCGTGGTGTTGCAGTGCTTCGTGGAGCGGGAGGTCGTCCTCGTCCTCGAACCCCTCCTCCTCCTCCTCCTCCTCCTCCTCCTCCTCCTCCTCCTCCTCCTCCTCCTCCTCCACCTCCTCGTCGTCGTCGTCGTCGTCGTCGTCGTCGTCGTCGTCGTCGAGGTCATCGCGACGCTGGCGGTGTGAGGCCGCCGCCGCCGGCCTGGCCTGCAGCCTGCGGCGGCCGCCCCCTCGGTAGAGAGGGCGCGGAGCCGTGGCGGCCGCGCCACCGCCGCCTGCGAGAGGCCGCCCTGCGCTGCCGCCCGCCGCCGCCGCGGGTCGGCCTCGCCGCAGGCGGCGAAGAACAAGACACTGCACCAGCAGACGTCCGAAAACCCGATGGCAGATCGAGCGGGTCGTCGGATGCTTTCGGCGGCGCTCGGCGGCTTTCTCGCTTGGGGGGTGCGCTCCAGCAGCCGCGCCTCGCCGAGGGCGCTCCTCTCTGCCCGTGTCGCCCCCGCAATTATCCTTCCCGACTGGCCGCCGGAGGCCCGAGCTATGACCCGCATGCCAGATTCGGCGGCGCGGAGCCGCGGAGCGTCCGCCGTCGCCACAGCCGTCGCCGCCGCCGTCTGAAGAAGAGACTGCCCCAGCAGAGCACCCTGATAGCAGCAGTGGTGAAGAGGTGGGCCGAGGAGTGGGAGGTCGGCGGCACAGGGGGGCAGTAGCGAGAGCACGACCGCGTGCCTCACCGCGTGCTGTTTTGCATCCGGGCCAAGCGTGTAGCCATATAGGCGAGAGCACGTCGCCCCCAGCGCGCTCCGCGCAAGGAGCGCAGGTCCAAGAACTCCGCCGGCAGTCCGACAGCTTACGGTTGGGAACTTGTGCTTGGCGCGGCGCGGCGGCGGCCCCGGCGACACGCTGTGCCATGCGAGCGGATAGCATGTCGCTTCGCTCCGCGGGGCGGGAGGCTGGGAGCAATTCGGTACGTTGACGCGCGGGGACCGCGAAGTGGATAGCGTGTCGAGCCGACGCGTGGTGGGCCAGCAAGAGCGGAGCAACACGCTATCCAAAAGTTGCCGACCGTATGCTTGCGCCGAGGCGGCGCTCTTGGGGGGCGCCTGGGGCCCAGGCCATGGGCCTGGACGGGGGCGGCGGATGTGCATACGGTCGAATTTGATTAGGAAGTCGACCCTGTCAAATCTGAGGCGTTCCAGAAAGGGCCTCGCCGTCGAGGGTCGAAGGAGTTGCCTTCTCTTCCTCGGCGGAAGGGGGCGGAACGCGGCGGCAGTAAAACGAGGCCGCTTCCGCGCTTCCGCCTGCGGAAGTCGGCGGAAGGCCGGCGGAAGCCGGCGGAGATCAAAATCGGCCTTGCAAGAGATGGCAATGTTTTTGGTTCGAGGTCTCCAGAGTCTGCCAAATCAAGGGTACCCTTATGTCCAGTGTTTCGCGACCCATGCCTTCTTCATTCCCATAGCAGTGTGGTCCTCGGAGGGGTCTCGCGTCCGCTCGCGTGTCCTCTCAAATCAAATTCGACTGTAGATCTCCTCCTCCTCCTCCTCCCATCCCTCCTCCTCCTCCTCCATCCTCCTCCTCCTCCCTCCCCCTCCCATCCTCTCCTTCATCCTCCTCACTCCTCCTCCTCCTCCTCCTACCTCCCATCCTCCTCCTCCTCCTCTCCTCCATCACGCCTCCTCCTCCTCCTCTCGCACCAGGGGCGGCGGCTGTGCCGCCCGGCGCTGCCGCGCGGAGGGGGCCGCGGCTGCCCGGGCGGCGGCGCGCCTCCGTGCGAGCGCGCCGCGGCCGTCCGCGCGGCGGCGCGGCCGTCGCCGCCGGCGCGGCCCAGGCGACCCCAGGGGGGAGGAAGTGGTACCTCGGGGAACAAAAGGTGTCATGAACATCAGATCGTCGTGGGCCCCAGGGGGGAGGACGTGGTATCTCCACGAAGATGTTCGGGACATGCGGGGCATGGAGGGGGACGACGGGCACCTCGAGATTGTGGACATACATGGGGGGCCTCCTGGCATCTGTGCCTATAGGGGAACAAAAAGTGTCATAAACATAAAAACTCGGAGGTCCGCGCGGATTTCTCGGATCGGCGCTGGACGCCCCTCCCTGGCGCGCGGAGCGCGCCAGGGGCGGCGCAGGAGGCGCCGCCGGGGGGCCCCAGCGCCGATCCGAGAAATCCGCGCGGACCTCCGAGTTTTTATGTTTATGTCACTTTTTGTTCCCCTAGCATCGCTCGGACGTGTGCGTTGTTTCTCGGCGAGGGCCATCTTGGAGCATCTTGGCGATC
>CAUYUJ010007069.1:147412-167412 GCA_963575745.1 Prorocentrum cordatum
CTTCCTCCTCCTCCTCCTCCTCCTCCTCCTCCTCCTCCTCCTCCTCCGTCTCCTCCGTAGCCATTTTGGCTCAAGTTCGAAACGTTTCCCTGGCGCTTCGAACTTGTTCGCGGCCGAGGGGACGGCTCAGAGCGCCCTTCTTGCGAGGACAGTCCTCGCGGCACTTGAGCTTCATTGCTCGTGCCCTGCGGCCACGATCTCAGGTTTCGCTAGTTTCCGTGCTCACATCAGCAGCCATGGCCATATCTCCTGAGCTGCAGGCCTCGCTTGAGATAGTGTTCGAGAAGCAGAAGAACTGCATCCGTGAAGTGGTCCAGCAGGAGATTCAGACGGCGGCGTCAGGTTTGCAGGGGCAGATCTCCACGCAGGGAGCCGAGCAGAGTGCACTCCGAGCCGACCTCCAGAAGCACAGTGAGCGTCTCACGGCGCTCGAGTCCAGTGGCAGTACGACAGGGAGTACGCGGACTGCGCACAGTTACCAATCTTCGTTGAGCGGCGGTCCGTCAGTTCGACAGTTTCACGGAGACAAAAGCCAGGAGAGTGACGCCAGTGATTGACCTCGAGAGCGACCCAAGCGTCCGTTTCGTGGGCACATTCCCGAGGCCGTTGCTGATGAAGACGCGCCTATCCCACTGGCGCCAGATGCAGGAGCACTTCCCCGAGCTCAAGGACGACAAGCGGGTGACCGCCGTCTTCCACGGGGTGAGCCAGGTCTACAAGCTGAAGTTCGTCAACAAAGAGGACGCGAGGAGCTTCCAGACCAAGATGAACGACGTGAACATGGAGTGGGTAGATTTCCGCGACGGCAAGAAGTACCCGCTCAGGGTCAGGGGCGATTTGCCTCTCCACGTTCGCCAGAAGAAGAGGGCTTTCTCGGGGTTCTATTGCGACGTACTCACGAAATTGCAGGCCAGTCAATCGTGGACGGATGGTTGCAAGCTAGGTGTCAACGGGCACAAAGGGGTCCTGCAGGTGGTGACGAACGACGACGTCTACGAGCTAGTGCAGGCAGTGCAGCAGGGAGAGGACACCTTCAAGCTAGAGCCGATCTACCCGAGCTTGCTGCACTTTGATATCACGAAGGACGTAATCGATGAGCTCATCGCCGCTCTTTGAACGGCGAGCACAGGGCACCTCGGCCATGAATTTGAGAGCCCAGGCTCGGCAGCGCGCGGGGTTTGCTGCGCCCAGCCTTGTGCTCTAGAGCCACACTGTTCTCTTTCCTCCCTTCTCTCACCGCCAGCCAGTAGTAGAGCAGAAGCATCGGTTTTTCCGCCCCCCCTCCTCCCAATCTTCTTACTATAAACCTGATGCACCGTTTCGGATATCGACATGGAACTCCCAGGCCCTCATTGGGTCGATGAATGCCGATCAAATTCGTGTCCAACACAAGTTTCATAAACTTCATGCCGTTCTCCAACGAAACCAGATCGTGTGTCTACAAGAAACTCATGGTGCTCCAGGGGACCTTCCGCATCTCGAGCGTGAGTTCAGGTATCACTCTATATTTGGCTCCTTCTGCTCACGCGCTTCTGCTGGTGGCTTCCTCACTTGTGTTGCCAACGAGCTGCTGAGAGACTTCCCCCACTCCGACTTCCAGGAGACTGCGCCAGGCCGGGCTGCAGTTTCGAATCTGAGCGGCCCCAAGGGAGAGTTGCAAATCGTCAATGTCCACATTGACCCCGAACTTCCCGACCCCGCGGTCCGAAGGCAGTTCCAGGCTATCAAATCCATCCTGGGGCCCTCTCTGAGCTCCACGTCCTTCATCCTTGGGGATTTCAGCTGCCGCGAGTCAGGGGAAGGTAGGTTCAATGCCACTCACGGGACCGAGCGCTTCGCGTCTGCCAGGCGTGCAGCTCTATTTCGCTTTCTCTTTCCTCAACACGCAGAGCTTGAACAGCCACAATGTGCACATCGGCGGGTCATCGCACAGCCTACAGAATCAATATCCCATGGTAGATTGGACAGGATCTATTGCAGCATCCCTACCCCTGAGCTTCTGGACCTTAGCCCTACATGTAACACGGCATGGAACATCACGGATCTCATCTTCCCCTTCCGATCACGTCTCCGTGTGCCTCTCGCTGCAGCCCTGGAAGCCGCACCGCGAGACGTACCTTCCGCCCTGGGCGTTCATGCGCCACTCCTTTGCGAAGTAAGACCTTGCAGAGGGTCAGGATTTCAGTTCCGCTCCAGCTGAGAAGCTGGAGGAAATCAAGTTGTTGATTACTGCGGCTGGCAACCGCGCCAAGTCCGACATGTTTAAGGCCTCAGCCTCCTCCCTGGCAGAGAAGCTGGCGTGTTGTCTCAGACTTGTTCGTGCTCGTAGGTCTGGGCTCGGTAAAGCAGCAGCTGATGCAGCCCATGCTTACCCCATCCTCCTCACCTTCTACGATCACGAGACTATGGTATGGAATGAATGGTCTAACTTCCATACCCGCCTCTCCTCCCTAATGAATCAGGAGCTTGCGAAGGAGGAGGAGAACCTCAGGGACCCTGATGGCAACCCTCAGCTCAACGCAGACTTTCACCTGATGAGGATAAGGCGGCTGGCAAAAGCTTGGAAGGCGAAACAGAGAACCATCTGTCTCCGCGGGATCGTGGATCATAACGGGTTCGCCCATGCTGAGCCCTCGGTGTGTGCGCAGCTGCTTTGTTCTCACTGGGGCAATGTCTTTGGCGCCTGGAAGGGCACCGCGGATCCTGGAGGCCAATTTCTGGATCTCGTTCCCCCCATGGGCCCCGACGAGTACCAATGCACAAATTCGACTCACCAGAGATTTCCCTGGAGGAAAACTTTCGACCAGTTCCTGGATCTCCAGCGCAGGAAAAAGGGTTCTGCCCCAGGACCCGACGGCCTGAACTACAGCGCTTGGAGAGCTGCTGGACCTGTTGCCCAGGAGGCATTGTTCGAGCTTTACGAGCACGTTCTAGACGGGGGCCATGTGAGCCGCGAGTTCAATGCTGCTCCGCTCGTTTTCCTGGCCAAGGGTGAAGTAGATGATCCTGGAAATGTTCTGAATGGGGCCGATGAAACGCGCCCGATTGCTCTTTCGAGCACCGATAACAATATCGCATCGTCGCTGATCGCCTCGCCCATAGTTCAAGTTCTTGCAGACCGGGGGCATTCGTCGCAAAGAGGTTTCATTAAGGGCAGGAACATCATGGACAACGTGCTAGAAGTAGACTTTAACATGGTGTTATGGAAATCCGTTCTCGGCCATAAAGACTGCGGTGCATGTCTCTATGATTTTCGTGCTGCATGTCCGTCCGTATTGCACGAGTGGATCTGGAAAGTTATGCGTTCTGATCAGTTCCCTGAATTTATTGCCACTGCGATTATGACCCTGTACCAGAATATTTTTTGTTGGATTCACTTCAGAGGATCCCCCAAGTTCTCTTTCACGGCCCTGAGAGGAGTAAAATAAGGATGCCCATTATCTGGTGTATTATTTGTTCTGTGCCTAGATCCTCTGCTGCGCTTTATCAGCCTGATCCCCGCGGACTTGCCGAAGCAAGTCTCCGCGTTCGCAGATGACCTCGGCTTGGTGGCCGCCGACATTTTTCGCGCGCTCGGCCCTGTCGCCCGCGCGATCGTGCAGTTTGACTTCTCCTCGGGCTTGATTTTGAACACCGCCAAGTGTGTGATAATCCTCACTGACCCTGGCAAGCTGGAGAATGCCGTTGCCAAGTTCAGGGAGGCAGGGATAAAAGTGCACAAGATTAATAGTCAGTTTTTTGGGAAGCGCCTTGGATTTATTCTTGGAGCCGACGGCCTGGACCGTTCCTGGAAAACCGTTGGTGCCAAACTTCTGGCTCGGGCCCACATGGTAAAACATCTTGGGGAAGGACTAATTACCAGTCTCGTTGCCCACAACAGATATGCCCTTCCTGTCGCCTCATCTATTGGTCAAGGCTTCCGGCCCAACAAATTCGTGCTACAAATGGAGAGGGAGGCGCATCAATTGTATACATGCAGCCCTCGCCACTCTTTCCCGCCTGGACTGTTTCATCGTTTCCAGGAGCTCGGCCTAGGTGTGCAAGCGAATTCTCTCGAGGTGCAGAGCCGCGCTGCCAGGCGACGATGTCCTCCATTATTTGAGCTGTGGCGTATGTCGCCCCGTCCCTCAACGCCTCCTCCCTGCTCTTCCTGAAGACTACGGTGGTGATCTCCTGAGTTCCTTCCTCTCTCACCTTTTCCATCTCTCGGGCCCCGATGCTCTGCCTAGTTATCTTGTTGCATTGGACGCCATCCATTCGTCCTTTCAAGCTTTGCGTGCCTCTCCCCCCGTCTCTCAGCAGTTTGCGCAGCAAGTCATACAGGGTAGGCTCCGAGTGTCAGTCAGGCGTTCGCCTAAGCTGCAGGGCCTTCTTCACTAGCCGCGGACAAGCAGGACACTGACGAGCGGGGCTCCTCCTCCTCCGTCTCCTCCCTGTCCTCCGTCTCCTCCCCCGTCTCCTCCTCCATTTTGTCCAGCGTCCCTTCTCCCCCTTCTCCCCCTCCTCCTCCTCCTCCTCCTCCTCCTCCTCCTCCTCCTCCTCCTCCTCCCTCTCCTCCTCCTCCTCCTCCTCCTCCTCCTCTTCGTCTTCCTCCTCCTCCGTTCAAATCTCCGCCCCCTCCTCTGTCTCACCTCCGTCTCCTCCCATGTCTCTTCCTCCTCCTCCTCCTCCTCCTCCTCCGTCCCTTCAATTCTCCTCCTCTTCCTCATCCATCTCCTCCTCCACTCCTACATCTGTTCCTCCTTATCCTCCTTTTCCAGCTCCCTCATGGCATCCGGGAGTCCCCCCAGGGTGAGGCCCACGATCTAGACGAGGACAGCCCGTGTTGCAGGCAAACGCGAGTACGTTCAAACCGCCCTTTGAGGATGAACAATTGCTCCAGGGATCCCTTGCAGACTTGCCTCTCGACCTTTCCTAGGGAACTGAGGAGGAGAAGGAAGAGGACGAGTAGGGAAAGGGGAGGATAGTAGTCGTGAGCAGGGAGAGGAGGAGGAGGAGGAGGAGGAGGAGGAGGCGGAGGAGGAGGAGGACAAGAAGGCGGAGGAGGAGGAGGAGGAGGAGGAGGAGGAGGAGGAGGGGGAGGGGGAGGAGGAGGAGGAGGACGACGAGGAGGAGGAGGAGGAGGAAGGAGGAGGAGGAGGAGGAGGAGGAGGAGGGGGAGGAGGAAACGAAAGAGGAGGAGGAGGGAAGAAAGAGGAGGAGGAGGAAAGAGGAGGAAAGAGAGGAGAAAGAGGAGGAAAGAGGAGGAGGAGGAGGAGGAGGAGGAGGAGGAGGAGGAGGAGGAGGAGGCGTAGGAGGCGGAGGAGAAGGCGGCTGAGAGGTGGAGGAGTCGGAGTGTAGGATGAGGAGGCGGCCAGCGGAGGGGCGATTCGAGGAGATGGGGAGCAGAGGCAATCTAGGTGCGCTCGCGTCATACCTGACGTACCACCACTCCTTCCCAACCGTAACATTGCGTAGCGCCCCTCTCTATTCCCACAGTCGTTATGTCGAAGAGGACAACGAACCCCAAAGGGTACGCGATGCATAGCATGGCATACCACTGCGTAGTCAAGCATGGCATGTCAGAACATTGCAGCGTAAAACACGGCATCGCCTGGCGGTGCATGATATAGTATTACATGACATGCCATTGCATGGCATGTCACTACGTAGCCCAGCGTTGCATATACAGCATTGCAGAGCCAAACATAACAGCGCATACCAGCGGCACAGAACGTAGCATTGACAGTTTGGAACTGAGGCCAGAGGACCCACAATTTGGAAATGAGGCCGATGCTGCATTGGTAGCACCAGTCGGAGGGACTGACACCGCGGAAATGAGGCCAGCGTTGCAGCGGGAACATTCGGCAAGACCGAAAGCACGGAAATGAGACCAGCGGTGCAGCGGGAATACCAAGACCAGCGTTGCAGCGAAGTCACATGCTCGAAGGACCAGAAGCGCGGAAATGGTGCCAGCGCTGCAGCGCCAACGCAGTTTTGAAGAACCGAGAACGATTGGATTGGAAACAGCAACTGAAGAAGTACCAACTGTTGAAACCCGGTGTACGAAAAAACAATACGCGGAGAGGCCAGGACATCTTCCGGGCAGAGTCAGGGGAGGGAGGAGCGTAGTATTCGTAATGTGTCACTGTGGAAGGGGGAAGGAGAGGAGCACGAGGTGGATGCGCGGCGAGC
The DNA here is from genome assembly GCA_963575745.1 of Prorocentrum cordatum. Lineage (NCBI taxonomy): Eukaryota > Dinophyceae > Prorocentrales > Prorocentraceae > Prorocentrum > Prorocentrum cordatum. The sequence continues at coordinate 153,587 of CAUYUJ010007069.1, forward strand.
AGCAGCGATCCTACCTGCAGCCAGGCGCGCCCGAATTGGCTCTGCAACGAGCCATAGGCGGCCCCCGCGCGTCCCAGCGCGGCCAGGCCACCCCCCCCCCGCGGGCTTGCCTGCTCGCTCGCGCGGGCAGGCCACGAAAAGGGCGCCCCCCGCTCCCTCCCGAGAGGCCCAGCGGTCGGCGAGCCGCGGGGGCTGCGGCGCGAGAACCGGCGACTACACGGGGTGTGGCTGTATCCTATTGCTAATTCCTACTGCTCATCTCTAGTTCTTCGAAAATTCCTGGATTTTCTGGGAGCCAAGATCCTTTCGTTTTTGATTGTTCTATCCTGGGCCTCTTCCTGGCCACCGGGGGGCCAGGAACAATTGGAAACGAGCACAACTAGAAATGAGCACGATTAGACATGAACGACGTGTACGCCAGGGTGTGGTTTGCAATCTGCGTCGTTGGGGCTTCGGGGGGGCGCCGCGTTACCCTCGTTGGGCCTCCTCGGGGTGCGGCGGAGGACCCTGTCGAGGTCCTCGCCCGCCTCCCAGGGTGCGGGTTGCAAACCATACCCTTTGCAAACCACATCCTTCGGAGACGCCGAGAGGTCCCCCCGGGGCCCTGAAGCAAGAGCCTCGGCTGGCATTCCGCGCTTTTGTGGGGTGGTTCGCAGCTTCTCCCCCTGTCCTCCTCCTTCTTCTGGTTTTTTTTGGTTGTGTCTGCCTTCGTTTGTTTTGTTGTGCCTCACCGTGGCCCTGCCGCTGCTTGGATCCAAGTGGCCGCCGACCAAGAGCATGTCTTTGTTAGGGCGGGGAGGGGCCGGCAGCCGCGCGTCGCGGCAGGGCTTTTCCCACGGGAGCCCCCGGGCGCAGCCTCTGGCGGAGGCCCCAGCGGAAGCAGAGCTCGAGAGAGAGAGGGAGAGAGGCCCAGCAGGTCGCTTGCGCGCAAGAGTGGCGATTGGCCCGGAGCGGCCCGTGGTGCGGGCCCGCTGGGGTCCCCCGATCGCTTCGGCATGCGATGTGATGGCAGCGGCCAGCGCGCTTGGGTTCGCCCCCCCCCACCCCCCCCAGGCTCCCCAGAAAGCAGCGCACCGAAGGTCAGTGCTGCCGAGGGTCACTCTTGCATGTGGCCGTTTCGGGGCAAGGGCGGCGGCATGCTCAGAAGGCAGAGGTTGTCACAGGAGAGGTAGGACCAGTGCAGCAGGAGACGGAAGGCAGAAAGGGGCATGTGCGGATGAAGCTGGGAGGAACGAGGAGGGATGTGTAGAGGAGAAAAAAGAGGAGAAGGAGGTGGTGCATGGGGACGGGCAAGGTTAAGGACGAGGGAGAAGAGGGACCGAGAAAGGAGAAGTGCGGGGGGCGTTAGAGAGGAGAGGCACGTTTGAGGGAAGCCGGTGGGCAACGACTGACGAATAGTCCTTGCTTCCTGCCTACCTTCCTCCTTTGCCTCCTCTTCCTCCTCCTTCTCTTCCTCCTCCTCCTCCTCCTCCTCCTCCTCCCTTTTCATCTTCTCCACCTAGTGCCACGGCTGCACGGGAAGGGCTACGCCTGGCTGTGGCGTGGGCAAGTGGAGAGAATTTGCGGACATACGGGGCGGGAGTTCGCTGTAAGATGCAATAGGGCCATGCTTGTGAGAAGGCTGGGCGCACCCGCGAAGTCGGCAAAGTCTGCAGTCATAGGGGTACCAGTCGGAGGCAACGGTGCGCACAAAACAAAACCATGAGTTCGATAATGTCCGCCTGCGCTGCCGCGCATCCCCGCCACCGCGCTTTAACCACTAAGCATTACAAGCGGACCTTACCAGGCGGGACCCCGTGGCACATCCAAAGTTTCCGGCGGACCTAGGGACCTTGCAGGCGGGATCTTATGGGGCCTTGTGGGCATCCCCCAGTGGCACCCAAAGCAACCCAGATGGCGCAGGGGCTCGATGGGCGGGCGGGACTCAATGGGACCGCACGGGCGCCTAGAGCACCCAAAATCACCGGCGGACAATACGGGACCATACGGGCGAGACGCGGGACTTCATGGCAGCCAGAAGTTCCCAGCGTTGCAAGACAAATCTTTGAAAGGACAGACTCCCAACGTGAAGGCACTGTTCCGGCGTGGCGGGGGGGTGCGGGGCAAAAACGGCAACGAGGGGACCGTCCCACCAGCCGTGGCACGGTGCGGTGGTGGATCTGCGGTTGATGGGGCCACGAGGCCGCCTCGGTGTGCACGCCATGCGAACACGGTGCAGCTGCAGTGTCACCGCTGCGGCGTGCGAGCGTCGTGCGAGCGTGTCGCAGCCAGTGCGGTGGCGGTCACGCAGTCCAGGTGCGGCGATTGTTCGGGGCCAGAGCCATCCTGGCTCAGGCCACCTGGCTCAAGCCATGTGGCTCACGCTTGCGTATGAACTCTGCAAGCGCTTATCGACCCTTTGACATGATAGCTTCACGATGAAGAAAATGGCGGCCGCCACCGCGAACAGCTTTATTTTGCTCGCTTCACTGTCATCATGTTCTTGCTTCCAGCTTGCGTCTAACTTTGAGCCTGAGCCCGCACCTACACGATGGACAAATTGCTCTGCTCCGGGATGTCCGCCAACTGCAGATGCTAGGGGGGGCGAGACCACGGAACAGACAGTTGCAGGGCAAAAGCCTTGGAAAAGTTGGAACCATTGTCGCCTCCGTCACGCGATGGATTCAATAGGGAAGAGGAACGTGACGTTTACAGTTCTTGGCGGGTCTGCTACAGCTGGCGCCGGCTTGCCCGTGGGGCAGCTGAATTGGTTCAAACATCTGGAGCGCATGGTCTCCCACAGCATGACAGGAGCAAAGTTCAAGAATGCGGCTCAAGGGGGGACAGAATCGTTTTGGGGTGCCTCGTTGATGGACTCCGTCGTTGGCGATACGGATGTTCTTCTCTGGGAGTACGCAATTAATGATTTCAAAGGTTCTAGCACTGGTTATCCAGAAGAGAGTCCAGAATCCATGCGTAAAGGAATTGAGTTCTTCATCCGGAGAGGTTTGCAGCTTCCCTCTAGGCCTGCTCTTGTCTTCGTTTACTTGTACGACGCAGCAACGCACTACGACACGTTTCACTCAACTGCCCTTTCATATCAGAACATTGTTCTCCAGCAGTTTGCAGACGCTGGTGTGGACATCATTGTTGTACCTGTTTCTGAGTCGCTGCGTTTCATTGGTGCCCAAACTGAGATGAATGATCATCATCCAGGGCCAAGGGGCCACGAGGCCATCTCGCAGTCTGTTTGGAAGGAGATGCGCTGGGCAGCCGCTGAAGCACACGAATCTTGTTCGCCAGAAGAATACAAAGCTGCTGCGTCTGCTGCAGATATTCCCGAGGGTTCAGACTTCGCGAAAGACAACTTTTTGCATGCGCTTCAACAGATGAGATCTGTATCTGGCACCCCTGTTCAGCCTCGCTTCGGGAAGTCAAACTTCAGTACGGATGCCTGCGAATTGGGTGAGGCCACTCTGGAAAATTTCACGAATTGCAGTGAGGTGGTCATGGACATTTTCGGGAAAGGTGAACCGGGGCGGGCGGATCGGAAGATCGGGTATGACATCCCGCCGTGCGCCGGAAATCGCATCTTACGCATCAGGATGGGCGGTCTTGCCGAAGGTGATTCGAGCGGCTTCATCGGCATGCACGTGGGCGGTGGCAAAGACGCAAGGAACGAATGGCCACATACGATTCGCATTCGTATTGACGGCCACCAGCCAGCGGAATTCACACCACGTTCAGCAGTCAACAGGTTTGGTGCCGTATTCAATCTTTGGATTCCTCTCAATCTGAGTGCAGCCAGGCGCACGACCTCGCAGGAGCTAGCCTTAGCGTTGTGCATGCCAGAGGACAACGTGACTGGAAACTGGCAGGAGTCTTTCTGGAGTCCTTTCCATAACGGAGGAGGCCGCGTCGATTGGATTACTGTGTTCGTTGGTGCATAGCGACGGGGTCAACCCGTCTTCTGCCTCGGTCTCTCCGTGCTTCTCGCCCTGCGCCGCATCCTGCCAACGCCCTCCTTTCGCCCACCTTGGCCGCCTGCCCTCGGCCTCGCCCCGTGCGAGCAGCACCCTGGCCCAAGAGCATCTACGTGTGCCTCTTGGGGCTCCGTGAGCGCAGAGGCATCCATTGCCTCACGCGTATCGGTCCTTTTCTCATCTCGCCTCTCCCTTCCACTTGGCATCGATCGGACGTGTGCATTTTTCCGTCGGCGAGGACCATCGAGGAGCATCCTTGATCGTTTGGCGAAAAAAACCACGCACGAAACCGAAAAAAGCACAGGGGATGGACGTCCGAGCGATGCCCAGTCCGTGCCTCTCTTCAGCTCGAGCTGCGCCCAGTCCCCGGTCAGTTTACATGTTCTGCTGCATTCTCTTGCGGGTGCGCCCGATGCAAAAGCAAGACGTGGCTGTCGTGATCAGGAAGGGGGCGCAGCAGGGACATCGGGTGAGAAGCTGACCTGCCAACAACAGGTGCCCCGTAGGCACTTCTCATGCCCCGTTGGGCCTCGTGACCCCTCTCCCTGGGAGCCGTGCGCGCTGGACGAAGCCGAAGATTGACGAAACATGCGCGACAAGACTCTCGCAGCAAGATGTCCCATCCTGCACGCGTGTGTTCACACCATTCTTCGAGGCGCCCGCGTCGTTATGGCATGAGTGGGCGTGCGGATGACCGCAGGCGTCGGCGTGCGCTGTGGAGCACGCGGCAGCGCTTTGGCCAAGAGGATAGAAGGAGAAGGTGCGACAAGGCTCAAATCGGGCGTGTTTCATCTTCCTCGTCATCCTCCTCGACCTCCCCCATCCTCCTCGTCCTCCTCTTTTCAGTCCGCCGCCTTCCCGTTACCTTTATCCCGTCGTCCTCTTTTTACCTTCTCATCTTCCCTCCTGTCTCTCCTCGTCTTCACCCTTCTTCACCTCCTCTTCTTCTTCCTCCTCCTCCTCCTCCTCCTCCTCTGCATTCTCCTCTCACTTTCTCCTCTCACTTTCTCTTCCTTTTCTTCTCACCCTCCCACCTCACTGCCGCCGACACCCCCCTTCAGATTGCTTGCATGGCTGGGTCGGCTGGTTGGCTCACCGTCTGGACGGACGGCTGGCAGGTTGGTTGGCTGACAGGAGGGTGGGAAAGTTGGCCTGGTGGGTGGCGGGCTCGGAGCGAAAGTCCACAGTTGTTCACAGGAGGAGGAGGAGGAGGAGGAGGAGGAGGAGGAGGAGGAGGAGGAGCGAGCATTCCTCTCTTGCGTACCTGGCTTGCGTATGTACAGCGACCGCCGGGCCACGGGATGCCCGAGAGTCCCGAGCACCCTGCTCGCCAGTCCTCCACACCCCTCCTCCTCCTCCTCCTCCTCCTCCTCCTCCTCCTTCTCCTCCTCCTCCTCCTCCCTCCTCCACCTTCCTCCTCCTCCTCCGCCCGCCAGTCCAGCACGTGGCGCCCGCCAGGCCCGAGGTCGCCCGAGAGTCCCGAGTGCTTCGCCCGCCAGCCGCGCATGCCGCGTCGAGGGCGGGCAACAATGGCAGACACACCAGCAGCCGACACGAGAGGCGTTCTGGCGTTCCGCCGTCCACGTGCACACCGAGAGCGGGCACCGAGCACGCGCAGCAAGAGACACGCAAGAACTTGCATCGATGACGTGATGCAAGAGTGCGCGCACCTACGCACAGCTTCTCCCAGGTCTCTGGGTTCACGCGCGCTGGCGGGCCCCTTGCGCGCGCACTCCAAGACCCACCGATTGCGAGCGGGCCCGTGGGCGGGCCCCGCAACGGCCGCGGCGCATGCCGGGGTCGAAACGGCGCAACCCTGCCGTGCCTGCTCTCCTCATCCGCTGCCCCTTCTGCCCATCGGTTCACGCGCCAGTAGTGCTCTCTCACTGCGAGAGGAGAAGGCGTCCGTCGTCTCCAGCCTACGGCTCCATGGCAGGGTTGCCTCTCGGATCCTTCCCCGAGCGTGTCGTGCTCCTCCCGGCTGTGCCTTCGGGCGTCGGGCTCGCCGGGTCTGCAGGAGGTCTCCAGCATGCCTTCCGCCAGCCGTGCAGGGCTGCGGTCCCACACCCCACGGGCGGGCGCCCGGGCGCGCGCGCGCGGCATCTGCCCATGTTGCTCGTGGCGGGACTTGCCGCGAACCGAGCACGCGCGCGCGCGCAGTGCGCGGTGCGACCCACGGCCCTTCTGCCTCTGCCCGGCCGCGCAGCTGCGCCGAGCGCGGAGGTGCTCGGCGCGTCTGGCCGAATAGGAGGAAACGGCAGTCAGTCAGTCAGTTAGCCATGCGTCCAGTAGGACGCGTTGGCACAAGCCTGAGACACGCCAAACACGCGCCTGAACAGCCGTGCGACACGCCAAACACGTGCAAAGGACGATTGTGGTCAGACCTGAGACACGCCAAACACGTGCGGAAGCAGGCGGGCGACACGTCAAACACGTGCAGATGCAGCGCAGACGCGCCAAACGCGCGCGGGGAGGAAGGCAGGAGCATAGATTGGCGCCGCCCCTGACACGCTCCGCGTGCCAGGGGGGTCCCAGCGCCGATCCAAGGAGTCCGCGCGGACGTTCGGAAATATCGGAGGCAAGGGGTGAGATCGCAGTGGAACGGAGAGCCCCCCCCCTGGAAATCGGTTTCGGTTTCGTGTTCGTGTCGTGCGCGCGGGCGCGGCGAAGTGGCGTGAGCGGGCGGGAGGAATGAACCCTCCTCTGGCTAGGGCGCCGCCCGCCCCCCCCGTTGGCGGGTGGGTGCCGGGTGTTTCCCGCCATGGTGTTCCGATGGTGGTCTGTGGTGTCCCGTGGTGTCCCGCGGTGGCCCGTGGTGTCCCGTGGCGCGGTGTCCGACGGTAAGTTGGATAGTTCGTCTTGTGGTGTCCTGTGGTGTAATGTGGTGTCCCGTGAGTTCGATAGTGAGATCGATAGTGGGATCGATAGTGAGGTCGGTAGTGAGATCGATAGTGAGATCGATTGTGAGATAGATCGTGAAATCGATAGTTGAATCGATTGAGAGATCGATGGTGAGATCGATCGAGCGAGACCAATTAGGATATCGATAGTGAGATCGATCGTGAGATCGATTATGATCGATAGTGAGACCGATTGTGACAGGGAAAAGTTAGCAATATCGATCGTAAGATCGATCGATGGTGAGATCGATAATGATATCGATAATGCCATCGATTGAGTGAGACGTTGGTTCCTCCCCCGGAGCTCCTGATCACCCGAAGGGTGGTCGTATAGGTAAGCTTATGACGCTTTTGCTTCCATGTTCGAGAGACTCACGGTTCTGTCGGCTTTGTTGCACCTGCATCGTACCTTCAAGTGCCATCAGCGCACGGCGCATTTGAGTTTGCGCGGTGCATCTGGGCCTCTTCCCTCGTTCGTGCCACTTTCCGTCGCACCAGCTTTACTCATGCTGGGCAAACTGCGCCACCTGTGCTTCTTGTCACTCCACGTGCCGTCGCTCGCGCGCGGCCTGTGCCTGCGCAGCCCCGCCAGTCGAATCCGCCTGGGCTGCCTCGGGCGCCACTTGTTGCACCGCGGCGTAGCATCTGCTCACGCGGCCAGCACGTGCGCTTCAGGTCCGCCGCTGCATGTCTGGTCGGTGTCTCTGCGCAGCTCTCTTGCAGGCTGCCCGGTCACCTGCGCCTTGCGAGTCGCAGCATGTTTGGGTGTCCTCAGGCCTTCGCTCGCACCGGCGCGGGCTCAAGGCGCGCGCTCACTTTGAGCCAAGTGTGCGTGCGTGTACGTGTTCGTGTGCGCGTGCGTGCAACGCGTGACGCCCAGGCTTCGGGGCTGCCGCCGAGCCGCCCCCGGATGCATCGGTGTTGATGCGATGGCTCGCTGCTGAGATTCAGCAGCGGGTCGTTGTTGCGAGTGTGGCGCGCAGGGCCCTGGGCTCGCGGCTGCGGGGAGGTTTTTCGCTGTGCCCTCTGGTGCCAGCGCGCCTTCACGCCATCCCCTCCGGCGTCCTCGGAAGCTGTGCCCACGCCTGGACCTCCCTTTAAGAGCTGCGGATTTCCTCGGCGAAGCGAACAGCAGTTTATGCTAGACATGTCCGTTCACACCATACCCAAACCTGACTAACCAATTAGTTCTGGGCACCACCTCCTGTTCTCTCTATTTGGGTCGCCACCACCTTGCCTCCTCTTTGCGTTGCTGCAGGTATTAGGCCATAGGGCCGTTGAGACCCCATAGTTTCTTTTCAGATCCCCCAAGCCTGATCACACACTTAGAGGCGTTGTGCTTCCCTGGCAGGTGGAATAGCAGTCTCGCAGGTTGTTCTTGCTGTCCAGACCTGAGCGTCCAAAACATGGTCTTCTCCTCATTGGCCGCCACTGTTTCCCACTCCCCATGTTATTCTGACGAGTCTGATTACACTTCGCTTCCGTAGCCCGCTGTGCTCTGCATGAGCCCCCCCCGAGGTTGGAGGTTGGAGTCCGGCTTCTTGATACCCGCTCTTTGGAATATACGGATCTTCCCGTAAGCTGAAGTAGAACGAGTCATGAGTTCAGCTTCCTTTCGTCCAGGGCGTGCATCTCCTTCATCCTCCCAGTCTATGCAATGACCATTGTGGCTACATCGCACACATACCGCTTGCGCGAGGCCTGATACCTCCCTCTATCCCTGCCCCCTCCGCCTCCCTGTCTCCTGCTCCGTGCTGATCCTCCTCGTCCTCCTCGTCCTCCTCCTCCTCCTCCTCTTCCTCGTCCGTCTCACAGCACTCCTCCTGCGCCTGTTCCTCCTTCTCCTGGTCTCATCCGCCAGCGCCTTCCTGGGCACTCTGTTCGTCCTAGCGCCAGTTGTCTGGGCCATTCCTCCCCCCTCCGTCTGGGTAGCTGCTGATGTCACGGAGCGTTCTGATGGCACGGTCGAACGTAGCAACGAGGATTCGGTATCTCATCCATAGCAACTTGCTTCTTGTATCGTTAGCGGTTCGGTACGCTTTTGCACGGTCGGCCTGAGGGTCTTGCATCTTTATTGAGCGAAAATTGTGAGGCTCGGGCGAGGGAGCCAATATGACAACAAACCCGCCCTTCATCCTTGGTGGAGGTCTTGAGCCTACTTGTACTTTCTAGGGCAGTCGAGAGAAAACTTGAAAACGAGCCGCCCCCCATCCGTCTTGCGTTTGAAGGCTGTCAGCCTTCGGGTCAGAAGTTGGTCGCAAGTCTCGTGCAAAACGCCCCGCCCGCCCTACTGGCACGCTGTCACGTCGAGGAGGATGTACTTCTCAGGAAGGACTGCTGCCCACCGCCGCAAGCTTCGGGCTTCCTGCTTTGTGAGTTGGATGATGAAAGCGTGGGGGAGCAGGAGGAGAATGAGGAGGAGGAGAATGAGGAGGAGGAGGAGGAGGAGGAGGAGGGCAAAGGAGAGAGATGGGGCTTGGGAGGAGAATGGGAGGAGGAGGAACGCATCAGCGCCTGCCAGCACGGAGGCAACGAGCTTCCCGGACCGAGGATAGCCTGATGAGGCCGAGGACGAGGGGGATGGAGAGGACGGGGAAGAGGAGAGATCAGGACGGCGACGAAGACGCCACTGGCGGCGACGAACTCGGTGACGACAGCGATGACGACGACGACGATGACGACGACGACGACGACGACGACGACGAACACGACGACGACGACGACGTCGACGGCGACTAAGACGACGACGACGACGACCACGACCACGGCCACGGCCACGACCACGACCACGACGACGAGGACGACGACGACGACGACGACGACGACGACGACGACGACGACGGCGACGGCGGCGGCGGCGGCGACGGCGGCCGCGGCGACGACGACGACGACGACGGCGGCGGCGGCGATGGACGACCCGAGGAGGCCGCCGGGTGGCCGGAGCCGGCCGCCTTCTTCCAGGTGGCCGCGCCTGCGCGCGCGCGGGCGCTCCGCCGCCCGGCCGGCGGAGGAGGAGGAGGAGGAGGAGGGGGAGGAGGAGGAGGAGGCGGAGGAGGAGGATCTCAAGATGGTCCCAATATGATTTCAATGCGATGCCAATTACAGTTCCAATGGATCCCCATAGGCCCACTGGTGCGGCACAGTGGGGAAGGCCTCCAGATGTTCCCGATAAGCGGCATGTGCTTGAAGCCGCTGCCGATGTCGCTGCCCATACTGGTGGGAACAGCGTTGTCGCGGCTGCCGCTGCCTCCACAGGAGGGGTCGCTGGGGATGGTTGCGTCGGAGGCGGCGTCTCGCTGACGAGGTCGATCGGCGGCTGGATGTGCTGCAGGAGGCTCGCTGGGCCAGGCATCATCGCCTCCAGCTTCATGGGCTGCGTAGCCTCCAGGAGCAGCGGGTCCGCTGGTGGCACCTCCTCCTGCGTCTCCTCCGCTGGTCGGACATCCCCAGCTTCCTGAGCCTTCTCCGCCTTGCCCCCCTGCTGCTCCTCCTCCTCCGCCTTCGGCGTGTCGGGGACCTTCACCTCCTCTGCCGTACCTTGGCGCCTCAGGTTGGGCCGAGGGGACGCTGATGTGCGTTTGGGCGGAGGGGTTGTCTCCATCGCCGTGCCGCCGTAAGGGTCCAGGACAACCTTCCCCCCGTCTTTCCCACCTGCGTGTCCGCCCTCGTCCCCAGGGATTGCGGCATTCCCTGAGGGGCCACGCCAAAACTTTGCGTTGCTGGTGCTGTTGTTGATGCCATCGCCACGCTTGCGAGGGCCTGTTGCTTCTGCAGCTGCACGAACGTCTTGACAGCCTCCTGTGCCAGAGGCAAGTTGTCGTCCTGAGCCGACGGTTGGGCCATGCCCATGACCCTCGCGAGGGCATAGTTGTGGAAGTTCTGGCCCTTCTGCGTCATCATGATCTGCTCCTACATGGCATTCTGCTGGTCCATCATGAGCTTGAGCTGGTTTCTGACCGTGCGGGGCGCCATCCGCGGCGCCAGGTCACTCTGCCAGTTGGGCGGTTTCGCTGACGCCTCTGGTGCTGCTGGTGGTGGTGGTGGTGCTGCTGCTGCTGCATTGGCTGCTGACGCCGCACACCTCCGCATTCGTCGCGCCTGATTTGGGAAGCTCGCAGCGCCGATCAGAGACAAACAACAAAATGCCTCGACGTCCTCCTTCGCCGCCCATGCTGCTGCTGGGGCTGCCTTCTGCTGCGGCACTGCCTTCTCCAGCGGGCGCTGCACCAGCGCAGGGGGGAGGAGAACGGCGGCATCCTCTTGGCGGTCGCCTCGGCTGCCGTCTTGGCCGACTGCGCCGTGGCCGCTGCCTGCGCTGCCGCCCTCTCTGCAACCTCCTGCACCCAGGGCCTCTGGGCGCTGCTGGCTGCAACCACACCATGGTCATTCTCTGTGGGCAGGGCCATGGGCCAATCATCCTCATCCTCATCCTCATCCTCATCCTCATCATCATCATCATCATCATCATCATCAGCAGCAGCAGCAGCAGCAGCATCATCATCATCACCATGTCCCCCCCTCTGCCACGCGGAGCTGCTGGGTGGAGTGCTGCAACTTCTCCACCTGCAAGCGCAGCGTGGCCTCCTCGTCCAAGAGCTCCTCTACCTTCGAACGGATCTTGACCATCCGCTCCTTGCTGCTCATGAGTTGCGCCTTCAGCTCGTGCAGCTGCTCCTCCGAGCCCTTCGTCGCACTCATCATGTACTTCAGCACACTGATGGCCCACTCCAGAGCAGGGTCCTCCTCCTCCTCCTCCTGCTCCTCCTGCTCCTCCTGCTCCTCCTCCTCCTCCTCCTCCTCCTCCTGCTCCTCCTCCTCCTCTTCGCCTCGCAGTGCGTGAACCTTTTGCACCTAGTCCAGTCTGGCGGCGACGCCACAGTCACATTTGTGCTCTCCACTCTTATTGCGAAGGCCTTACGGCCGATGCCGCCGACCCTGAAGGGGGACGATGAACGACGACGACGACGACGACGACGATGCTTTCCACGCTCATTTACGCCGCTCAGCTCTTTCCCGTGGAGCAGCCAGTCGCTCGCAGGGAACTTTTTCACCTCTCTCAACATGATGATCCCTTCCCCCAAATTCGTCTCGCAGTGGCCGACTGGGCCACCAGCGCCTGCCCCAGCCTCGCTCCCTGTGGTCAAATGCGCTGCTGCCCTGCGCTCCGCTTCGAGCACGCTCCGGGGCGACATGGGAGAGCACTTTACCTTCCGCCTGCGCGACACGGCACTGGGAGATGGCGCGATGCGCAGCTTCCCACGCTGTGAACGCTGGGCACGTGTCCCTGCCCTTCTCGGTTCGGCCCGTCTCCATCGCACAGTACGATTCGAGTCCGTGCTCGGGCCAGCGATGCGGAGTCTTCCCTGCCCGAGTGATCAGCTCCGCCCCAGCAGGAGGGCCGCGCCGAGGTTGCAGCTGCCACCTCCGCTGCCCCGCAGCGCCGTGCCCGCGTCCAGAGAGCGATCGCCGCTTCACTTCGGGCCTCGTGTTTTTCGTCGCCCTTCACCGTCACGCTCACCAAACAGCTGGCCACGTGGGGCCTGCAGCTGCCGTCTCCCGACGAGCTTTCCAATCGTTGGGAATCGTTGTGCCGGACCCTCCGAGGGCTCCGTCCGAGCTGGCGCTGGGCTGCCTGTAAGACCCTCAGCGGAGGGTGTACCACGACCGCCCGCGTGCACGTCCTAACTAGTGCCCCGCACTTGCGTATTTGGCTGCCCACAGGCCGCAGACGCCTTTCCACACCACCTCTCCTGTCCTCGCCTCCTGAGCCTCCTCTGGTCCCCTGACCCGCCTCTCACCAGCACGACGCTCACCTCCTGGGGCCTGGGCCCCGACGCGTGCAGCACTGACCGCGACAGCGTGCCAGCGCATTGCGCTCGCGCATCACACATATAACAAAATGAAGTCACAGACGGCACCGGCCCGCGTCCCCTCAGGGTACCCGAACTCATCCTCTTACTCGTCCTCCTCTTTGCGCGAGCACGCCCACGCGTACACAGTGCTGTTATTTCATTATTGCAGCAGAGTGCGGCACGCTGCATCCCCGCCCAAGTTCCTCTTCAGATGAGTCAACCTGCCAAGAGCAGCGCAGGCTGCCATCCGCAGATAGTTGTGACGACGTTCTGCGCCCAGCCACTTGCACTTCTCGTCCTCCTCTGTCTGGCCGTCTCCTCCAGCCTGCCCTGGTGGGGATGGGCAGCTGCCCCGGCGCAGCCCCCGGCGCGCGGCGCGCGCTCATCTTCGCGCCCTTGGGGGACCTGCCCGGAGATCCGACGCTGCGACACGAGTGTCCCAGCAGGTCACCCCAACAGCAGCAGAGGTGCAGAGGTGGGTCGAGGAGCCAGGGGGTCGGCCAGTGAAAACGTGCACTCCCGGGTCCTGGGGATCCGTAGGAGAGATGCGGCGGGGTCAGGGGTGAGAGCACGTCCATGTACATTGTGAGTTTCGTTTTCCAGAAGGACCGTGGCCGTCGGGAGGAAAATCACGACCGCCGCCCTGGGCCCCCGTGATTGTGCTGCCATTTCTCGAGCCAGACCGATCTGCGATATGGTCCTGGGGCCCGAATCCGGGCGAAAAAGGCCAGGTGAACAAGTTGCAACGCCTGGATGGATATCAAGGCGGGAACGACGCGCGCGCAGGCCTCGCGCGGTATTCCGCGCGCGCGCGCGCGGTGCGCCAGGTAGCCTCCCTGCAGTGCACCGGCTCGCGCTTGTGGGTCGGCGGCAGGCGCGGCCTTCTCGGCCTGGGCGAGCTCTGCGGCCGTCGTCGTTGTCGTCGTCGCATTCCTTCCGTCGGCGTCGGCGTCGGCGTCAGCGTCGGCGGCGTCGGCGTCGTCGTCGTCGGCATCTTCGTCGGCATCGGCGTCGGCGTCGGCGTCCGTGTCGGCGTCGGCGTCGGCGTCGGCGTCGGCGTCGGCGTTGGCGTTGGCGCCGGCGTCGTCGGCGGTGGCGGCGGCAGCGGTGTC
>CAUYUJ010007069.1:169912-182412 GCA_963575745.1 Prorocentrum cordatum
TGGGCGATCTTTTGGGTCGGCCGACGTCGGCCCCTCTTGGAGACCTACTGGGCCGTCTTCGGGCTATCTTGGAGGCCTCTTGGAGGCTCCTTAGGCCGTCTTGGGCGGTCGGACACTCGAACAGGTAATAACCTCACAATCTTTCAAACACGCAACGGAAATCGATGGTTTTTGCCTCCTCGGGCTCTCCAGGAGGACCTCTCGCGGGCCGTTTGGGGGGCTTTTTGATCCGTTTCGAGGCTGTTGTGGGAGCCTCTTGAGCCGTCTTGGCCCATCTTGGGCCCATCTTGGCGTCATCTTAGCTGTCTTGAAAGCCGTCCTGGAGGCCATGAGGCTCCCAAGAAGGCCTCAAGGCATATTACAAGACCCCAAGAGGCCCTCCAGGAGAGCCCGAGGAAGCCACTACCATTGATGTTCCCAAGGTTGTTGAATTTTGAGGTTCTGGCATGTTTGGGTTTTCGGCCGCCCAAAACAGCCCAAGAGGCCCCTCATGGGCAGTCTTGTTGCTCTCTTGGAGCGGTTCACTGCCGTCTTGGGGCTCTCTCTGGGGGCCCCTTGGGCGATCTTTGGGCCTTCTTGGGCCGACTTGGGGCCATCTTGGGGGCCTCTTGGGCTGACCTGGAGCTATCTTGGAGGCATCTTGGATGCCTCTTGGGCCGTCTTGGGTGGTCGGAAACCCGAGCAGGCGAGAACCTCAAGATCCTTCAAGAACCCAAGGGGAAAGATAATGGTTTTGGCCCCCTCGGGCTCTTCAGGAGGGCCTCTTGGAGCGCTCTCGTCGTGGAAGCCGTCTTGGGAAGTCATCTTGGCCGTCTGGAGGCCGAAATCAGCGCCAGGGAGCAACTCCAGGAGTGGCGATGTGAAAACCCCGCTTATGCTGCAGGGGTGTCGGCCCTAGTAAACATTGGTAAACACTCCCAGAGGGACCACAGCAGCATGACGGAAAGAGCGCTAGCGAGAGAGACGTTCTGCATAGGGCTTGCGTCCCAATGGGGGGGTCTGGGGGGGGGGGGGGGGGGCGTGGCGGAGGAGAATGACGGAAAGAGCGCTAGCGAGAGAAGTTCTGCATAGGGCTTTTCCATGGGGGGGTCTGGGGGGGGGTCTGGACGGGGCCTTTCTTCTAGCACGCCCTCCGGGGGCCATGTTGGCGACTTCTTCGATCCAGGACGGTCCAAGAGACCCCAGCGAGGCCCCCAAGACGACTTACGGTACCTCCAAGACGGCCCAAGAGGCCCCAAGACAGCCCAAGAGCGCTCCGAAAGGGGCGAAGATGGCCCCAAGACGGTCCAAGAAGCCCCCCAGACGGCCCAAGAGACTTTCACGAGGACTTCCAAGAGGGACGCCAGAGGCAAAAACAAGTGATTCCCCTAAGGCTGTTCGAGGATTTTGGGGTTCCCGCCTTTTCGGATTGAAAACGGCCACGCGCGGCCTTGGGGGCCTCCGAGGTCGCCCCCAAACTTTCCCCAGAGGCTCCCAAGCGGTCCTAGAGCGCCTCAAGACGGCCCAGGAGAGCCCCAAGACGAGCCAAGGAGGGTCCCACAGAGGTCCAAGAGCCTCCCAGGAGAGCCCCAAGTGAGCCACAGGAGGCTCACAAGAGGGCACCGAGAGCGCCCCAAGCTTGCCCAAGCCCCCCAAGACGGTCCAAGAGGGCCCCAGAAGGCCCCCAAACGGCCCCAAAGACCCCCAATAGGCTTCCAAGAGGCATTCCGAGATGCCTCCAAGAGCCTCTTACGAGGCCCCACCAGAGCGAACCGTGCCGTCAAACGCTCTGACCGCCAAGGTTCCTCGGAGCGGACGGTGATATAACAACTCCGATCACCACGGCGGCCGTCCTACCGTGACTCGCACCCCAGCTTGCTCCAACAAGCATGCATGGCAATCCCTATGTCCAAGTCGCTGCCGCGTAAACGGCCGCCGAACCCCCGAGACCGTGTGACATATCCGCTCCACGGACCCGCTCTTTCCATTCCCGTGCCACGCCTTCTGGGGCCCAGGACGGTCCAAGAGACCCCCAAGAGGCCCCCAAGACGGCTTAAGGTACCCCCAAGACGGCCCAAGAGACGCCCAAGAGGCCCCAAGACAACCCAAGAGCGCTCCAAAAGGGGCGAAGATGGCCCCAAGACGGTCCGAGAAGCCCTCCAGACGGCCCAAGCGGCTCCCACGACACACGAGGACTTCCAAGAGAGACGCCGGAGGCAAAAACCATTGATTTCAGGTTTTTTTTTTTTTGAGGATTTGGGGGATTCTCTCTTTCTCGGATCAAAATCGGCCAAGCACGGCCCTGGGAGCGTCTGAGGTCGCCCCAAAACGTCTCCAGAGGCTCCCCAATGGTCCACGAGCGCCTCGAGACGGCCCAGGAGAGCCCCAAGACGAGCCAAGGAGGGCCCCACAGAGGTCCAAGAGCCTCTCAGGAGAACGCCCAGGGAGCCACAGGAGGCTCACAAGAGGGCACCGAGAGCGCCCCAAGCCGGCCCAAGCCCCCAAGACGGTCCAAGAGGGCCAAGGAGAGTCCCACAGAGGTCCAAGAGCCTCCACAAGAGGGCCCCGAGAGCGCCCCAAGCCTGCCCAAGCCCCCCAAGACGGTCCAAGAGGGCCCCAGAAGGCCCCCAAACGGCCCCAAAGACCCCCAATAGGCTTCCAAGAGGCATTCCGAGATGCCTCCAAGAGCCTCTTACGAGGCCCCACCAGAGCGAACCGTGCCGTCAAACGCTCTGACCGCCAAGGTTCCTCGGAGCGGACGGTGATATAACAACTCCGATCACCACGGCGGCCGTCCTACCGTGACTCGCACCCCAGCTTGCTCTAACAAGCATGCATGGCAATCCCTATGTCCAAGTCGCTGCCGCGTAAACGGCCGCCGAACCCCCGAGACCGTGTGACATATCCGCTCCACGGACCCGCTCTTTCCGTTCCCGTGCCAGCCCAGGTTTTCTAACACGCCTTCTGGGGGCCATGTTGGCTGCTTTTTCGGCCCAGGACGGTCCAAGAGACCCCCAAGAGGCCCCCAAGACGGCTTAAGGTACCCCCAAGACGGCCCAAGAGGCCCCAAGACAGCCCAAGAGCGCTCCAAAAGGGGCGAAGATGGCCCCAAGACGGTCCGAGAAGCCCTCCAGACGGCCCAAGCGGCTCCCACGACACACGAGGATTTCCAAGAGAGACGCCGGAGGCAAAAACCATTGATTTCAGGTGTTTTTTTTTAGGATTTGGGGGATTCTCTCTTTATCGGATCAAAATCGGCCAAGCACGGCCCTGGGAGCGTCTGAGGTCGCCCCAAAACGTCTCCAGAGGCTCCCAAATGGTCCACGAGCGCCTCGAGACGGCCCAGGAGAGCCCCAAGACGAGCCAAGGAGGGCCCCACAGAGGTCCAAGAGCCTCTCAGGAGAACGCCCAGGGAGCCACAGGAGGCTCACAAGAGGGCACCGAGAGCGCCCCAAGCCGGCCCAAGCCCCCAAGACGGTCCAAGAGGGCCAAGGAGAGTCCCACAGAGGTCCAAGAGCCTCCACAAGAGGGTCCCGAGAGCGCCCCAAGCCTGCCCAAGCCCCCCAAGACGGTCCAAGAGGGCCCCAGAAGGCCCCCAAACGGCCCCAAAGACCCCCAATAGGCTTCCAAGAGGCATTCCGAGATGCCTCCAAGAGCCTCTTACGAGGCCCCACCAGAGCGAACCGTGCCGTCAAACGCTCTGACCGCCAAGGTTCCTCGGAGCGGACGGTGATATAACAACTCCGATCACCACGGCGGCCGTCCTACCGTGACTCGCACCCCAGCTTGCTCCAACAAGCATGCATGGCAATCCCTATGTCCAAGTCGCTGCCGCGTAAACGGCCGCCGAACCCCCGAGACCGTGTGACATATCCGCTCCACGGACCCGCTCTTTCCGTTCCCGTGCCAGCCCAGGTTTTCTAACACGCCTTCTGGGGGCCATGTTGGCTGCCTTTTCGGCCCAGGACGGTCCAAGAGACCCCCAAGAGGCCCCCAAGACGGCTTAAGGTACCCCCAAGACGGCCCAAGAGGCCCCAAGACAGCCCAAGAGCGCTCCAAAAGGGGCGAAGATGGCCCCAAGACGGTCCGAGAAGCCCTCCAGACGGCCCAAGCGGCTCCCACGACACACGAGGACTTCCAAGAGAGACGCCGGAGGCAAAAACCATTGATTTCAGGTGTTTTTTTTGAGGATTTGGGGGATTCTCTCTGTATCGGATCAAAATCGGCCAAGCACGGCCCTGGGAGCGTCTGAGGTCGCCCCAAAACGTCTCCAGAGGCTCCCAAATGGTCCACGAGCGCCTCGAGACGGCCCAGGAGAGCCCCAAGACGAGCCAAGGAGGGCCCCACAGAGGTCCAAGAGCCTCTCAGGAGAACGCCCAGGGAGCCACAGGAGGCTCACAAGAGGGCACCGAGAGCGCCCCAAGCCGGCCCAAGCCCCCAAGACGGTCCAAGAGGGCCAAGGAGAGTCCCACAGAGGTCCAAGAGCCTCCACAAGAGGGCACCGAGAGCGCCCCAAGCCTGCCCAAGCCCCCCAAGACGGTCCAAGAGGGCCCCAGAAGGCCCCCAAACGGCCCCAAAGACCCCCAATAGGCTTCCAAGAGGCATTCCGAGATGCCTCCAAGAGCCTCTTACGAGGCCCCACCAGAGCGAACCGTGCCGTCAAACGCTCTGACCGCCAAGGTTCCTCGGAGCGGACGGTGATATAACAACTCCGATCACCACGGCGGCCGTCCTACCGTGACTCGCACCCCAGCTTGCTCCAACAAGCATGCATGGCAATCCCTATGTCCAAGTCGCTGCCGCGTAAACGGCCGCCGAACCCCCGAGACCGTGTGACATATCCGCTCCACGGACCCGCTCTTTCCGTTCCCGTGCCAGCCCAGGTTTTCTAACACGCCCGCTCCGCGCAGGCACGGTGGCGGTCCTGCCGCTTTCACTATGTCGCAGTCGATCCCGTTCTCGACGTCGATCTCGCGCTCGAACTCACTACGAGACGCCAACGCAGCGGGGCAACCAGAGGAACCAGGTGGCATTTATTTGCCCGCGTGCTTTCTCGTTCAGAAGAACACGCAAAGAACATGCAAGACCACGGAACACCACAAGGCACCACGGGACACCACGATCGATGTCATTCTCTGTCGACATCCCCCTACCTGGCTTCCGATCTATTGACCTCATTGTCGGACTCATCGTCGACCTATCAGTCTCGCGATCTATCGATCTCACTATCGAAATGCCAACTTGTGGCGCGCCATATGGTCGAAAGCCTTGAATGTTGTGCGATGAATGTGATGACGATACGAGTGATGGTCATGATGATCGTGTTTATGCTGATTGTGATGCTTGTGACCATGATGGCCAAGTTCACGGCATCGCAATCGATCTGGTCAACGTGTCTTGCTCTGAAGCAGAATTTGCCAATCGCCCAGGAGCGGCAGCGTGGCCAGAACGCTCGCAAAGCCTCGGAAGACGCGTGCGAGAGCCGTGCTGACAGAGTGTGGGCGCCGAGGCCAGGAGTGCGCTGGTAGAGCCTGGCGTTCCCACTCGCCTGTTGCAGCTATTTGTCTGCATACCGAATTCACTGTTGACCTCCTTCCATCGATCGGTTTCACGATCGCACGATCTCAGGAACTATCGATCTCACAGTCGACGTCACGATCGATCTCACTAGCCGTTTGTGAATCGATCTCGCTATCGGTCTCTTTATCGATCTCAAAATCGACCTCGGACACCGCGGGACACCACGGGGCCCCGCGCCACAGGGCACCACGCCACGGGACACCACGGGATACCACGGGACACCGCGTCACGGGACACCACGGGACACCAGCGGGACACTCTGGAGCCACCGCCGTCCAACCCAGGTGCGTGGAGTCAGTGAGTTCAATTTCGCCCTGGCCACGGTGGCTTCATTCCTCTTGCCCGCCCACGCAGCCTCGCCTCGCCCGCACGCCCGACGCGAACACGAAACTGACACCGATTTCCCGGCGCGGGATTTCCGTTTCACTTCGGATTCACCCACGAAGTTCCGATCAATCGACGGTTGTGGTTAGAAAGTGAGAACGGCATTGGGCATATGCCCCGCATGTTGGTCTTTCAGAGACAGTTAGACTCTGCCTCCCAACACAGGGGCCCCCCCAGCACTGGCTGGCGCGCTTGGATTTGGCCCTCCTCCGCGGCCCCCTCAAGCCGCGCACCACAGGTCATTCTTGCCCCTCCTCCTGCTCCTCCTCCTGCTCCTCCTGCTCCTCCTCCTGCTCCTCCTCCTCCTGCTCCTCCTCCTCCTCCTCCTGCTCCTCCTCCTCCTCCTCCTCCTCCTGCTCCTCCACCTCCTCCTCCTCCTCCTGCTCCTCCTCCTCCTGCTCCTCCTCCTGGCCGGCCTCGCCGCCTCCTCCTCCCTCGCCGCCCTCGCCGCCCGCGGGCGCCGAGGCACTCGCAGAGCCTCCTGGCCGCCGACCGCCCCTCCGCGCGGCGCCTGGGCCCGCTCGCGGAGCTGGGGGCGGGCGAGCGGCGGGCGCGGGTCGCGTGCCAAGGCGGGCCCCCAGGGGGCGGAGGTGCCCAGCGGGCTGGCGCGCGCGGGCGGCGTGGTGCCCCGGCGCTCCTCCTCGCCCCTCGCCCGCCTGTCGGGGGCGGAAAAGAGGGGGGTAATGACCAGGGGGGGGGGGATATCATGGCGTGGGCCATGATATTTCCCCAGATCGCAGGGCGCCTCTTCTTATTTCATTACGTCCTTGCCCCCCCCCCCCCCCTGGGCCGCGCACATGCCGCCGGCCATGATTTGCACCCCCCCCCACTTGGACGCCCCCCTCGTTGCCGCTCCCGAGCCTGCAGCCCCTGCTGCGCCAGCTCGCAGCGGGTGTGCGCCTCGTCGTTGGCCCGGCTGCCTGTTGGACCCGGCTCGCCGCGGGCCGAAAGCGTGTTCGGCCTGCGCGCTGTTGGGGGGGGGGCCCTCGGGGCAGGTCCGCCTCGCTGCGAGCGCCAGCCACCCCAGAGGGCCTGCGGGTCAGCGCCACGGGGTGGCGGGCCCTTGCGGGACTGGACCCCCCGAGGGCGCCGCGCCCTGCGAGGAAACGAAAGTGAATTGTAAATTCCTTCAACGAATTATCTCGCTTCCTCCAGGTCGTTCAACGGTTTAAACTGATGGACGTTGCCTTTTCTCTTTTTCACTCTCAATCCATCTCTCTTATTCATTTTAAACGGTTCAAGCACTTATTCGTCTTTAATTATTTGTAGTGATAGTGTCCTCTGTCTCCTGTCTCTTAGTCCTGTGCGCTCCTCTAATAAAATCCGTTATAAACCACCAGCGGCTTACATGTTTAAATTTCCGTTTCTCTGCCATTTTTCTCGCATAGTCAGCATGTTCTTTGGATCTGTCGTCATAAATTCTACCAAGAAAGAGGGAGACCATTGGTTAATGTCCTTGCTTGCGGGTCTTCATGATGGTAACAACGTCCTTTTTTATTGAAGGCTTGTCAATATGTATCACCACATTCAAACTCGGACTCATCTATTCCCCAATGATGTTCATCCAACTACTTTTCTTCAAGAAGAGACAGTTCATATGATATCTCAAAGATGAAAGAGTCCTCAATATCATGCGGATATTATGCAACGAATTCCCGTGTAAAAACTTAAGGACGCAATCCACCGGTATTATTGGCCATTAAAAGAGACCAAGAGAAGATTGGACACATGACCCAGATGCATTAAATATTTTTGAGTTCCAATTCCCAAAGATAGTCCTCTTGGAGATCATAGGCCAGTGCCTATAAGAAAGGAAGGTGTTTGCGGGAATAAATTGTTTCTCAATTAGATCCTATATTAATTCCTGTGGACATGTATCTGTGATTCGGAAGGTTAGCTGTCTTGAAAGGGATTGTCTTGTCTGAAGGTCTTGCTTTCTATTGGCGTGGAAAGAATGCAGACGGTATCTTCTCTGTCAGTAAAAGGACACATAATGTTGATTTTGACATTTTATGTTTACTCACATCCCTTTTCCAATCCATTTCTTGAAGACACGTAAATGAAGTAATCGAAAGGTCGCTTCTAATCTCTATGAAGGGAAATAGAAATTACACTGGAAAGCCAAAACGAACTTATTAATTCAGAGGAGCACTCCCCAGTAAACATTTCATACGTTTATCAGCAAGTTGATACCTTCTCCCCAGCAGCCTCGGATACATGCTACGGCTTCCTTCCCATACCTAATGATGGTTGCTATATTATCTCTTATTCTTTGTATGCAGGCATCATTAGTAAAGATGTCAAGGTATCCCTTGTTTTTATTTGGTAATCATTTTTGACGTAAGTTTTTGTTTGGCAATGGCTTCGGTGGAAAACGGTTCAGAGATGCGATACGTTATGAAAATGAGAGGTTTATTTACGAATAGCTGGTTATTAACGAAGAGTTCATGGAAACGCATGACTCGTAATTCTTGGAGAGATCGCCAGAAGCAATTGCGACGCCAGGATCTCAGGGCAACCGCGATAGGTTTTTATGAAGGTCCTCCCAACAAGTGTGGGCAGAAGGGGAGGGAAGAGGAGGAAGAAGAGGAGGAGGAGGCGCGGAGTTGACTGCTGGCCCAGAGCTCTGGGGGGGTGGGGCCCTGCAACGCTAAAGACCTTCTGCGGCTACCCGCTTCGATCGCGCCACGAATCCGACACCGCTCCCTTGCGGCGGCCTTCGGCGGCTGCCGGCGGCCCTCGGCGGCCTTCCGGCCCGAGGCTGCGAAGGGGCACCGGCCTGGGGCCGTCCCCGCCCGCGGCCTGGCCCGCCCCGCTGCTTGGGGGCGGGGCCATGGCGGGGGATTACTCCGGCGAGCCGCTGGTCCGGGCGGGAGAAGAGAGGGTTGGGAGGGATCTGGGCACAACGGAGAACCACACAACCACGGCTAAGTTGATTTTTCTGGAGGGCCGGGGAAGAGCCACCGACCTCGTCATGAACACTTGGGTTGTGGTTGTGGTGGATGTGGACGTCTGGGACGCCCACATGGGCCACAACCAGTACTAAGCTGATTGCGGTGATCCGACAATTGCCTGCATGCGCGAGACATCCCCCAGGGTGCGTCCTCGATGTGGTTGTGGTCGCTTGCTGTACCCGCAGGGAGAAAGGGAGGGGAGCCGAGGGGATCTGGAGAGGGAGGGTGAGGACGACGAGGAGGACGACGAGGAGGAGGACAAGGACGAGGAGGAGGAGGAGGACAACGAGGAGAGCGAGGAGGAGGAAGAGGAGGAGGAGGAGGAGGAGAAGGAGCACCACATCAAACCCAGGTCAGGTTGCATCCAGTGCACCCTCCCGTTCCGAGTCCCCTTCTCACAAGTCAAGTCAGAAGTCCCTAGAAGTATCCTCCGTCGAATCACTGTGCCCCTCCGCCTTTTGGAATCGCCCATGTGGCCGAACGTCGTGGCAAGAGCTCTGCCAAGCTATTGGACCATGTGTTCCCCCCAGCAATTGTGGAAGCCCTTCGGGGAATATTTGGGAGAGGATGGCGGGGAAGATCAGGAGGAGAGGAAAAGGAGGAGAAGGGGGCATCTTGGGAGCCTCTGGGGGCACTCTTGGGGCCTCCTGGAAGCTTCCTGGGAGCTTCTCGGAGGCATCTTGGGGGCCTGCTTGGGCCTCTTGGGGGGCTTTGGAGGCTTCTCGGGGGCCTCTTGGCCCGTTTGGCGTTCCTGGCCCTTCTGACGCCGTCGAAAGCCGTCTTGGGAGCCTCTCTGGGCCGACTTCGGGCCCTCTTGGGGTGCTCCAAGGCCGTCTTGGAGGCCATCTTGGGCGGCTTGGAGGCCTCTTGGGCCCTTTTGGGGCCCTCTTGGGGCCGTCTTTGGGGCCTCTTGGGCCGTTCTGGGATCATATTGGAGGCGTCTTGAGCGATCTTGGGGCGACCTTTGGGGGCTCTTGGGCCGTCTCGGGCTGTCGCAAGGCCAACACATGCTAAAATCAATCCGAGGCCGATTGAATATCAATGATGTGGGTCTCTTCGGGCCTTCCTGGAGGCCCTCTTGGGGGCCTCTTGGGCTGTCTTGGAGGCCTCTTGGGGGCCTCTTGCGGACCGTTTGAGCCGTCGTATGCCATCTTGAGACCATTTGGGGCCGTCTTGGGTGCATTTTGGGGCCATGTCGGGGCCTCTTGGGGCCATCTTGGAGGCATCTTGGAGACCATCTTGAGACATCTTGGCCGTCGGAGAGGCCATCTTGAGCCATCTTGCTGATTTTTTGTGGACGTTGAGGTTGTTTGGGGACCCTTCGGGTTGCCGGCGCGCTGGGCCGAAGCCCCACGTGGAGTTCTGCTGGAAAAAGAACCAACACCAAACCGTAGGGTTCAGCAGGCCGAGCACCCCTGCGGCAAGACCACAGGGGGCCCCAGGCTCCCAGCAGGGGATGCGCACATATGGGAGGCGCGGGACTGCGAGCGTAAACTGTGTGCCCTGTCACAGGGCTCCACACACATCATTGCCACCGGCTCCGCCATCACAGTGCAAGGCATACGAGTGGGCCATGTCCAGCAATAACGCGCCCCACGAGGCACCGCACTTACAGTCACATCACATTTTGAGATACTTCCGGGTACCCTCGCTACAAAAACAAAAATCGGCCCATCCCGCCACAATGCTTGGGTTGTGAATATGAAGCCTATTGGAGGTTCGTTGGGATCTCGTGGGAGGTCTCTCGGGGGCCTCTTGGACGCAGTTTGGAGGCCTCCTGGGGTTCTTTTTTGGGGCCTGGATCCTCTCGGGGCCTCTTGGACGCCTCTTGGAGCCTCCTGGGCGCCTCTTCGGACCTCCTGGGGGCCATCTTGGGCATCTTGGAACGATATTCCGGCGACTCGGGGCCCTCTTGGACCGTCTTAGGGGCCTCGTGAGGTCCTTTTGGCCCGTCTTAGGGCATTCGGAGGCGGCGGGACTTGCACGCGCGCGCGGAACTCGCACGCACAGAACTCGCGCGCACGGAACTCGCACGCACGGAGTTCTTACGACGCAGATTTCACACGACGCGAAGCTCGCACGCATGAACCTCACATGAAGCAGGACTCGCACAGACAGAACTCGCACGTGGCGGAACTCGTCCAGACGGAGCTCGCACGCGCGGAGCTCGACCGGACGGAACTCGCACTCGAGAATTTGCGCGCGCTCCGACGCTTCTCCGCGTGCGACTTCCGCTGCTGCGAGCTCCGTCCGTGCGAGTTCCGTCCGTGCGAGTCCCGCCCGTGCGAGCTTCTTCTGTGCGAGCTCCGTCCGTGTGAGCTCCTCGCGCGCGAGCGCCATCCGTGCGAGCTCCGTCCCGTGCGGGCTCCGTCCCGTGTGCGGGTGCGGCCCGTGCGAGCTCCGCTTCCTGCCGCTCCACGTGGGGGCGGGGTGGAGGGGCGGACCGAGTGCGGAGGAGGGAGGGAGGCTCGGAGGTGGATAGACCTCCTACCCTGACACGTCGACCAAGGAATGGCGGTTTTCGGTTCGCGAGAGGGCGTCGCGGTCGTCATTTTTGCGGGTCCAGGTCCGTCGGTTTCGGTCCCAGGCCGTTTTCACTAAGGGGAGGTTTGCCTAAGGGAGGCTTGTCCACCACCGAGGGGCGGCAGGTGCCTGGCTACCGCAGTGCCCATTCGCTGCGCCGCCGCAGGTGGTGCTCACCGGCACCGCTCCGTGCGGGGCGCCGTGGCGCCTGCTTCTGCGCGACGCGCGCGGAGTGTGAGATGGGTTCCTGTCGTTCCAGTACACACCGGCGTGCTCGAGGCTCTCCCGGCCGGTGCCCACGTGCGTGTGGCCGGCGCTCGCACTCTGAGGGCCGCAAGCTGTTCTCTTCCAGAAGCGAATGGTGCGGGCCCAACCTCCGCCACCCGATGCGCTTCATTCTGGACGAGACCTCGCTGTTCCCTGGGGATGGCTGCCAACTCCGCACTGCTCGCAGATGTGGTGTGCTATTGGCAGGTCCGGCGGAGCGGAGAGGGGCACGCGGAGCCAGACGAAGTCTCGCAGCTTCTTGTGGGGCTGCCAAGTGCGCCGCAGTCGCCGCTGTCGTGGGCTGCTGTGGGATCCCGCGGAGCTGAGGGGCGCGGGGACCCAGACGAGACCTCGCGGCCCCCCTGGGGGGCCGCCAACTGCGCAGCAATCGCCGCTTCTCGTGGGCTGCCGGGAGGGACGCGCGGACCCCGAAGAGAACTCGCGGCTCCCTGGAGGGCTGCCAACTGCGCAATTGGCGCCCCTTTCGTGCGGAGTTGATGCGGCCCGATGCTCTTTGGCGAAGTGTTCAAGAGTGCCGCAGATCTTTCAATGTGCTCCTTTGTGCTGAGTGGTCCTACTGATAGTCGCCACGCGTTGAGAACGGATTGAGTACGTCTCGGGTACTTCATTCGGCTTCAGGGTTGTAAGTTGCAAAGAAGTCGCAGGCGACACGCCCGACCCGGCCGAGAGACACGTCTGGTGGTTCGACAGGGGCGGGATGTTCAAGGAGGAAGGAGGGCGAGGAAGGGGTTGGAGGAGGAGGAGGAGAGGAGGTAGAGGAGGAGGTAGAGGAGGAGGAGAGGAGGTAGAGGA
>CAUYUJ010007069.1:189912-200461 GCA_963575745.1 Prorocentrum cordatum
GGCAGATGATGGTTATTCCTGGGAAGCCTACTGATGGACATCTCCCGTCAGGCGGATTGGCTATTTTCGCAAGGGAAGGCGTGGGGTTACGAGGCCCTGAGTATCCTGCATCTACGGCGGCTCGAAGACAAAGCGAGACGAATGAGCAGATTGCCTTCGGGTCTGAGCTGGTAGCCCATCGAGCGCAGCACGTGCTCGTGGAATTGGAAGGATGGCCACCACTCAACGTCTTCAACATTTACCTGCACACGGCCGAGGACATGACGACGAGGAATGCCAGGATCCTCATGAACGTAGGGCTCGCTATGGCAGGACAACAGTACCCATGCGTGGTAGGAGGCGATTGGAATATGTCGATCGAGGAGGTTGAGGCATCGGGTTTCTCAGTGCATGCACAAGTCGGACTTGTCAGCCCAGGCCAGGTCACATGCAGGGGACCGACCAGCGCAACAACGATTGATTTCTTCGCCCTAAGTTCTGGAGCCATGAGGCTCATGAGGAAATGCCGGGTGGACAAAACATGGCATAAGAAACCGCACCGACCTGTCCAGCTATCGCTATGTGGCCAAGGAACGACAATGCAATACCTTACATACGTTGGAGGAACCAAGATTGCACCTGACATAGTCGTGGGCCCATTGTGGTACGACGCCGACTGGGAGTTCGAGCGGAGCTATGCTGCAGAAGCGTCCCGCCAAGCAGCGGTTGCTCCAGTAGCAGTGGCGTGGAAGGTACTATCACGAGCTTGGGGTTTCTGGGCGTGCAAGGCTGCAATAAGACTTGGCCATATCACGGGCACGTTCATCAAGGCACCAGAGCACTTCAAGGGCATGATCCGACCCAAGTGGATATCTTATGCATATGAGGGGCACGACGCTAAAGGTATCCAGGCAGTCGCTGATGGATGGCAATGGCTTGCAGATGCGGTCAGAGGGATCGCTATGCTCAAGAACGGCAGAGGCCAAGAGCAAGAAAGGCAACTCGCTGATGAAATCCAAGGCTTCCTGGAGACCGATTATGTGGGCCAAAATGTTAATCATCGTCTAGACGCTTCTGTCACACGAGCAAGACGGTTGATTGTTCATGCCTCAACATCCAGCGAAGATTTACATGAATTTCTTGCTGAATGCGAAGAAGATATTGAGTATGCGAAGCAGCAGGCAGACCGAGATAGTGCTGCTCGCTGGAAGGACTGGTGCGATATTGCATGTGCGGGAGGCGCAGGGCGATTCCATCGTGCAACCAAGATCAACAGTGTGCAGGCGCCAACGGTAGTATGCAAGACCACCACAGACGGCATGAGCGGACACCCTCACCAGATCGTGTTGGACATGGAAGCCAAGCACCACAAACTCTGGCAGGCGACTGAGGAGGCACCGCACGTCTGGGTACCTGATCGCAGCACCATGGATAGACCTAGTCCAGGCATGATCAGAGCAGCGTCGAAGGCGTTCACCACGAAGACCTCGAGCAGCCTGGACGGCATCCACCCGTCGCACTTTCAGCACCTGAGCGATGAGTCGTTGGAGGGCCTCTGCGACATCTTCCAGGCGGTGGAGGCGATCGGAGTTTTTCCCATTCAACTGACGTGGATGGTGATGCCGATGTTGCCCAAAGCTGCTGGAGGACACAGGCGGATCATTCTGTACTCGGCGGCTTACAGAGTATGGCAAAAAATGAGAAGACCTGGACTCGACATGATCCAGCAGAGATTGGACCGCACCTACTGGGGAGCGGCATCGGGGAGAAGCGCAGTTGACAGTGCGTGGATCCTTGCAGCGGACAACGAGCAGAATGTATGTCAGAACAGGTTCGTGGTCACGCTTGTCGCAGACTATAGCAAGTATTACGAGACGATCGGATTGGACCAGGCGCGTGACAAATTGATGCGCCTAGGCATGCCAGTCCCAATGATCAAGGTGATATACAATCAATGGAAGGGGCCAAGGATCATACGACTGCGACTCCACCACGGAGGAGCACCAAGGCATGCGAACGCAGGGCTTCCAGCTGGCGATGCGTATGCAGACGTGGTGATAAAGGCTCACGCCGTCGAACAGTACGACATGTACACGACTTTGCATCCGCTGGTGCGTTTCGCTTCCTACATTGATGACACAGCGCTTGGCGTCAACAGCAGTTGCAAGCAGAGGGTGATTGACCAGGCGGTGGATGCTACAAAGGGCTTCTTCAAGGTTGCACGGGCACTAGGGGCCAGCATCAACGAGAAGCTTGCCATCATTGCGAGCACCAAAGCTATAAGTGATGAAGTCAGTCGCCGGCTTCACCTTGATTTGAAGATCAGCTTGAAGAGTACGGCGTATCTGGGCACTGACGTTTCTGGAGGCAGGGCTCGGAATGTCAAAGGTACGCGCGGGAAGTTTCGGGCAAGACAGAATGCGTATGGCAGAAGGCTGAGGAAGCTACGGAAGTTCAAGAAGGTGCTCGCTGGCAAAAAGACGGAGAGAATTGGGAAGATCTACCGTGTTGGCGCGAGGCCTGCATACACGTTCGGGGTGGAGGTCAACGGGGTCAACGACGTGGAGCTACTGCAGTTAAGGCGGGAGTACAACAAGCACGTTAAGCCCAACCACGGCCGCACCTCCGCGAGCGCGAAGCTGGTGCTGCTAGGCGACCCTGCTGCCACCCAAGCCCTGGCTCCTGCCCTCCAATGGTCAAGGATGGTATGGGCCGCCACAGCCAGGCCTGATACCGCAGCTGTTCCACTTGAATTGCTGGAAGCTTGGTGGAGAAGGGCAGTTACCGAACCTGGAGAAGTCAAGCAGTGGAGTAAAACACGTGGCCCCCTACAGCGCGCAGCACTCTCAGTACAACGAGCTGGGTGGCAAACGCGTACAGGGTGCCTCTGGATCAACCATCGAGGCGATGAGGTGCATGTGGGGCAACTCACCCCTGGCCTTCTTGAAATGATGTTGAGGCAAGGCCTAGCAGCGCAGCATGAGAAGGCACTTGCGGAGAAGTGGGACATGCAGCCTCACACACGAGTCACCTTCGATATCCTTCGGCGACACGTCAAGTCCAGGAAGTTCAACAAATACCAGAAGTTCTGTATCATGAACTGCGCATGCGATGGAGTATGGACACGTCAAAAAGCGAAGGAAAAAGGATACCTAACGGACGGCAAGTGCGAGTGTGGGGACGAGGACACGCTGGTGCATAGGCTGGCGGAGTGCACTCGTCCAGAAGTCGTGGAAGCACGACATGAAGCTGGAATCCCCGAGTCGTTCCTTCAGGAGCTACGCCAAGCGCCTGATGATCGTGTCGTCACCCAAGGGGCCTTCGCATATCCTGAGTGGGAAATTCCTGAGATGCGACTAGGCACTGGCAGCGTGATTCTCGACGGTGATGGCAACGATTTCGATTGCACGCCCGAGACCATGGCTGCGACAGTGCTGGCTGAGACGGATTTGGAGATGGAGCTTTCCTTCGACGGGAGCTGCACGAAGCCAGATATCCTGGAGCTACAACGTGCTGGATGGGCTATCGCTTTGATGGATCCACATTCGGACAAAGTACGATGTACGATGCATGCACCAGTGCCAGCTTCGCTTCCGCAATCCTCGGCGATGGCAGAGTATTTAGCCTACGCGTACACAGGACAGGTGGCAGACCGACCTACCAACGGATACGCGGACTTCATGGGCACGGCCAGACTGGCGGCTCTCACGCACGAGCAGCAGTTACGGTCCAAGTCGGCATACGCGTGCGTGGCCATGTTTGCTCAGAGCCTTCCTGGTTTCCATTTCCTCCGCAGTGTGACGCACGTGAAGGCACACCGTTCGGGAGCGGAGTATGCTGGCCTGGATATGGCCACAAGGAGGATCACAGATGCCAATGTCTATGCGGACGTTCGAGCCAAAGCTGGTGCGGCGATGCATGCAGCCATCAGCGAGGATTTCGCGATGGCTATCGACACGGCCACCGTGAGGATCAAGCATTTCGCGCAGTTGGTAGCAGCCGTGCTACCCTTGTTTGATCGTGATGGTCAAGAGCGATGGACAAGGCGAGCTGCCCAAGTCAAGAGGGTAAGGAGTACGCGCACCGATGGATGGCACCAGTGGGGGGAAGGAAGTTTCGGTCTTCAATGCAAGGCGTGCTTGAAGCTCAACAGCCCAGGGATGGAAGTTATGCTCAATGGCTGCGCTGGCACCCCTACCTTCCTCAAGGCATTCCTCAACCAACCACTCGGACATCACCTCGTGGCGGTGAACCAGAAGGGTGACGGGCTCAGCGACGACGCGGTTCCCACGGTCTTTGTCTGCGTAGGCTGCGGTGCATGGGCACAACAACGTCGACGGCAGAAACTCCGAAGGCAGTGCAAGCCACCAACCAGACAAGGCATAGAAGTTCTGACGAATCTACGGCGGGGCTTAGGCCCACACAAGACGCTGGCGAGGCACATGGACTTGACGATCCCCCTGTGCAAGCTCATGCCCAAGACCCTGCCCCCGCTGGTCTCGAAGACCTGTGTCAGCCGACCTGTGGCTTTGGCGGAGGTCACGGGGTACGAGCACAAGATGGCAGCAATGATGGAAAGGATAAAGGCAAAGGAAAAGGCAAAGCGCGAGCAGGACGATGACAACAACACGATACTCGGACGCACGCGACATGGAGATCCTCAACAGGGGGGTAGTGTATACACGGGAACGGGGGCCCCCACTGAGTCCTTGGCGGCCAGCGCGCCTGAGGCACATCGTCGCCACGTCAATGGAGTGCCCCCCGTGGTACAACAACATGGCGATCACCTACCCGCAGCCGCAGAAGACGGAGTCGGTGATGATGACGGTGCACGCTGCAGCCGAGACGGAAAGGAGGCAGGAGCAGGGCCTCATCCGAGCAGCGAAGGTGGAAAGGAGGCAGCAGCAGGGCCTCAACCACATGACGGAGACGTCGTTCTCGCCAGGGACTGCGTCGGAAAGGGGGCAGGAGCAGGGCCCCAGCCGAGCGGTCGCGGCGGAAAGGAGGCAGGAGCAGGGCCTCAACCGCATGATGGAGGTGCGCAGCAGAGAGGACGAGCAAGGCAGCCAAGTCTCTGGGCACTTTTTCAGGCGGCATCGGGACGACGAACTGAGAGCGGGCAGAAGGACCATGGGCCGAATCCCATGGGAAGGGCAAGCGGGGATCTCGAGAAGCAGACGTTGAAGGCAATCATGGGCGCCCAGGCGCTCAGCGGCAACCACAGCGGGAAACATGCTGCTCGAGACCGCGCAGAGGACACGGGCAGCCTCCGAGGCCAGGAAGCGGCTGCGGTGGCAAGCACTACGAGGATTTCTTCGAGAAGAAGAGCCGAGCCACTAGGCATGGAGGCGCCCAGCCAGGGGCAGCGTGGTCGGAGAGCTGCGTCTGAGGGCGCACTCCAGGGAGCTAATGGCGTTACGAGGTGGGGTACTACGTGGAGTACAGCCTGCACAGCGCCTGTGGCCCTGGATGTGTCTCCCAGGGGCGGCGCGGAGGCGGCTGGGGTGATCCACCCTAGCCGCCTGTCCCCTGCGCGGCGAGGGGTTAGGCCGCAGCGGATGGCGGCAGCGCCCGACACGCTACAGGGCGTTGCCGATGCTACGACGAGGGGCGCCATGAGGAGTACTCCCTGCACAGAGCCTGTGGCCCTGGATGTGTCTCCCAGGGGCGGCGTGCGGGGTACTGCGCGGAGTACGGCCTGCACAGCGCCTGTGGCCCTGGATGTTTCCCCCAGGGGCGGCGCGGAGACTACTGGGGCGCTCTGCCCACACCGCATGTCCCCTGCGCGGCGAGGGGTTAGGCCGCGGTGGCGCATGGCAGCGCCCCACGAGTCACAGGGAGATGCTGGCGTCGCGACGCGGGGCACTACGCGGAGCACTCCCTGTGCAGCGCCAGTGGCCCTGGACGTGTCACCCAGGGGCGGCGCGGAGGCGGCTGGGGCGACCTGCCCTAGCCGCCTTTCCCCTGCGCGGCGAGGGGTTAGGCCGCAGCGGATGTGGGCAGCACCTGTCGAGACGCAGGGAGCAGCTGACGCTCATACGAGGGGTACTACGTGGAGTACCTCCTGCACGGCGCCTGTGGCCCTGGAGGTGCCTCCCAGGGGCGGCGCGGAGGCGGCTGGGGCGCGCCGCCCCAGCCGCACTACCCCCTGCGCGGCGAGGGGTTAGGCCGCAGCGGCTCTGGCAGCGCCCGACGAGTCGCAGGCGCTGAGTGCCGCGCTGAGTGCCCGCGGCCGCGGGGGCTCGTGCGCGGCGGCCCCCGAGGGGGCGACCCGCGTCCGCGGGCGTGTCATCCTCCTCCTCCTCCTCCTCCTCCTCCTCCTCCTCCTCCTCCTCCTCCTCCTCCTCCTCCTCCTCCTCCTCACGCGCGTGATGACGGCGGAAGGCCGCGTGATCGCCCAAGCATGGGGGGCGGTGCCGCCACCGGAGGTCCCATCTCGGACGGCGCGGGCCGGCGAGGACCGAGGTCGTCGGCTCCTACAGCATGTTCTGTGACTGCAAGGGGGCCGTGAGCCTCGGCCGCGACATGCAGATGGCGCAGGGCCCCTCCTCCATGCGCGCCCACCTGTGGGCCCGCGTGGGGGGCGCTGCGGAGGGGGCCACGGCCAGGCGCATCCCAGCCCACACGCCCGAAGAGCCGGTCCGTCGCGGGGAGGCCACGGCCTTGGAGCGCGACGGCAATAGCCTGGCCGACTGTCGGGCCAAGCATGGGGGCAGGCCTCCATGCAGCTGCTGGCGATGCTGCGCTGGTCCTGGGAGGGCTTCTTGGCGCGGGCTCGCGACGCGGCACGCGTCGCGGCGGAGATCGAGGTGCATATCACGGACGTGGGAGCCCGCGACTGCTGGCCTACGGCGGCCCTGGAGGACCTGGTCCTCGAGATTCCCGGGGAGATCGACGACGAGACCAGCGCGGCGGCGGGGGGCACCCCAGGCAGGACGGCGGCGGCTGGCCTGGCGGTGGCTGCAGCAGTGGCGGCCTCCAGTACGGCCCCCAGGACGGCCAGTCCAAGGGTGGTGGCCAGCGGCTCTGCGGCTCGGAAGCGCCCTGCGGCCTGCACTCAGCCAGGGCGAGGCGGCGCCGAGGCAGCCAACGCCGGCGGTGCGGAGGACTCCTCGGCGGGGGCGACCTTGCGGGAGGTGGCGCGCAGGCTCGAGGTTCAGCAGGAGGCCCCGTCCCAGCCCGACGGCCCTCCGAAGGTGGCGAGGACTTCGAGGAGCTCGGCAAGGGGGGTCGGCGCGCAGTTCTGGTGGGCAGGCGGCCGCATCGGCTGGGGCGGGGCCGCCTTCGGAGGAGACGCGCGCGAGAGGCAGGCCAGACAGGACCACGACCGCTTCGGAGGAGGTCGTGGGGAAGTAGGGGTCCCAGGTTTGCGGCGAAGCTGGGCCTCAGCGAGGTGGGCTGGA
The DNA here is from genome assembly GCA_963575745.1 of Prorocentrum cordatum. Taxonomy (NCBI): domain Eukaryota; class Dinophyceae; order Prorocentrales; family Prorocentraceae; genus Prorocentrum; species Prorocentrum cordatum. The sequence goes on from CAUYUJ010007069.1 coordinate 197,295, forward strand.
GACTCGTGCGCGGCGACCTCGCGGAGGTGAGTCGACAGCTGGCAGCGCGCCAGGGTCGCCTCCGCCGCGTCACCAAGGTGAGCCGTGGACTGTCAACGGGCACCAGCTGATGCAGGGCCAGGTCCTCAGCGGCTCGGGGGCGCCCTTCCTGGTCTGCACGGTGTGCTACATGTTCGCCAGGTTTCCCTAGATGGGGTGGGCGGGGCTCCGAGACGCATGCCGTGGGGCGGCCTCCAGGTCACGGTAGGGCTCGCGAGCTCAAGCCAGGGCGGACCTGCAGAAAGGTCTGACGTCCCTGGCACGAAGCCGAAGCAGCCGTTCGGAGAGCTGCGCCGCCCCCTCCGCGGCTTCCATCAACTTGCAGTGGGCCGAAGAGCTGGGCGCCGCGAAGCATGGCCCAGGAGGCGGCAGCTGCGCGGCGGAGCCAGGGGTGAAGGCCGACGCCAGCGAGGTGGCGCAGGACGGGGCGCGGCCTGCAGCGGGCAGGGCTGCAGCACCGTGGGCCCCGCCAGCCGCCGCCCGCTCCACGCAGCACGAGCCCGCGCTCATCGCGCCGCCGTTGGAGGCGGTGGCCCGCGCCCATGGGGTCGTGGACCTGTCGGAGGCGCGGGCCAGGGGCCTGGCGGCGAGGGGCGTGCGGTCGTCGTCGGCGGCGGCGGCGGCCCATGAGGGCGGCTAGTGGGGGACGACCCGCAACGTTGCATGAATTCACTCACGGGCCTCGCGGACCTTGAAGAGCAAAACACATGCCATCACCGTATTTCGACGATCCGATGCGGCCCCATGTTTGCGTGGCGCTTTCGTGCACCCCAGCATGGCCAATCCGATGTGATTCCGCTTCCGTGCCGATGCGTCTCGATTCGACGCACGTTCCGATTCGACCCGGATTCCCGATTCGAATGTTTGCCCAGCGGTCTGAGGAGGTCAAACCAGGTCGAGGTAAATCGATGTGACCGACGTAGATCCAGATAGATCGGGGTAGATCCAGATATGCCCACGTCAGTCTACAGACGTCGTGGAAGCTCCAGCGGGAGCCGAGGGGTGCCAGAAGTCGTTAAGCCCTCAACGAGAGACTCGGGGGCGTCGGCAAGCGGGGACTGGCCCAGGGGGGGGCATCAACCCCCGCGTGCCCACTCCTCCCCGATCGGGACCTGGGCGCCCCAGCCTACCCAGGAGCGCTCGGCTCTGCCATCGAGGGCGTATCGTCGACCGACCTATCGGCGATGCGTCGACGATTGCGGGTCAACCTTGAGATCCGATCCTGCGCTACCAAAAAAATGCAGCATCGCAAAAAATCACGACCAGAGCCCTGGACCCTGTCTCTCTGCTGCATATTTCGGGCCCGATCGATCCGTGATGGTCACTGGGCCCGGAAGACCTGGCGAAAACGCCTGGTGTGAAACAGTTGCATCGCCCGGATCTCAAGGTCGATGTCGCCCCGCCGTCCCCCCGCCCGTCCCCCTCCCTCCTCCTCCGCTTCCTCCTCCTCCTCCTCCTCCTCCTCCTCCTCCTCCTCCTCCTCCTCCTCCTCCTCCTCCTCCTCCTCCTCCTCCTCCCCCTCACCCTCCTGCTCCTCCTGCTCCTCTCCTCCTCCTCCTCCTCCTCCTCCTCCTCCTCCTCTCCTCCTCCTCCTCCTCCTCCTCCTCCTCCCCCTCCTCCTCCTCTTCCTCCTGCTCCTGCTCCTCCTTCCTCCTCCTCCTCCTCCTCCTCCTCCTCCTCCTCCTCCTCCTCCTCCTCCTCCTCCTCCTCCTCCTCCCCCTCTTCCAGACGAGCTGCAGGCGGTAGGAACCGTCGCATGCAGACCTGCCTCCCCCAGGGCCGTTCGGCCCTTTTTGGGGGTTGATCAAGCCATGAGCGGGGCGATTCCTGGAGCATTCGCTCCAGGAGCCGCCGTCTGGTGGGAGATAGGAGGAGGAGGAGGAGGAGGAGGAGGAGGAGGAGGAGGAGGAGGAGGAGGAGGAGGAGGAAGAGGAGCAGGAGCAGGAGGAGGAGGAGGAGGAGGGGATAGATGTTAAGGCAGGAAGCGGTTTACGACGTGGCAGACAAGTAAGAGAGAGAGAGAGAGAGAGAGGATCGGGAGGAACGTCTTAGCCAAGAGGGAGGAGAGAGAGAGAGAGAGAGGAAGGGAGAAACGTCTTGACCAAGAGGGGGGAGAGGGAAAAGGGTGACGGCGGCGACCGCGGTCCACTCTCACCGAGGTGGAAGGCTCAAGGGCCTCTCCACCTGCTCATAGGCAGCCTCCACAGGCGTCCACCCAGATCAACCACGGAAACCCTGGCCTGCAAGCAGGCACAGGGTTTCCAGTGCGTTGGCGTGGGGGGCCGCCTGGGTGGGTTCCACTGGGCGTGGGGGAGGTTTGAGCCGTCCGCGGTGGTGGTTTCCCAGGGTCAAAGTTGGTGGTTCGCCCGCTGGCGTTAGCAAATTGGAATTGAGATTCAAGGTTGAGGTATGGCAGCGCGTTGGGTTGAGCGGGGACTGCAAGCTGCGGCTGGACACAGGTTGAAAAGGGGCAGGGAGGTCGGAGGACCGTGGCTAAACTGAGCGGCGGTTGAGCCAGAGAGTGGCTCTGCAGCTGGTGTTCACGCGTCGCTGTGTGGCTCTGCGTGTGTAGGCGGTGTCGTAAAACACCCATAGATCCAATGATTGGTAGGGCGCAGATTGGGGTGTGGGCCGGCTGTGTGGCACAGCTGACCACAAGTTGACAGGCGCGGTGGGGGGCCACGCTCGCCGAAAAAGTGGTGGCACAAAGGCCTCTCCTCTCACCCATAGCCGAGGGGGTCGGCCCCCAGTCGTGGCCATGGAACCCTCACCTGCCTGTCGAGGCGGGCGTTGGGTCACCATGGGCACGACTGGGGGCCACCCAGGAGTCCACACCGCGTAAAGGGAGGTTTGTGCCCTCCGATGGGGGCGGCAACCCTGTGGGAAGGAGGCTACCTCGGCGGCACGGGACGAGAGGGGAGATTTGTGTTGCGTCAGCGCTGCGAACCGTTCTTTCCGCCCACACTGTAAAAGCGCCCCTCCCACCACGAAAAGTGAATTGCTTGGCGGCACAAATTTGCAGTGAGAAAGGCAGGCAAATTGGGATAGAGTTGAAAGCTGGCTTGCTGGCTGGTGTGGCTGGATCGCGGCGACCAGCCCTCCTCCTCCTCCTCCTCCTCCTCCTCCTC
>CAUYUJ010007069.1:200561-280561 GCA_963575745.1 Prorocentrum cordatum
CCTCCTCCTCCTGCTACTTCTCCTCCTCCTCCTCCTCCTCCTCCTCCTCCTCCTCCTCCTCGGTCGGTCGGTCGGTCGGTCGGTCGGTCGGTCGATCTAAAGGCCGTTATAATTTGTAGCTTGCTCAAGGAACATGGGAGGCAGAGACAGTACGGATAAACCCACTTCGGGGCTGCCTGCATGCAAGGCCGTCGTGACATCAGGGGTCCCATCCAGCAGCCACACCCAGGCACACAAGAAAGAGAGAGGACCAGTCTAGGGCACAAAAGGGTCAAGCGGCCTCCAGAAGGGTTCCCACTCGGGGCCCGCGACATCACCCTCATCCTCAGACATCATTTGCCCCATAAGTCTCCAGGCACCTTCGATCCCCTCGACCATCCAATCCAGGAAACTTCCAGGCAGCTCTTTCTGCAGACACTCTCTCTCCCCTTCCCTCGCAATGTGACCATGCCCTCCTTCGCACAACCCCTGAGCACTCAACCCATTTAATTTTTCCTCCAATTCTTCCAGCCCGACTTGGAGGATCACGAACGGGTCAAGGACCTGTCCTGCTCTAAAAGCGCAACGGTGCAGCTCACGTGGCCTGGCCACTCTCTGCCCTCTCAGTTCTCTGACCCAAGGGTGGTCACTCCAGGAAAAGGACCCCCCATTTTCGTGGAGCCGATGCAAGCCCACGGGACCAACTGCTTTTTGGCGGCCGCTAAAAGGGCCAAACCCCCACGGATACAAGCGTTCCCAACCTCAAGCACACCCTTTTCCCGCAGATTGGCACACGGATTCTCCCACGGCAACTCTTTGGATCTCAATACTTTCTCTCGAGCAGAAATGTTTCCCCTCCATGACGGGAGGAAAAAAAGCTCCACCAGCGAGCCCTCCAGACTGGACAAGCTCCAGCCATCTGCCTAAATCTTGCTGGGCCCACTGCTCATAACTCATGTGCAGGATGTGTATTCTGACCCCCAATCTCGCACTCTGGGCACAAAGCTTCTGATGGAAGTCGTCTTGATCACGCTGACCCTTGCCAACGATGAGAAAAAACGGACGCACGGTAGCACCAACCTGAACCCCATTCTCTTCACTCGCCTCCTGCAATCTCGGAGCAGCAGGCGGCAAGCACACAATATTGTCATCCTTCTGCAAACGCTCGCAGATCGGAGGTCCGACAAGCCTATAGGCAGCACGCTCCACAGCAGGCTCATGTTTGCCAGCAGCTCTGTTTTTCTTCTGAAGCAAAGTGCTCTCACTCCTCCAATAAGCTATCTCCTCAGTATCAACCGTTCTTCCTAGTTTTGGCGTAACTCTTGGCGCATCTCTTGTTTTGTTTCAAATGCTTCAGCAGGCGGCCGTGAGTGTGAAATTGCCACATGCAAACATTGCAGCACGTTCCCACAGCCCACATGGCGGGGTCATTAGCATCTTTATGGTACTTACCCCTGTGGATGGCCATTCCTATTCTGGTGGGAGTGACGTGTCCGCATTCGTAGCACAAGAAGCCCTGATGCTGCTGCTCCTCCAACTCCCCCAGATTCTCCTCCACACCTCCATTTCCCTTCATCTCCACACGCCCCAGAGACTTGAGCTCTTTGGCCACTTCCCTGGCAATGAACTCCTGGCGCTGTCTGAACAGCTCGCGCCTGGCAGCCTCCGCCACAAGGCCTCTGAATTTCTTGCCATGAGCTCTCCCAAACTCAAGCCAGTCTTGCTCGAGGCCGGCCCCAGGGACATCATTTTTGTTGGTCAACTGATTCATCCAGGGCAGATCCTTCCTATGCTCTTGGACCCAGCTCCCCTCGTCCTCCCACAAGTGGCCGAGACACACCCTGAGGCCCTTGGGCCGCGTGGAGAGCACTCGCGGCAAGTACCTAAGTCGGGCAATCCTTAAAGTCGCTCGGTGTCCAAGCTTGCCCACAGTGTGCACAATGTTGGCATGTGACTCCAGATCTTCTTTACTCCCCCCCCGCGGCTTCCCCAAAGCGGCACGGTACGCGGTGGCTTGCGCAGCAGCAACTTTGCATTGCGTACGCTTGGGGAGGGGCTCCCAGACAGCAGCATTAAACCACATTTTAGAGAGCGCATACGCGTCAGTGTACCTCGTTTTGATACTCACGTCGAGCTGCTTTCTCTTATCAATGGCCGTCTGGATGGGCCTGAGCTCCCTCCGCATTTGAGCAATTCTGTGAGCAATCTCAGGGTTCGGACTTCCGCTCTCCACCAACATAGTGCCTAATCCTTTAATCTGTTTGACTCTGGTGACCTGGACCCCGTGAACATCAGAAACAAGAACCTCTCCCCCTTGCATGGCCGTGGCTTGTCTGGTCTTCTTGGCATTCTTGCCAACCAGAGATATCACAAGATAAGTCTTCGACTCATTCAGCTGAAGTCCGTACTGAGGCACGCATTCATAAACAATGTCTGTCAGTCTAGCCGCCTTCTTCGGCACCTCAGCGGCATCGTCGGCAAAAGCGATGGGAGTTAAATCGTCAACAAAGGACACAGAGCAGCCTAGTTTCCAGTCGCTATCACGTGAAAAATGGGGCTCAACAGGGTGGGGTTTCCACTGGAGCTCGCACTCTTCCATGCGCCGATCGATGTTAGCAATGATAGGGCTGAAAGCAATGTTGAAGCCATATGTTGCTAGAATGGTGCCCGGCCTTGTCCCAAGTATGGGACGAACAAAACTCGTGGCATCTCTCACCCTCCACCATCCCCCCGCTTGAGTATCCTTCACCAACTCTAAGAAATGCGCATCATCGACCACTCTGTCAAGCTTGCCCTCTCTCTCGAGAGCCATGGAGGCCTTAAAAAGAGCTTCTGGTATGGGTGAGTCGCTAAGAGTTTGCTTTAGATCATCCTCCTCCCCAGGCAGCCCCAGCACGAATTGCTTGACGACTTTGTAAAAGGCCGCCGTCAGGTCCAAAAAGAGACCCAAAGTGCTTTTGCCAGCTTTCCTTTGGGCCCGAAAACGAGTCCTGACCCAGTGGGTCGCCACATCCGTGCTTTTTCCCCTGGGGCCCCCCGCATTGAGATTCCACCATACACTGTTCCAAGAAGCCCCAGACACGCTGCCGAACGAACTTGTGATGTACCTTGGCTAGGGTGTTTCCTAAGAGTATGCTCCGTTGGGACGCAGCAAGCCTTTTATCCCCTTTCCCTTTGAAGAAACTCACCACCTCCCCCTGTTTCATGCAGCACGGTTCCCTGCCGACCGAGCTCGTTTTCATCAGCACAGGATGGTATACTCTCGCCAAGCCTGACGGGTCGGCCAGAAACACATCATTGGGCAAGCTGTCTGGACCAGCAGCCTTGCCTCTCGGGAGCCGCCAAAATGCTCTCTGAAACACTTGGCGCGGCATCACGTTGTCCAGCTTCCTAGGCACGGTGTCCGCAAAGACTGAGCCTCTCCTACTATACTGCTGAAAAATCTCCTCTTTGGTCGACTGCGCAGCTTTTTCTATCTCTCCGAAGCGTTTTTGGAGGTCGTTGGCGTCTTCCTCTGGGGTAACAAGGGCCCCCCGGGGCCCCCCCTCAGGAGAGAGCCTCAGGGGGGACATCAGTTCTTGCGTGTGTATTTTCCCCCATGAGTCAGAAGCTGTCTGGTCAATCTCCATTCAGCCTGCGAGACTCTGCCATCTATGGCAACATTTATCTTGTCGGCGTGCTGCTCAAGAAAAAGGGTGTAGTCACCATCCAGCGACTGCAGCAGCACCTCACTCGATGCCCTCATGAAGCGAACCAGACCCAAGATTAACTCAAAGGTGTCCAGTTTCTTCCACACAAAGCTCGAGGTCAGTTCTCCAAGCTGCATCCAATCGTGGCCAATCCTTCCCCATAAGTCGCCAGAGAACACTTCAGCTTATTCCCCCGCCTTGCGAAGCTCCCCTTTCCTGATGCTCTGCGCCAAGTAGAACAGGGAGTTCACATGTTTCTCAGCTCCCCCCTGCTTGCGGATTTTTTCCGGAACCTTTTGAATGCTTCTCCTAACTCTGATCAGCCAGAAGGTCGCCTCCTGGATGTAGGGCTTCCGTGGTCTCACCGCTTCCTTGGCAAAGGAGGCTTGGGCAGCTTCCTTGACTTGCTTGTTAGCTTCGTCAAGATGGTCATTCAAATCAACACTCCATTCAGGAAGCTCAGCCCTAGATATCCTTTCCTTAAAGTCCCTGATACACTCAGGGTCGCCCATTTTCATAGAATCAAGACTGGAGCCCCTCCTAGATTTCTGAGCAACGTCCTTGGCCCAGCAAAGCCTGGCCGACACTGGACAATGATCGTCAGCTCTCCTGATGAGATCGATCCCGTGATCGACTTCTAGTTCGCTCATGGCACTGAAAACTTGAGAGTCTCCAATTATGAAGTCGATCCTATGCTTACTGCCATCCTTGTTGGCAACAAAGGTATAGTCCTCCTCAGGCCCCAGGAAGGTGTTCGCAGCCTTCAGCTTGTTATCATACATCCATTCCTTTAACTTCCTACTCCCCTGGGACTCCATGCCTTTCATGCCTTTAGTGCCCGCCACGTCATCCTCACCCCCAGGACCCTCCATGTGGCAGTTGCCATCCACAAAACAAATCTGGGGGCTCCATTTTTCCGAGACCTGTCTGAGATCGCTCCAGAACTTGCGTTTTTCTTCAGCGCTGTTCGCTGAATGAGGCGCGTGCAAAACCATGGCAGTGACGGCAAAGCCTGGCGCGTCAAACTTGCAGACTAGGATCCGTGGGGAGGCCCAGGCAACCCGCACATGCTGCTTGCAAAAAACCAGCGGCTTACCTTTCGCCCTGCCATATGGGGTGGAGACATTAACCCAGAGTTCACACCCAAGCCCGAAGTTTTCATGTCCCCCCGCGATGCACAGCCAATCCCCACTCCTCCTCGTTCCTTGCTCGTTCCTGCCCTCTTGCACCCCAAGCAAGACGACCCCCCTCTGATGCATCTGCGACCTGAGGGCCGCCGCCCTCCTCGCCCTGTTCCTCCCCTTGGTCCCTCGACGGTAGACTTGTCGCATAGACTGCACATTAAAAGTAGCCGCTCTCATGTCGACATCAATGGGGGTGGTCTTGATTCGCGTCTGAGTTTCAGTTTGCTCGGTGGCACCGGTTGCGACACAAGCTGGAAGTCCAGCTTCTATCACTAGGTTGCCACCAGTAACACTGAACTCTGGGTATGCATGCGCATCCCTATCCAATGAGTGGCACCACTCCCACAAACGCGAGTTCTCAAACCTAATCGCTTGAACCCAGCTCTAAGGAAGGTCTCGCGCCTCGGGGAGCAGTTTTCTAGCCGTCGACTTGGCTATGTTGTCAGCCAGTATATTCCAGGGGTGTCCCTCATGAGCTTTTACGTGTGAGATCATTATGTCGTTCTTGGCAGCACAAAGGTCCCAGGCCACCTGAACAAGTTGAGCAAGCTTAAAATCTGACATTGGCAGCCCTGAGCCCACTGCCGCTCGTATAGTGCTTATCGAGTCGCTGTCAAGCGTGATGCTGCATTGAGGCTGCTCAACTAGCACCCACATGAGGGCCCACAACACTGCGAGGCACTCAAGCGTGGTGCTGGTGGCCACTGATGGCACCAGTCCCATCGCATTGCTAGAAGCAAGTTCCCCTCTTATCGCGCCCCCATAGGTACATGTACACTCCTCCTCTCTCTAAGATCCTTACTACCGCCCATGCCCCCTTCCCTTCCCCTCTCTGGTATAAGGAGCCGTCGGTGAAAAAGTGGATCGCCGTAATCTCGTCTGCCAAATCGCAGTGAGGGTAAGCCCTCAGAGCTGCCTCGGCCTCCTGCTCCAAAACTCCTGTGGCCTGCAACTGCTCGAGCGTTGAAAGTTCAAATGGCAAACGCTCACCTGCAATTGACTGCTCAATCAATGGCAATGCTCTCTCCGCAAGTTTGACACGGGGCCCCGACTGCGAGACACTGGAGGCTAGCCCAGGAGCCCACTCACTGGACGCATCACTCGTTCCGCCTGCCACAGACGTGGTTGCCGAAGTAGCCCCCCTTTGCAACGATGTCGGCCCCTCTGCAAGTGCATGAGCCGCTTGATTTCTCTGCGCAGGCCGCACACCGTCGCACCTCGAATTAGGAGTATTGTATTTGTTGGATCTGGAGCCTCCAACTCTGGACAAAAAGTCTCTGCCTCCCAAGATAGATGCAGGAACAACTGTAACCCTTCCAGGACCCAGGGTATTGAATTCAGTGGCGTTGTTTTCTAGGATAGGTGCCCAGCTCACCTGCTTCCTCGCGCGCCCCCAACAGCTCCTTCCACCTTGGCCGCCTTCGACGGCGGCGACCTGATCTCCGACTCCTGCGAGACCAGGTTGATATTGGACACAACTGGCGCTCTCTCCCAGGCTGTCGGTGTCGCTGATGAGGCTGATCCCGATCCCGCGGCTGCCGCTGCCGCGCACATCTCGTCGATCCTCCTGCACTCCTGGGTGAATGAGTTCTTGTCTGGGCTCTCCATCTTCGTCTCTGTCACGGAAGTCTGCGGCGCCGCATTCCCAAGCAGATACGGATCTTCCTGCGAAAGCCCAGAGATCCACGGTTCCGTAGGCGTGATTGGTGAAGGAGTTGGTCCTCTCTGCGGCTTCTGGTCGCTCCTCGGTTTCTCCATCGGTTCGTCTTTTGCGGGCGTCGGCGCAGGCTCTGTTGGGGTCAGTAGCGGCTGGGCTGCCCACCCCATTGGCGATGCCTGAGCCGCTGGAATGCTCGGAGTAGAAGTTCCTCCTATCGGTGTCCTCGGTACTGGCAGTCCCGTAGGCGTTCTCATTCCCGTCGTTGGCGGTGTCGTCGGCGCCGCCACTGCTGGTCCACTCTGCGGCTGTCCCCCTCCACCAGATCCCATACAACCGCTGGTAAACCCCGCAGTCTGATTCTGAATCCAACCCATCATTGAAGATACCACTTGTTCCTGTTGCTGCTGTCGATCGCTCATGTTCTTTAGGAATTGCAATACCTGGGCCGTCATGTCGCTGCTGATCGTGTTGGGGTCGGACTGCTGCTGCTGCATTTGCGGCGGTAAGCTCGACTGCTGCTGTACTCCATTCATCGATCCTGCCGCATATGATTGAGCCGTGCCCTTTCCCATTGCCGGCTGTTGACCCATGTGTGGTGTCTGATACTGTTGTTGAGGGAACATCTGCTGCAAACCATTTTGCTGCTGAAACTGCTGCTGGGGTGGTGGCTGTTGCTGCTGCTGCTGCTGCTGCTGCTGCGGCAAGCCTCCAAAAGCGCCAACTGTCTCTCCAGCCGTTCCTGCTCCCATGAAATCGTCCTCCTCTTCTGGTAGTTCGGATAGTTCTCGATGGCAACTCTCTAACTGCGCAATCTCCAGTTCGATTTCGTATTCCTGGTCCTTCAGGTCTCGCATCCTCGACTGTGTGGCTGTCATTCTGTCTCTTGCCTTTTCCAGTTTGAAACGGATGTCGTCTTTCTGCTTCTTTAACGGCTGGAGTGCAGATAGACAAGTCTTGAGCACCTTCAGCTCCATGTCGTGCTTCTCCGCGTCCTCGACCTTTCCAGCCTTCCTCGCGTACAGCGCAATGGAGGCTATGTTGTTGAGCTGGTGCTCGATCTCGTTCTTGTAGAACTGCACCTCCTGAGGCCTCTGCATCGACGGCTGTGGTCGATACGCAGAGTGGGTAGCTGCAGCCCTCAGCGGCAATGGCGGGAGCTTCTGAACGTACGCCTTCAAACTCGACTGCTCCTGCTGCTTCTCCCTGGCAGCCGACTGACTCCTCGCTCTGCCGTTGCCGTTGTTGCTGTAGTGTTGGCCACAAACACCTCGAATGCCAATTCTTGACGTTCCTGGAGCACTGGGAACATTTCCAGGTATTGTGGTAGACCATCTGCGCACTGTGATGCTGCTGTAATCTCTCGTAAGCCTGGTGGATAGAGGCAATCACTCGCGCCTGATGACGCTGATGTCTGGCTCTCCTGTGCCACGCTGGGCTGTTCGCCCTCGCTGAGAAGAGATTCGAAATGATTCGTATTCTTTGCAATGACTGTGAAAAAGGGGGTCGCGGCGCCTGGATGGCACACGCTTGGGGTTCAGGCCTGTATGTTGGAGAACGTACAGTCTCAGGTGTGCTCCTGCGCTCAGGCCAAACTCCTCCTCCTCCTCCTCCTCCTCCTCCTCCTCCTCCTCCTCCTCCTCCGCCTCCTCCTCCTCCTCCTCCTCCTCCTCCTCCTCCTCCTCCTCCTCCTCCTCCTCCTCCTCCTCCTCCCCCTCCTTCTCCTCCTCATCCTCCTCATCTTCCCCCCGTCCAAGGTGCTCAACGAGCACGGCGCCGCCGTCCGCAAGGCCTCCACGTGGAGGAGCCGCTTCCTGAGCCTGCGCTCCCTCGTGGCGCGGAGGCTGGCCAAGCGCCTGCTGCAGGTGCAGATGTTCGCGGAGCGGCCGGGGGGGGATCGTGAGAGGGGGGGTAGGGGTTTAGGGGTTGGCGAGCAGGCGTTCGATGGAGGGGTGATGCGAGCGCTGCGAGCCACAACATCGCGGGCGCTGTCTGTAACCTCGCGACTGCGCGCCCCGTCACCGCGCGGGCGGTGGAAAAATGCCAGAGCGCCTGCGCAGGGCAGGGCGGCAACGACGCAACGTCACAGTCGTCGGAGGAACAACTGCCGGCGGCGGCCACGCGCAGAGGGGGGTCAGGGGGAGGGGGGGAAAGGCTTCTTAGAAGCACCCTGCTTCTTAGGAGGCGCAGGCCTCATCTGCAGATGTAAGGCCGGCGCCTTCTAAGAAGCAGCCTCCTTCAAGAAGCCTTCCCCCCTCCCCCTCCCCCCTTGTGCGAGCCGTCGAAACTCCTGGGAGCCTTGCATCTTTGTGGGCCCTGGCCGTTTTTTCCTAACAGCGAAGATTGATAGGTTTCTAATGGGGTCAAAAGAGAGCATCTGATGACTCCCCAGGGGAGTCTGGGCGGGAGCCGGACAGGCGAGGGCCGGGCTCGCTTTAGGCAAACAGTCGCACACTTCGTGCTCTTCGACCTCCCAGAACTCCATTCCCGGGCCACATTTGGAATGCCCGGAGCCAACTGTAAGCCGCTTCGTGCTCTTCGACTTCCCAGAATTCCATTCCAGGGCCACATTCGGAATGCCCGGAGCCAACTGTAGGCCACTTCGTGCTCTTCGACTTCCCAGAACTCCATTCCCGGGCCACATTTCGGATGCCCGGAGCCAACTGTAGGCCACTTCGTGCTCTTGGATTTCCCAGAACACCATTCCCGGGCCACATTCTGGATGCCCGGAGCCAACTGTAGGCCACTTCGTGCTCTTGGACTTCCCAGAACACCACTCCCGGGCCACATTTTGAATGCCCGGAGCCAACTGTACGCCACTTCGTGCTCTTCCACTTCCCAGACTTCCAAGACTCATCATCTTCATCATCATCATCGTCCCCGTAGCCTTCTTGGCTACAGCCCTGCTTTCGAAGATTTTCTTTCAAAGGAACTGCGCAGCGCCTACTGCGCACCTTAATGCCAGGACATGCTGATAGTTCTCGGTCTGGCGGCGGTGCTCCTGACCCTGCTGCATTGAACAGCGGTGCTCCTCAGCCTGCGGCAGGGAACAGCGCTGCTCCTCAGCGTGCTGCATTGAGCGGTCCTCTGCAAACGTTCGTCGAGCACGTGAAGCAGTTCGGCCGGATACCGAAGCGAAATAAAGGAACGTCCGAACAAGAACTGGCCGAAAACAAGTTGGCCAAACGTTTTTCGGACCATCGCGACCGCATCCTCAAAGACATTTTGCATGAACTGCGGGCCCTGGGCTGTGCTGATCAGCAGACGGAGACCGAGGAGCTCGAGCGGAAGCAGAAGACCGAGGAGCTCATGCAGCAAAAGCGAGACAAGACCGAGGAGCTCATGCAGCAAGTGCGAGACCTCGGCCGCCACCCGAAGGAGTATGCCGGGCGTAGCCTCGCAGAGCGGCAGCTGGCAGAGAAAGTCCGGAAAGCACGGAAGCCAACCAGTTCTCCCCGGAGCACCCCGGTGGAGACTCAGGTCTTACGGGTCCGTGCCCATACTACTACTACTACTACTACTACTACTACTACTACTACTACTACTACTACACTACTACTACTACTACTCCTACGACTACTACTACCACTACTACACTACTACTACTACTACTACTACTACTACTACTACTACTACTACTACTACTACTACTACTACTAGTACTAACTACTACTACTACTACTTCTACTACTACTACTAGTACTACTACTACTACTACTACTACTACTACTACTACTACTACTACTACTACTACTACTACTACTACTACTACTACTACTACTACTACTACTACTACTACTACTACTACTACTACTAATACTACTACTACTACTACTACTACTACTACTACTACTACTACTACTACTACTACTACTATTACTACTATTACTACTACTACTACTACTACTACTACTACTACTACTACTACTACTACTACTACTACTACTACGACATCACACTAAATCCATTCATGGGGGTGCCTGTTTTGGAGCTACATTCATTGATGCAAGTGTGTCGTTTGAGTCTCGACCCGTTGATAGCAGTGTCCCGTTTGGAATCACATCCGTTGATAGCAGTGTCTTGCTCAGACCTCCATGCGTTTACACAAAGATCTCATTTGGAGATACCGTTATCGAAAGCAGTGTTTCTACTGCCGCTACCACTGCTCCCATCACTCCTACTCGTTCACTCCACGCGCTACAACTACTACTTCACTGTTACCACTACTACCATCACTACTACTGCTGCTACTACTGTTACTATTACTGCTATTGCTGTTGTTGCTGCTGCTAGTGTAGGTATTGCTACTGCAATTACTGGCAGTGCCATTGCGACTGCCGCTGACGTTGCCACTGCGACTACCACTGCGAATCCGAATGCGACTGCGAGAACACCAGAATTCTACAACAGCGCTCTTACACGAATACCGCAGGCAATGTTTCCAGCTATGCTTCTACACGTCGCTGTTAGGTTGCTTTGCCGGGATAATTTTCACCGCTTCCACTTTGTAATTTGTTCGCTGGATCCGGTGCCGTTTTTTCTCGGTTCCGTCGCCGTTTCCTGCCCAGTTCCAGTTCCAACGCAGGAACATTTCCGTTTCGGGAAAAACGGCCCCGTCGATTCCGCGGCCAACTAAACCCGGCATGTCCTCGAGATCCCGCTTTTAGGGTGCATGAGCACGCGCTGGCGTCTGGCAGTCGATGGGAGGCGCTGATTTTGCGTCGATGACCGCCATTTGGAATAGATGGGCTGCGACCAGCGTTAATTCGCAAGAGCCAGCAAAACGATCTAAGACGATATGGACTGCCCCCACGATTTGCTACAACGAGAATGCTCGAAGACGAGCGCTCCGCCGCCAGATGCCCCCCCCCGCCGCTCTCGCCTTCGAGCCGGCGAGGAAAACGAGAGCCAGAGCCCGGCATCCTTGCAAAAGCAGCGCCTTCTGCGCCAGGGTGGTTCTCCAGGTACTGCTCGCGCGCCATCGTCGCCCCCCTGCTCCGGATCGACCTGCGCCCTCGTCCCCATCACTCGTCGCCGTCTCCGCACTCGTCGTCGTCGTCGCTGCCGACCTCGTCTGTTTTCTTCCTCGCCCTCCCGCCGCCCTCGCCCTCGTATACGCGGGGGGGGAGAGAAAGGCGCAAGGCTCAGGAGGGGAAAAAACACAGACACAATTAATCGTCGACCCCCAGGAAAATATGGGAAGTGGGGGGGAAGACAGAAACCCAGAAAATATTTGAAAATATTGGGCATCTTTTTATTTGTGTGTATTTATTTGTGTGTCCGAGGGCCCCTTCATCCTGATCGGCCTGCGCCCTCGTCCCCATCACTCGTCGCCGTCTCCGCACTCGTCGTCGTCGCTGCCGCCCTCGTTGTCCTCTTCCACGCCCTCCCGCCGCTCCCGCCCTCGTGCGCGGGGGAAGGGAGAGAGAGGCGCGAGGCGCAAGCGCCAACCTCCCGAGGTCCGCACGAACTCCTCGTCCTCCTCCTTTTCCTCCTCCTCCTCCTCCTCCTCCTCCTCCTCCTCCTCCTCCTCCTCCTCCTCCTCCTCCTCCTCCTCCTGGAGAATGGTTATGAGAGAAACCCACCTGGGCGACGCAGCGAAAGTGTGGTCGTCCTCACCAGCGTTGGCGCGCGGGCTCGCGCGTAAGCGTCCTCGTTGCCAGTGTGCCATGCCGGGCTGGCGGCCCGCGCAGGCGCCGCCGCGCATGGTCGCCGTGTCGTCTCGCGCAAGGCTCACCTGGCGGCGCCCACGACGCCGTTGCCGACGCGCGGCCGCGTGCTGGGGAGGGAGGGGGGGGGTCCAGCGCCGATCCGAGAGGTCCGTGGGGACCTCCGAAAGTTTGTGCCCGTGTCGGCTGACAGGTCCCCCCTTGCGCCGCCCTCGCGTCCGAGCCTCCGCAATGTGGTGTCCGTGCAGGGGTCACGCAGAGGTTCCCTCTCCTTTTGTTGCCAGCTGCCTCTCCTTTGCCGCCCTCGCCTCCGACCCTGGCTCCAGATCCGCCCTACTTTGGTTTTTTTCCAACTTAAAACTGCGTCGGAATTCCACCTAATAGAGGCCGAAAAAGTAGGGCGGAAATTTCTGCACCCAACATAAAGTAGGGCGGACATCCACAGAAGTAGGGCGGAAAAAGCAGCAGAAATGAAGGGCGGAAATTGGCATCAGCGGGCCTAAAAGTAGGGCGGAAATTCCAAGCCCTACCTACGAACTTCCCCAAAGCGGATCCTGAGTCAGGGGAGGGCCTCCTCCCGCTCGTCGCCCCGGCGGCCCTGGCCGGAGCGAGGCGCCCCAAGGAGAGGTCTGGGGCGTGCGGCGGGCTCGTCCCGTGGGCCGAAGACGGCGGCGGCCTTGGCGCGGCTCGGCCGTCGTCGTCGGCGTCGCCGTCGCCGTCGTCGTCGCCGTCGTCGCCGTCGTCGTCGCCGTCGCCGTCGTCGTCGCCGTCGCCGTCGCCGTCGCCGTCGTCGTCGCCGTCGCCGTCGCCGTCGTCGTCGTCGTCGCCGTCGTCGCCGTCGTCGCCGCCGTCGCCGTTGTCGTCGTCGCCGTCGCTGTCGTCGTCGTCGTCGTCGCCGTCGCCGTCGTCGTCGTCGCCGTCGCCGTCGTCGTCGTCGTCGTCGTCGTCGAGCGCCAGCCGGTCCAGGCCTTCCAAGTTTGGGCCTCAGGGCGGAACGCGAGGCTCAGGGGGGGGAAGGCTCGGGGGGGTGGGGGGGAGCCAGGCTCAGGGAGGAAATGCTCTCTCGAGGCTTCGGGCGTTTTCGCCGGGTGCCCGGATCGCCCACGATGGCCGCCGGAGGGCCGTGGCCCGAAAGCCAAGGGATTCCTTTTTGTTTCTCGAGGACTCGGGCCTCCCAATTTGGGTCCGAGTGGATGGGGTCGCAGGATCGCGCCGCATCGCCGATGCATCGCCGACGCGGCTCGATGCGGAGCCCACTCTTTTTCCTACGCCGACGGCGCCGATGCATCGGCGATGCAGCGCGGTCCTCCGACCCCTCTTCTCGAATCTGAATTGGGAGGCCTTCTGCCAGTGGCTCGGCACGCGCCGACATCAAACGATCCGCCCAAGCGAAGAGCCGCGATCGTTCGAGACTGATCGATCCGCGCACTGTCAACAACCGGGACAGACCTTGTCAGTGCACGAACCTGCCGTGGCGGGATCCGTATTCTCATGTCTCGAACGACGGACAAAGCAATTTCAATGTTCGGAGCTTCGCGCGGATTTTTTGATCTGGGTTGGACACCCCTCCCTGGCGCGCGGAGGGTTGTCGCCAGAGGCGCCGCCAGAGAACGCTCATGTTTGTGTAGTCTGTTTTTCCTGCACAGGAGCTGGACGTCCGAGAGGTCGTGGAGCTCATCCAGACCGCGATGTCCAAGGAGCACTACAATGCGGGCGACGTCATCATCTCCCACGAGACCAGCAACAGCGGGCTCTTCTTCGTCATCAGCGGCGTCGTCAGGCCTCTTACTTGGGACACGTGTTCATACATACATACATATATACATACATCGGAGGTTGGGGGGCGCGAACGGAAGTGACCCCAACCGGGAAATCGGTGTCGGTTCGTGTCGTGCGGGCGGGCGAGGCGAAGCTGCGCGAGGTCCTACACTGGTAGAGGCCACATGGAGCCCAAAGGGTCGCCTCCTCCCGCCCCCGGGCCCGCCACCCGATGGTTGTCCCGCGGGTTGTCCCGATGGTTGTCCCGATGGTGGTCCCGCGGGTTGTCCCGATGGTTGTCCCGATGGTTGTCCCGATGGTTGTCCCGATAGTTGTCCAGATGGTTGTCCCGATGGTTGTCCCGATGGTTGTCCCGATGGTTGTCCCGATGGTTGTCCCGATGGTCGTCCCGATGGTTGTCCCGATGGTTGTTTCGATGGTTGTCCCGATGGTTGTCCCGATGATGGTCCCGATGATTGTCCCGATGGTTGTCCCGATGGTTGTTCCGATGGTTGTCCCGATGGTTGTCCCGATGGTCGTCCCGATGGTTGTCCCCCGAGTCCCGATGGTCGTCCCGATGATCCGATGGTTGTCCCCGATCCCGATGTTGTCCCGATGGTTGTCCCGATGGTTGTCCCCCCCGATGGTTGTCCCCGTCCCGATGGTTGTGGTTGTCCCGATGGTTGTCCCGATGGTTGGTGGGTGTCCCGATGGTTGTCCCGATGTTGTCCCGATGGTTGTCCCGATGGTTGTCCCTATGGTTGTCCCGATGGTTGTCCCGATGGTTGTCCCGATGGTCGTCCCGATGGTTGTCCCGATGGTTGTCGAGATGGTTGTCCCGATGGTTGTCCTGATGGTTGTCCCGATGGTTGTCTGGATGGTTGTCCCGATGGTTGTCCCGATGGTTGTCCCGATGGTTGTCCCGTTGGTTGCATCGATGGTTGTCCCGATGGTTGTCCCGATGGTCGTCCCGATGGTTGTCCCGCGGGTTGTCCCGATGGTTGTCCCGGTGGTTGTCCCGATGGTTGTCCCCATGGTTGTCCCGATGGTTGTCAGGATGGTTGTCCCGATGGTTGTCCAGATGGTTGTCCCGATGGTTGTCCCGATGGTTGTCCCCAAGGTTGTCCCGATGGTTGTCCCGAAGGTTGTCCCGATGGTGTCCCGATGGTTGTCCCGATGGTTGTCCCGATGGTTGTCCCGATGATTGTCCGATGGTTCCCGACGGTTGTCCCGATGGTTGTCCGATGGTTGTCGATGGTTGTCCCGATGGTTGTCCCGATGGTTGTCTTGATGGTTGATGGTTGTCCCGATGGTTGTCCCGATGGTTGTCCCGATGGTTGTCCCGATGGTTGTCGATGGTTGTCCCGATGGTGTCCCGATGGTTGTCCCGATGGTTGTCCCGATGGTTGTCCCGATGGTTGTCCCGATGGTTGTCCCGCGGTTGCCCCGATGGTTGTCCCGACGGTTGTCCCGATGGTTGTCCCGATGGTTGTCCCGATGGTTGTCCCGATGGTTGTCCCGATGGTTGTCCCGATGGTTGTCCCGATGGTTTTCCCGATGGTTGTCCCGATGGTTGTCCCGATGGTCGTCCCGATGGTTGTCCGGATGGTTGTCCCGATGGTTGTCCCGATGGTTGTCCCGATGGTCGTCCAGATGGTTGTCCCGATGGTTGTCCCGATGGTTGTCCCGATGGTTGTTCCGATGGTTGTCCCGAGGGTTATCCAGATGGTTGTCCCGATGGTTCTCCCGATGGTTGTCCGGATGGTTGTCCCGATGGTTGTCCTGATGGTTGTCCCGATGGTTGTCTTGGTGGTTGTCCCGATGGTTGTCCCGATGGTTGTCCCGATGGTTGTCCCGATGGTTGTCCCGATGGTCGTCCCGATGGTTGTCCCGATGGTCGTCCCGATGGTTGTTCCGATGGTTGTCCCGATGGTTGTCCCGATGGTTGTCCCGATGGTTGTCCCGATGGTTGTCCCGATGGTTGTCTGGATGGTGGTCCCGCGGCTTGTCCCGATGGTGGTCCCGCGGCTTGTCCCGATGGTTGTCCCGATGGTTGTCCAGATGGTCGTCCCGATGGTCGTCCCGATGGTTGTCCTGATGGTTGTCCCGACGGTTTTCCCAATGGTTGTCCCGATGGTTGTCCCGATGGTTGTCCCGATGATTGTCCCGCGGGTTGCCCCGCGGGTTGTCCCGATGGTTGTCCCGATGGTTGTCCCGATAGTTGTCCCGATGGTTGTCCCGATGGTTGTCCCGATGGTTGTCGCGATGGTTGTCCCGATGGTTGTCCCGATAGTGTTTCCGATGGTGCCCCTTCAGCACTTGCGGCGCCTGCCGCCGCCAAGTAGTGCGCGGGCAAATAAAAGCCACTTGCGCGCGCCTGGTGAACAGAAAAAAGAAGCGCAAACAAATGTCACCCACTACCGCTCGCTGCCACAATGTACGGGGCAGGTAAATAAATGCCACCCGTTATCGCCCGATGCGCAACAGCGTGGCTACAAGGATGCACGTGCGACTTGACCCCGCCAGCAACCGCCAAAGAGCGCGCGGGCGCGCGCCCCGCCCACTTGCACCGAGCGCAAAGAAGAAACAGCACAGGCAAACAACTACTGCCTACCATCGCTTGCTGTCACAAAGCCAAGGGCAGGCAAATTAATGCCACCTGTCATCGCCAGTTTCGCAATAGCGCGGCTGCAAAGAAATAAATGCCACTTCCTCGCGCCTGGGGCGAAGAAAAAGCATCGGCATCTAAATGCCACATGCTTTGCCCACTGCCAGCGCGCAGCGGGCGGGCAAATTTATGCCGCGTGCTTCTGCCTGCTGCCAGCGAGGAAGGGCCAGCCAAATAACAATGAAAGGGGAGCCGGGCACATGAATGCGAATGCGCGGTCTTCCCACGCTGCTGCCGCTGAGTTGCATTCGCCATTGCGTTGCCACACTGCTGTCGCTGAGTTGCAGTCGCCACTGTGTCTCCACGCTGCTGCCATTGAGTTGTACTCGCCAGCACAAGCGCGGGGCGCTGCGCCCGCAATCCTGCGACGCCGCCCCGGCGCGCCGACGCGACAGCGCTGGCGCCGTGGCTTCGGCTTCCGGCGCTCCCCCAACGCAGCCCCCAGTCTCTGGCGGGGCTCGCGGCTGCCGAGGAGCACGTGGCCCAGCGCCATGCGCCGGGCGCGTCCTGGCTCGTCGCGCTTAGCAACCACGCCTTGGCTCGCCCGAAAGCGTTGCGGGGGGGGGGGGGCAGTTGGCGGGGCGCGGAGGGCGGCCGGCCTGGTGCCAACAAGCAAGGGGTGGGGAAACACATGCCACTTACTTCTGCCTGCAACCGCGAAAGCGGAGCTGGGCAAATAAGTGTCACATTTCCGCTTTCCAGACGCGTTGTTACCACGCTGTTGCCATTGTGTTGCCGCTGTGTTGCCGCTGCGTCGCCGTTGATTTGCATTCGCCGCTGCGTTGCGCTCGCCCGCGGCTATCGCACTCGCTGCCACCGATATCCGCAGCTGTCTCGGCACTGCGCTCGCAGCTACCAGCTACTGCTCATATTGCCGCTGCTGCCAGCGCGCCCCAGCGGGGGCGGCGGGCTTCGCCGCCGCCGCAGCTGCCAACAGCCATGCCTCCCCAGAATGCGGAGGCGCATAAGAAGATGAACGCAAATACGGGGAAGCGTGCAAAATGGCATGTTCGCGTGATTGATCCCAAAGTCAAAGACTACAGTTTCCAATCGCGCGGCGAGGCCGCTCAGGCGAAAAAAATGAGTGCGCACTGATGTCGCAGGACCCGTCTCAGTATATGATGGGCCTCGTCCCTTTTGAGTTCAAGAATCGCCGGGCTGCTCCCGATGCGGAAGCAACGCTTGTCAGCAACAGCGCGCGGGAGATCGCATCGCTGGCGTTCGATGCCAGGGGGGAGCCGGATTAGAATGGGTGCCCGCTGAAGGCTGTTCTCTCGTTGACAGCTCCCGCGCAACTGATAGACTGAGAGAGGTCACGTCCGAGTTTCAAGCTGCTTACGCTCACCCTGCTTGCGGGCTACAGGTTCCGCTCGACATCGAGGGCATCGCGCGGGCGGTCCAGCGCGCAGTCTTTGCCGCGCGCCCCAGTGGGAGATTTGACTTCTGCGGGGAACGCGTTGATCTTACGTATCAAAAGGAAGTGACGTCCTTGGGCGGCGGTGGCGGCAGTGTTGCTGCGAGCGCGCTGGGAAGCGCCCGCCGCGCCCTGGCTCGCATAGAGGCGGGGGGCGGCGCGGCCGTCGTCGGCTGTGCCGCGACGGTGGGAAATGGCCATGTCAGGTTGACCGCGCGGCCCAGTGCGCACGCGTGCGCCGACGGTGCCCAGGCCGCAGGTTTCATGGGCTTGGACGCGTCCGCCGCGGCCGCCGAAACGCTCGCTGCCATTTTCGCGCCAGGGCAGGACCTTGCAGGATTGGTAGCTGGCGGGGCTCCCCCGACCCGCGCTGCGGCGCTGGGCGATGCAGTTCCGAGGGGGGCGCCGATCGCATGCGAGATCAACCGCTGCGTGCGGGGGCCACCGCCAGAGGAGGACCTCATCTTTGCCAAGGACGGGCGCCCTTTTATCAAGGACTGCCAGCTTCGGGGCGGGACAGGCGGCGCGGATGTCGACGTCGCGCACGCCGGAGTGCCGATCTTGTTTGGCTGCGCCGCGGGAGAGGAGTTAAAACGTTCGCGGCGCCTTGCGCGACGGGGGGGGCGTCGCGCGGAGGCGCGTCGCGACGGCGGAGATCGCGCCGCCGAACGCGGCCGTCTCTGCCGGGGCCGCGCGTCTCAGCGCAAGTGCACGCGGCATTTCCGGTGGCGTCGCGCGCCCCGGCCCAGCATCTCGGCTCTGCGATGCCCCTGTGATCAGAGGCGCTTGCGCGGGGCAACGGCGAACCTCTTGGCGCCCGTCGGGCGTTGCCGCTGGTCCGCCGCCCAGGCGACTGACTGCGACGGCGTCGACGAGTCGCTTCCGATGCTCCAGCGCGTGTTCAAGATCACATCCAAGAGCGCCCAGTGCCTTCTGAGCGACCCAGCAGTCGCGATCACTCTCGTGGGCTACTCGGACTTCAAAGGGGCGCTGGCGCACCGCCTCGACAAGGAGGTCGCCCTGGTCTCGGCTTCGGCAGTGGACGTGAAGCCTCCAGGGTGAGTCGCCACTGGGCCGCGTGCAGAAGGTGTCTCAGGGCGAGGCGCGCCAGCTCACGGACAGCATGAAGGCCGAGTGGAAATCGGTCGCAGCGGCTGCGGGCGCGGAAGCGGCCCCGTCGCCGGCATCAGTAAAGGGGGGCCATTGTGGTCAGAAGAAAGGGCGCCGAAGTTGAGGCGCTTGCTTTCGGAGCCCTCGTCGCCAACGCCGCGGCAGTTCCAGTTCCCCCAGTAGGCATGCGCGCCACAAGTCGCTAGGCTCTGCCAGCGGGAAGCGGGCGGCGAGTACGAGGGTCAGGGTGCGAAGGTTTGCGAGCGCGAGTAGGGTTGCCATGGGGGTGTTTTTTCTTAGGGTGCGCAGCCGTAAGAGCATGCGCCAGCACGCTGTAGACGCCTAGGGCGTTGGGAATAGGAGAGGACCCGCAACCGAGTGACGCTGGCATCGCGCCATGGTGAACCAGCACGTAGCACCAGAAACATCATTGTCACATCGCTTCGCCCATGCCACTGCTGTGGGCGCGGCACTCTGGCCACCGGCACCGCTGCCGCTAGCGCTACCGCCATCAGCAGCGACCACCGCCGCCACCGCCAGCAGCAACCGCGAGAGACCATATCCACCACTGTCACTGCCAGCACCACCCCCGCCACCATCGCCACCGCCAGCACCGCCTCCACCATCGCGTCCCCCACCGCCCCCACCGCTAACGCATCGCGAGCACCATCCGCAGTGACCATCAGCGGTCCAGCAGCAGCGTCGTCATTGTCAGCGTCGTCATTGTCAGCGTCGCTGCCGCCACACCATCGCGACATCTTTTTGCACCATTGCTGTTGCCATTGCCACCACTGGCACCACCGCCACGCTTCCAGCGTGGCTGCATTGGTGAAATCGGTCGGGGCACGCCGCCGCCGATGGCCAGCGCCTTTGCAGCTGCTGCGGGCTCTGCCACCGCCAAGTAAGTCCACCTGCAAGTTGTGCTGCGACTGGTGATGTCTGGGGCCGTTGCCGTGGAGGTGTCCGAACTGGAGCGCGCAGACCGCAATGTGCCTGCTCGCATCGGGCGCGCGCTGCGAGGCCTGGCGCGGCCAGTAGGCATGCCCGCTGGAGCGCCCGCGGAGACGGCGGCCTCTGGCACCCAGCCACGCTTCCAGTTGGGGGTGGCCATTAATCGGGCAACGGGCCCGCGCGTTTCGGCAAACACTCGCGCCCGCTCAGTCCCCGCGAAATTGCCGGCGGGCTTCGTCGGGCACCATTTGCCGGAGTTGCCGTTCTGCAGCATAGCCGTCGCGCACTCGTCCGGCGCAGGCGCGCATGAAGACCCGACTGTGGTCCAGACGGCGCTGATCGCAATCGGGCGCTTCACAAGTGGTCGACTGTGGTGGCGCGACGTCGGTGCCCGCCAAATTGTCATTCACGTTGCGAAGAACAAGTTTGTCTTGTTCAATGCCCGGGGGCCGCGTGGTACAAGCGCCTTTGGCAGGGGCGCCCGCTTTGCAGCGACGCCGCACGCGCGCGCGCACGCACTTGCGGCGCAAAGGTAGCTGAGCAGTTGCGCAAACTTGAATTTCTGCTGCCCGGCGGTGATGCGGCCCAGACCCTGCCGGGCACGCAGCCGGGCGCGGAGGCCCAGCGGCTGCGAATGGCGCGCGCAGCCTGGCTGCAGCATTGCGGCCGGCCCAGCGGCCAGAAATTCGTAACTCAGCCTGGCCGTCGCCCGGGGAACGCCGAGGTAGCGTTTGGAAATGCCGCTGGCGCGGTTCGCTCGGCGCCCGGCGCGCAGGCGGGCCGCGCTAGATATGCTCTCGCAGAAAAATGCGCATTTCGATCCAAACAGGCGCAGCGGTGGGGGCGAAAGACAAAGACGGAGGCGTGGGCCCAGGCTGCGCAACCTGCGTGGGCCGATGCTTCGCGAAGTGTCAGCTCTGAGTCGGGTCGATGCGGCGCGGCGGCGGCGCTGGGTGATCGTCGCGGCGTCACCATCGTCAGCGTCACGTCACCGCCATCACCACCACCACCACCACTACCACCACTCACCACCACATATGGTATCCCTTAAAGGGGGCCTATGCGGCTCCCAGACCCCAGGAAGCGCTCGCCGTTTAAACCGCGTTTAAACCCGTAGTCACTTTGGCTTAGGCCCTTCTGGGGCAGGAGGAGCGGGGGACCTCGGCGAGGGCCCCCGCGTTTCTCGCGGCCAGCCGCGCCCCCTTTCCGCTGGTCGCAGACGTGCGCGGGCCACGCCTTCCCGGCACCGCGCGGAGCCTCGTGTGGATGGTGCCGTGAGGCACCGGCGGCAGATAAGACCCCGAGGACCCCGATGGCCATTCCCTCGAGGCTCATGGTTCGACGGGAGGTCGAACGGCAAGCTGCCGGGCGCTGGGGGGCTTGCCGCCAGGGGACCACCTGGAGGTGAAGGTCCGCGACTACGGGGGGCGCGACCAGGGCCGCGAGCTGCTGCGCGTTGAGATGGCCTACGCGCTGGACGAGGCTGCCCCGGAGGCGGCGTGTGCGGCCGACCGCTACCTGCGGGCGCCGCACGTGGGGGCCACCGACGAGTACTTCAGCTGGCATGCCCAGGCCGAAGCCAAGGCTGGCGGGAGGCTCGGCACGATGTACCACCTCTGCGGCTGCGCGCAGGAGGAGTGCGCGGCAGGCTGCCCGAGCGGCGCTGGTGGAGTCGAGCACGTCGATGTCCGGCGGCTGGCCGACCCGCGCGACCTGGAGACGCTGGAGGCGGAGTACCACTTAGCCCCGCGGCCTGCTGGAGGGCTGCACGTCGAGGCTGCGGCCTGCCCGACGCCTGGCGCGCGCCTGGCTGGGTCAGGCGACGAGGGCGCCGCGCGGCATCCTGCTCTGCCGCCTGCGCCGCTGCCGCCGCTGCCGGAGCCCCCGCCCCCAGGGGCAGAGGGGGCCGAGGGCGACGAGGGCGAGCCAGCAGCCAAGCGGGCCCGCGAGAAGGAGCGGAGTGCCGCTCGCGGCGGTGCAGCGCCGCTCGGCGAGAGCCCGCTCGACGCGGAGGTCGTTGGGCTGGAGAGGGCGCTCGAGGACCCTGCTCTGGACGGGCGCCTTGCCCAGCTGGGCCAGCGGCTGCGAGGAGGCTCGGGCGGCGGCGCTGGATCCAGAGCGGTCGCCATGAATGCTGCCGTGCCTGGGGCTGCTCGGGCGCTGGCGCAGCGCGTGCAGGACAACGCCGCTGCGGGGGGTCGAGCTCGAGTCGCGGCAGCGCCAGCTGGATGCGAGAGGCTCGCCGAGACGCTGACGGCGGCGTTGCTAGGCGGCAAGGATGGCAGCGAGCTCAGCGACGAGGGCTCTGGCGTGCTGGGTCGCGACACTTACCAGGGGGTCAACGACAGGCGCGACTTGTTCCAGAGGATCGCAAAGCAGCGGCCTGGGGTCCTCCTGGAGAATGGGCCGGCGTACCTCAGGAGCCAGTTCTCTCAGCTGCTCGCGGACCCGAGCCAGGCAGACCCCTTCGGCTCATGCGTGACGCAGAACCTCAACACGGTGCTCTTCGTGGCACACCCGCCGCGGACGTTCGACGCGGTCGACGTGCGAGTGCTGCGCACGCTGGGCGAGGCGATCGACGGCTTACTCAGTGGCCTGGTCGACGAGGTCAGCGTTTTGCCCACGCAGGAGTTCAAGGCCAGGACGATGGCGCTTCGAGACGGCCATTGGCGCAGTGTCAGGTGGCCCACGCCGATCCCCAGCGAGAGTCTGCCCGCCGGCGCGTCCCACGGCGAGGAGGTTGCAGCCGAGCGGGTAGAGGCACGCGAGATGAAGGCGAGACCACAAGCCTGGGCGGTGACGCCCGCGGCGGGCTCTGCTGCACCGCTGAGGATCTGGGCGGGCCGCTCGCCAGTGGCAGTCAGCAGCGCGGCGCCAGCCAAGCAGGGGGCCCGCCCCCGATCGGCGCCAGGATCGCCGAAGTTCAGCGGGGGCCCTGCAGCGGCAGTAGCAGCAGCAGCAGCGCAGAGGGGGCTACCTCCAGAGCTGGCAGCCATCGCGGACGAGAGCCCCGACAGCACGCCAGCCGATCCCCGCCCTCAGCTCACGTGGAAGGAGTCGAAGGTCAGAAAGAGCGTGTTCTACCGCTGCTGGCGGAAAACCGGGGGGGGGTCACTACCGGTTCGAACCCCCCCCCCCCCCCCTCCGGAAAACGGGGGGGGTCACTTCGAACCCCTCCCCCCCCCCCCCAGCTCATCATGAAAAGGGGGGGGGTCACTACCGGTTCGAACCCCCCCCCCCCTCGAAAACCGAGTGGGGGTGCGGACAGTGGTGGGGACGGTGTTGGTGGGGACAGTGGTGAGGGGACAGCGGGACAGTGGTGGGGACAGTGGGGGGACAGTGGGACAGTGGTGGGGACGGTAGTGGTGGGGACAGTGGTGGGGACAATGGTGGGAACAGGGGGGACAGTGGACAGTGGTGGGAACGGTGGTGGTGGGGACAGTGGTGTGGGGACAGTGGGAATGAGGTGGAAACACTGGGACAGTGGAGGGTACAATGGTGGTGGGGACACTGGTAAAGGCGGTGGCGAGGACGGCGGTGGGACAATGGGACAGAGGTACAGTGGGGACAGTGGTGGGGACAGTGGGGACAGTGGTGGAAACAGTGGGACAGCTCAGTGGGACAGCGGAGGAGTCAGTGGGACAGTGGGGACAGTGGGGATAGGCAGTGGTTGGGTCCGTGGAGACAGTGGGGAGAGTGGAACCGTGGTGGGAACAGTTGTGGGAACAGTGGGGACAGTGCGACAGTGGTGGGGGCATTGGTGGGGACAATAGGGACGGTGGTGGAACCAGTGGGGACAGTGGTGGTGAGGACAGTGGTGCTGGGAACAACAGTGGGGGATGTGATGCGAGCGGTGGTAGGGACCGGGAGTCGTTTGCTGGCGGTGCGTGGGGGGGGGGTCGAACCGGTAGTGACCCCCCTCCGGTTTTCGAGGGGGGGGGGGGTTCCAACCGGTAGTGACCCCCCCCGGTTTTCGGATCCGGAGGGGGGGGGGGGGGGGGTTCGAACCGGTAGTGACCCCCCCCCGGTTTTCGAGGGGGAGGGGGGGGGGAGGGGTTAGGGGAGGGGGGGTTGGCCGGGGGGGGGGGGGGGGGGGGGTTTCCGGCAGGGGGGGGGGGGGATTTTCGGAGGGGGGGGGGGATGCACCCGGGCTCCGGAGGAAAAGGTTGGCAATTTTCCACAGTAAAGCGGCGGTGGATCACGCTCTCTCGAAGGTCACGATCCTCCGCTGCCCCGACGAGAGTCGACGCGACTGGAAGTCGCGCCTGATCGTCTCAAAGATGGCTCGGCGGGGCGGGCCAGGAGGAGCGGCATCTGCAGGTCGCGGACGCGGAGCAGCTCCGGGTCGCGGGCGCGGCGCGACCCGGGCCAGGGTGGTGAGGCAGCCCTGAGTGCAGGAGAGGCGCTGAGCGCCAGCCAGGCATGCCAGAGCCTGGTGGTTGCTGCTGGCGGCCACGCGGGTGCTGCAGGCGCGCGCGAGGAGCAGCGCATGCGAGGACCTGTGCAGTGCCACCGCTGGGGAAGCTGCTCGCCAGTGCCGGGAGGCCAGGTGGGCGACCACGGTTCGAGCTAGTCATGATTGTCTATGAGGCAGTACACGGTGCTCCAGGAGACGTCAGGAGGTTTGTTCGTAGCGCTCCGCCAGTACAGCGAGCGCGCCGCGCGCGGATGCGCGAGGCGCTGCCGCTCCCTATTCCTGACGCTCCTGGGTTCATGAGGAGCCGTGCAGCGTGGCTGAACCATGGCACGGTCCTGGAGGCTGGACTGGATGCTGCGATCGCTGAGGGCTGGGCAGTACTGGTCGTGCATTCTCTGAACCACCAATATGCTGGACATGCTAAGGGCAGCCCAGTCCCCACAGGTTCTCTTACGGCCGCACAGGAGAGCTCGATGCGCGTCATTCGTAAGGCTGCCAGGTATTTCGCTTCAGTCTCCGCGAAGGACTTCCATGACCCTGACTGGCATGAGTTCGTTGCTGCACGTGATGTCACGTATGAAGGCGAGGAGGTATCGCGGGCCCAGCCGCTCACGCTGGGAGGCGTCATGCCAGGCCTCCCGCCGAGCGGCGTTGCTCTGCC
This sequence comes from Prorocentrum cordatum, assembly GCA_963575745.1. Lineage (NCBI taxonomy): Eukaryota > Dinophyceae > Prorocentrales > Prorocentraceae > Prorocentrum > Prorocentrum cordatum. Next base: position 225,719 of record CAUYUJ010007069.1, read on the forward strand.
TCTGTGCGTGCGCTGGACGTCGCCGATGAGCGTGCGGCTGGGTGGCTTGCTGATCCCACGTTGGCGCTGCCGCCCAAGGCCGAGTGGCCTGAGGAGGTCCCGCGGGCTGCTATCCAGGCGAGCTCGAAGGCGGAGTGGCATCGCATTGGCGCCAGCTTTGTGGAGCTAGGCATCGCGGTGCTCATCGCCGACGACCGGGTCTTCAAGGGGGGCATCAGGAAGGTGGTGCAGCGGCTCATCATCAACATGGTCCCCGCGAACAGCTACCAGCGGACGATGCGGGACGACATCGGGACCCTTAGCACCTCGCCGTCGTGGGTCTCGATTCCACTTCCTGATGGGCATGTGCTGCTGCGGTCATCCGACGACCAAGTGTCTGCGCTCTACTGCTACGAGTTGCCCGAGGCCTGGCTGCCCTGCGCGGCCCTAGCTGAGGCGACCCCTAACGAGCTCATCGGTGTCAGCGGGGCAGGGAGGTCGCACATCGTCCTGCGCGTCATCCCGATGGGCTGGATAGATGCGGTCACGGTCTTCCAACGCTGCCATCGGCGTCTCGGTTTTGGGCTAAAGCCGCTTGCTGCAGGTTTCCCGCCCCAGGCGGAGTGGAGGAAGGATTGCCCGTCGCCCCTGAGAGCGAAGGTGCTGGAGCAAGCCTGGGTGCAGTCCAACATCAACGTCTGGGACCACGGGGAGATCGTCCTGGGTAGCCGCCTGGATGAGTTGGCAGGCGCGCTTAGCGAGTCCCAGTCTGAGCAGTGCGCTGCCTACCAGAGGAGTGGCATCCAAGTTGCTGAAGGCAAAGCCAAGCACCGTGAGCGCGTGCTGGAGCGTACGGGTGCTGGGCTAGACGGCATGGTCGGCCGAGTTGAAGTCGCAGTCGAGAAGCAGCTCCTGGTCTTAGCGCTCGTGATGTGGGTAATGGGCCAGCCTCAGGTCACGGTCAAGGCGATGCTCGTGGTGCTGGGCCGCTGGGTGCGCGTTGCGGAGTTCCGCCGGCCGTTCGTGGGGTTCCTGAACGAGTGCTGCGCTGCTGGGCAGCGGCGGTATCCGCAAGCTGTCCTCAGTCATGTACGGCGAGCTCCTGGTCTTCTGCATGCTCCTCCCGCTGGTTTTCACCGACTTGCGAGCCAAGGTCGGCACGGGGGTGATTGCGACGGATGCGAGCGAGCAGGCGGGCGGCATCTGCTACTCCGCTGGCCTCACCGCACAGGGCGTGGGGGCAGCCGCAGGCGAAGGAGGACGGTGCGAGGAGGCCATGCACGTCCCCTTCGCCGCGGCGCTGATGACTCGGAGGCGGCCGCGCGTCATCCTGATAGAGTTGTTCGCTGGGGCAGCCGCTGCCGGCGTGCCCGCTCGTCGCCTGCCCACGAGCGTGGCCGCCCACCTCTGCTCGGAGGTAGAGCCGGCCGCGCAGCGGCTGGTGCGGCGGCGCTGGCCTGACGTCGTTGAGCTGGAGAACGCCGAGGCCTTAGACCTTGAGCAGATCACCCGCATGCTTGAGGGGTTTAGGCGCGACGCCGACTGGGTCTTCGCTACCGCGGGGAGTCCGCGCCAGGATCTCTCCACCCTCAACGTGGTGGGCCAGGGCTTAGAAGGAGACAGGAGCAAGCTGTTCTGGAAGGTCCCTGCCCTCAATGAAGCCTCCAAGCGCGCGGTCGGCAAGCACGTCGATTGGTTCGTCGAGAACGTGTTCAGCATGAGCGCTGAGGCGCGGGGCCAGTTCTCGCAGGCGTTGGGCGTTACGCCGCTTCTGTTAGAGGCGAAGGACTTCACCGGGGGGCGCAGGCCTCGCCCTTTCAGGTGTTCCTGGCCCGCCTGCAGTCATCTTCCACATGGCGCGAGCATCGAGGAGAAGGGCGAGGGCATCAGTCAGTATAGCAAGATTGAGGCCAGTGTGGAGCGCGCCGCTGCTGACCCCTGGCCTCTGCCAGGGTGGAAGCTGGACGACCCCGAGGTGGACCTGCCCTGCTTCACCTGGCCAGTACCCCGACGGACCCGCCGCTGTGGCCTGTTGGTTTGGAGCGTGCAAGGGCCATGGCGCAGGCGCGCTGGGCCGAGGATCAGCACCGCTATCAGGTCAACAACTACGAGGACGCGGTGCTGCTGAGAGCGCCGATCGAGCGCAAGGTGGCTTCCAGTCGCTGAGGAGCGAGGTGTGCCCATGGGGTTTGATAGGCGCTATTTTGAAGCAGCAGTCAAGGACAGCGCCCCGTCGGCAGAGAGGGACATCATCATGGATTGCCTTATTGGTAAGACTGTCTGCCTCCAGTGCGTCGTGATCGTTTTCGGCAGTTGGCTGGCTCTAGTTGGAGTTTGTCCGCACCACTTCCCGCCGAGCAGTGTTTGCAAGTTGGCGAGCGGGAGCCTGCCTGGATCATCGCCGCCGTTTTCAAGACTCCTGGCTACAGGCACGCTATCGCCGAGCTGCCGCTACTTGCACTTGCTCGATGCCCAAGCGGTTACAGCAGTCTGCACCATGTGCAGGTCGAGCGCCTGGTGGCTCCAGCCAGGGATCAGGCGCGTCAGCGCGCCGGCGCTCGCGGCCAACTGCTGCCCGATGTGCGGCCACTGTGACACAGACGACATGCCCGCGGATGCCCCTTCCCGCTGGACAGGCGCGCGCTGCGGCCCGGGCGTGGAGAGTTGCAGCGAAGGCTCTGGCGCAGAAGGGCCGCCCGCAGCAGTCCCCTGCGAGACCTGGCAGTCACTCCTCTCACGCGGAAGCGACAGCGTCTTTGACTGGTGGGCGGCGCAGAAGCGTGAGGTCCATTCGGCAGTGCAAGCGGACATGGGCCTGTTCGATTACGTTGAAGGACGCTGGGCCGCGGAAGGGTCCTTGCTCGACGTGAACAGCGCCATCTCAGGCATGTGCCGCCACTTCCCTCTTCTCCGCGGTCGGCCTCGAGAGAGCTGGCGGTTGGCTCTGACGTGGTAACGTGTTGAGCCGGCAGGGCGTGCGCTTCCGATCGCACCGCTCATCGCGCTGGCTCTCTCGGGCGGCTTTCTCACTGCTGGTTTTCAGCCGCCGCCGCGGTCCTGCTTGCAGCCTATGGCACGTACCTCAGGGCAGGGAGAATCATGGCGCTGCGATGCCACATCAGCATTATTTATGAGAATTCAAGTGCAGCTATGGCCAGGCTGCGCGACACCGGACGGGAGCGGGAGTTCGTCATGGTGCGCTCGCGGGGAGGCGCTGCAGCGGAAGGCACGCGAGCTGGCAGGGACCGCCAGCCAGCGCGAGCAGCCAGCCATTGGCATAGCGCCCGCTGCTTTCCAGCGGGTGTCGCGGAGGTCCGCTCGTGCCTCCAACGGGGGGACCAGAGACTCGCCCTCTACAGCTGGAGGCGGGGAGGTGCCAGTGCAGACTTCCGCGCACGGGTCCATGGAGACCACGCTGCCCCACGGGCGCTAGGCCAGCGTGGGACGACGTGCCTGTCGCCCAGGACGCCGTCGCCGAGGCGACGACGCTCGCGCTGCTGCCAGGCCAGGGCGCCGCTTGCCTGCACCTGGCGAACCGAGTGAGGTAAACACGCCGCTCGCTTTTGCCCTCCCATGTCGTCCCTCTCGTTCCCCCATTGTAGTAATGGGGGTCAAGGCACGAGTTTTCTTTTGGAATGAAGGTCTCGAATCTCGGTGGTGGAGTTCGCTGTACAGCCAGTTACGGGTCCGTGGAGCCAGAACCTCGCCCCCGACAGGCTCTCCCAGGGGGGGACGGCCTTGTGCATCCTGGGGTGCCCAAGCGTGCTCCCCCTGGCTGGTGTTCGCCAGCTTGGGGGGAAGCATGCTTGGCCCTCCTCCTGGGGAGGCCTGTCGGGGGGGGCGCGGCCCTGACCGAAGCGACTCCTGGCGGAGTTAACATATGGTATCCTTTAAAAGGGGACCTATGCGGCTCCCAGACCCCAGGAAGCGCTCGCCGCTTAAACAACGTTTAAACCCGTAGTCACTTTGGCCCGCCCGACAACGATCGGCATGGCCTCTTGCGAGGCTGGTATGTATGGCGGTCCTCGGTGCCTCGAGCCCTTCGGGATCCGCCTTGAGCCAGAACCCCGCCCCCGACAGGCTCTCCCAGGGGGGGACGGCCTTGTGCATCCTGGGGTGCCCAAGCGTGCTCCCCCTGGCTGGTGTTCGCCAGCTTGGGGGGGGAGCATGCTTGGCCCTCCTCCTGGGGAGGCCTGTCGGGGGGGGTTCGGCCCTGACCGAAGCGACTCCTGGCGGAACGCTAAAAACAGGGGGTGGGGTCCCCTTGCGAGGCTGGTATGTATGGCGGTCCTCGGTGCCTCGAGCCCTTCGAGATTCGCCTTGAGCCAGAACCCCGCCCCCGACAGGCTCTCCCAGGGGGGGGCGGCCTTGTGCCTCCCGGGGTGCCCAAGCGTGCTCCCCTTGGCTGGTGTTCGCCAGCTTGGGGGGGAGCATGCTTGGCCCTCCTCCTGGGGAGGCCTGTCGGGGGGGGGCGCGGCCCTGACCGAAGCGACTCCTGGCGGAGCGCTGAAAACAGGGGGTGGGGTTAGCATATATATATATATATATATATATATAAACATACATACATACATACATACATACATACATACATACATACATACATACATACATACATACATACATACATATATACATACATACATACATACAAACATATATGTACACATATATATGCATGCGTATATATATATATGCATGTATACCGTACAAGACTGCAGTGGCGCTTCGCGCCATGCACCTTGGTCATTGAAGTTTGGTATGCATGACGAATAGCACAAACCGACAATTTAGCGATAACTCTTTGTTGTCTTTCTCTGGCATCGCCGCTATGATAATGAAAATCGTTATCCTTCCTCCATGCTTCCTTTTCCTCATTTTCGCCATACCCTGCGCATGCTCTCCATCCTGTTCAGCTCTTTTCTGCGGGGGATCCTCCTTGGAGAGCCTCTGGAAGCCTCACAAAAGTTGTTTCAGGCTTTGTTAAGGCCTTCTGGAGGCCTCTTGGGCGTATTCTGGGGGCCTCTGGGGGCTTCCTCGGGCCACCCTGCCTTCAACCGCGGTCTCCCTGAACGACCGGGTCACGATTTGGAATGCGTCGGAGGGTGTCTTGGGGCCATCTTGGGCCGCCATGGGGCTCTCTGAGGGCCATCTTGGACCCGTGTTGTGCCGTTTTGGGGCTCTCTTGGACTGCCTGGAAGCCCTTTCGGATGGTTGTGGGGCGATTTGGGAGCCTCCCAGGCGGCTTCGGACGCCCAGAAAAGCGCCGTCTTGGAGCGTCGGGAAGCCGAAAAGAGGCGAACACCAAAATTCGCCAAAAACCAACAGAAGATCCATATGATGTTTGCCTCTTGGGGCCTTCTTGGGAGTGCTCTTGGAGGCCTCTTTGGGGCCGTCCTGGAGGCCTCTTGGGCCATCTTGAGGTCACGTCGGTCACTCTTGGAGCGCTCTTGTGCTGTCTTGGGGGTCTCTGGGGCGTCTCCGATGACCCCCCTGATCGCCCTACGTGTGCTGGGAAGGCTTGGCAAAACGCCCTGCGAGGCCTGGGGGGCCGCTTCGAGGCCCGTCCGGAGGGTCCCAAAGCCCCAGATCCGGGGGGTCTGGTTTTTTGTTGGTGGGGGTGAGGGGTTTTCCCCCCGCCCAGACTTACAAGAATAGAGGAAGAGGAATATGTCGAGAGATATATACATGGTCATATCATATCATATCATATCATATCATCTCATCTCATATCATATCATACCATATATATAGACATACAAGACTGCAGTGGCGCTTCGCACCATGCACCTTGGTCCTTGAAGTTTGGTGCGCAGGCGGAATAGCAGGAAGGTCAAGCCGACAATTTAGTGATAACTCCTTGTTGCCTTTTCCGGCATCGCCGCTATGATAACGTTATTCGTTATCCTTCCTCCATGCTTCCTTTTCCTCATGTTCGCCATACCCTGCGCATTCTCCTCATCCTCCGCAGTTTTTTTTTTTGCGGAGGCTCCTCCTGGGACAGCCTCTGGGGGCCTCACAAAAGTTGTTTCAGGCTTTCTTAAGGCCTTCGGGAGGCCTCCTGGGCGTATTCTTGGGGCCTCTGGGGGCTTCCTCGGGCCACCCTGCCTCCAACCGCGGTCTCCCTGAACGACCGGGTCACGATTTGGAATGCTTCGGAGGGTGTCTTGGGGCCATCTTGGGCCGCCATGGGGCTCTCTGAGGGCCATCTTGGACCCGTGTTGTGCCGTTTTGGGGCTCTCTTGGACTGCCTGGAAGCCCTTTCGGATGGTTGTGGGGCGATTCGGGAGCCTCCCAGGCGGCTTCGGACGCCCAGAAGACCGCCGTCTTGGAGCGTCGGGAAGCCGAAAAGAGGAGAACCCCCAAATTCACCAAAAACCAACAGAAAATCAATGATGTTTGCCTCTTGGGGCCTTCTTGGGAGTGCTCTTGGAGGCCTCTTTGGGGCCGTCCTGGAGGCCTCTTGGGCCATCTTGAGGTCACGTCGGTCACTCTTGGAGCGCTCTTGTGCTGTCTTGGGGGTCTCTGGGACGTCTCCGATGACCCCCTGATCGCCCTAGGTGTGCTGGGAAGGCTTGGCAAAACGCCCTGCCAGGCCCGGGGGTCCGCTTCGAGGCCAGTCCGGAGGGTCCCAAAGCCCTGGATCCCGGGAGTCCGTTTTTCTTTTTGGGGGGGGCGGGTCCCTCCGCCCAGGCTTATAGAAATATAGGAAGAGGAATGTACATATAGGTTGACATAAGATAGATAAATGGGTATTTTGAACCGTTACTGCGATATATAGGTCGAATGACAGATAGGACAGTTGAAGAAACCTGCAATGAACTCAGACCCATTGCAAATCGACTGCATCCCCCTTCCCCTGCCCCAACCTCCTTATCACCCGTAGGGTGGTCCTATCGGTGTATGTATATATATATATATATATATATATAGAGATAGATATGAGCATGCAAACGTGCCCCAACGACACCTCGAATATTCCTACCTTGGGACTACTGAGGACACCACAAATAGTTGCTGAGGACCCCGTACAACTTTTGAAAAAGTATTGGACATGTGAGTTCTCAGGTAATGATCACACAACCAACCCTGTACAATCCTCAGGCATCTTCGGTGGATCCCGAGGAGCCTTCGGGAACCCGGAGGATCCCAAGAGAATTCGTTCGTGGGTCGTGAGTAATCTTGAGAGGACCTTCGGAGAATATCCGGGAATCCTCCCGCATCCAAGGAATTTCTAGAAATCCCGAGACAATCATCGGAAAGCCAGCAGGAATCTTCAATATTCGGGCCCGTCAGGATCTGCCCGCCCTACCCGCCCGTTAGGTTCCGCCGGCAAGTCTAGAAGAGAGATGGAGTCTTTGCTAGTTCCCCAACTTTTTGGATATGCGTGCGTGGCCCTGCTGGCATGTATTCTTCGCGAGCTGTTGCAGTTGTCTTGCCCTCATATTGCCCTTGTCTTCTACGCCTTCTGCGAGTCCAGCCTCCACATCGAGACCCGAAGGAACACGCCCTCGTGGGTCCAGCTCAGAGCCAAGGGTGGGGTGCATCCCACCGCGGCCTGGAGAGCCTCGCATCTCGTGACCCTGTGGATCCAGCGGCTTCGGGGGACCTGGGCCATGGAAGGAAGCCTCGACACTGACCGCCGCTGTAATAGCATTTGCAGTTCGTGCATACTGCAACACCGCGTGCTCTAGTTCTTCACGCTTCGCGTATCCTCACTAGCCCGCTCAGAACACCTGCCCATGAGAACTGACAGGAAAACAAACAACGATGGACACATATACTGTATTTGCTGTCTGTAGCGCGGTTTTGAGCGAGTCGATTGTGTTGTTTAGTGTTTGGTGATGAATGATGTGGGATGGTACGGGTGATGATGCTGATGGTGGTGCTGATGTTGATGCTAATGCTGATGCTTCTGTGGATGATGGTGACGATGAGGATGAGGATGAGGATGATGATGATAATGTAGATGATGATGACGATGATGATGATGATGATGATGATGATGATGATGCTGATGCTGATGCTGATGCTGATGCTGATGCTGATGCTGATGCTGATGCTGCTGATGAGGAGGAGGAGGATGAGGATGAGGATGATACTGATGAGGAGGATGAGGATGAGGATGATACTGATGAGGATGATGAGGTTGATGATGATAATGATGATGATGATGATGATGATGATGATGATGACGATGATGATACTGATGCTGATGCTGATGTTGATGTTGATGCTGAAGATGCTGGTGATGGGAGAATGGTGATGCTGATGAAACTGGTGGCCCATCATCACCATCACCGTCGCATCGTCCTCCGCATCCGCTGCTCCCCAGGCCGGCCGGGAGGACCCGTGATGCAGTTGAGGCGTTCGTCGAGGGCGATGCTTCCCCTCCCTCCTCCGTCCTCCGCCTCCCTCCCTCCTCTATTCCTCCTCCCCACCGTTCGTTCCAGCAGCTTTGCATGACGTTTGTTAGTGACGCGTAGCGTCATGGAGATCGGGGTACGTGCCAGCTGGTCCTGCGTCGACTCTACCCCGTGAGCACAGCGGAGACCCCGCAGATTCGAGGTGTTCGTGAGGAACACGTGCGAACTGCGCACGCGCGAGCCACATTCTCGCCCTCGTCCTACCCCTCCTCCTCGTTCCTCCTTCTCTTTCTCGTCTTTCGAATCCTGTGGCTGCCAGCTTCGAGTCGGTCTGGAATGTCTCGGACGCAGCCTGATACCATGTGCTCGCCGTTGGTTCCGTCCCTCCTCTTTCCTCCTCCTCTCTCGACCCCGTATGGCATTCCTGACGCAATATCGTGCGGGGGCACTGTCGCTTGAGGAACGATGCATTTGACCAGCGTTGGCAGTACTTTCACTATTGATTTACGGTGGTGCTTGGTCGGGATGTTGTCCGCTCCGTCCCTTTCCGACACATATCCATCAGCATCATCAGCAGCAGTATCATCATCACCATCATCGTCATCGTCATCGTCATCTTCATCATCATCATCATCATCATCATCATCATCATCATCATCATTAGCATCATTAGCATCACCATCAGCATCACCATCACTACCATCAACCTACTCATCAACATCAACACCATCATCATCAGCATCATCATCATCAACAGCATCATCATAAGCATCATCATCATCGCCATCATCATCATCACCAGCATCATCCTCCTCCTCCTCTTCATTGTTATCTTTACCAGCATCATCATTGTCGTCATAGTCAGCATCATCGTCATCATCATCATCGTCATCATCATCTTCAGAATCATCATCATGATCATCATAACCATCACCATCGTCGTCGTCATCATCACCATCAGCATCTTCATCTTCACCATCATCACCATCATCATCAGCATCATCAGCATCATCATCATCATCAACATCATCATCATCATCATCATCATCATCATCATCACCGAAAGCGAAAAGGCGAGACGGCAGGCATCATTGCTTTCCTTAGGTGTTTGAAGGATGTTGACCTCTGGGTCCTGAGGGGGCTCCAAGAACACTTGGATTTGTCTTGTGGCCCTTGTCGGGCCTCTTGGAGGTATGCGGGAAGCTATCATGAACCACCTTCGACTATCTTGAGCAATCTTGGCAGCCATCTCGGAGCATCGGACGTCCTCGTGGAGCCATCTTGGGCCATCTTGGGCGCCCTGACTGCTCGCGAACCCCCCAACGAAAGACCTCAGGGACGGGAGGGGGAGGGTACCCCTCCCCTAAGGGAAGAGGGGTTTGGGAAGAGGGAAGAAAGAAGCTAGGCCACCCACGCCTAAAGGGCTGGTGGGATTTCCGTGGAGACTCGAGGAGGATGAGGAGGAGGAGGAGAGCGGGCCGACACCTCCCACACCATATCGACGTCAGTGCAGCGCACCGCTCGCACTGGGCAGTCAGCCGTAGGAAGCCCTGCCCACCGGGGATGGCGGGCAATAAGGAAGCGCAGAAGTCGTTCAAGCTTCTCGAGTCTTGAGATTGCGTTTCCGTAGCCATTCTGGCCCTGTTTGGCTACGAGGCGCAGTGGATACTGAATTTCGCACGCGTGCATTGTTGCACCCTTCGTGCCGTCCGTGCTCCTTCGCTCTGGCATGGGAGTGGTGGCGCTGCCCTGCGCTCTGCTTGCAGCGGTGGTCTCCGGACTGTCGCAGGTTCCAGAAGCAGCTCCGTGGGCCACGGAGCTGCACGCAGCCTTACGCCACGAGCCGTTCTACGAGGCAGCTGCGGAGGGGCACATGCCGAAAGAGGATGCCGAGAGGCTGCTGGGCGGAATTCGGAAAGCCAGCAAGAAGAAGAGCGTGTTCTTCGTGACCGTGCTGGACGGCGGCATGTTGAGCATGGGCGAGAACATGGTTCTTAGCTTGAATGCCGCGCAGTGCGATACCCCTATTCTTGTTGTCGGCCTAGGTGGCAACGTCTGCTCGAGTTTCTTGGAGCCCGGTGGTCCAGTCTGCGTCGAGGTCTTCAGAGAGTCAGCCGGTTCTGAAGACGAGGTGGCCTGGGGGTCGCACGAATATTGGGCGGTAGTCTTCCGCAAGCATGTAGTGCTGACCCTGGTTGCCATGAGCAAGGCGGCGAGATGGGCTGCGTATTCTGATCCAGACATTGTCTATCTGAACTGCCCGACGGACTACCTGATCAATGTCTCCACTGGGAAGACCCAGACCATATCCGGAGCATTCGACGAGTATGACATCGTCTTCTCACCGAATAACATGTTGTCTAAAGAGGCCACGACTGTAGACGACGTAGCAGAGACATACGCGACACGCGGCATGAAGGATATCTTGGTCGGTCCTGAGAAGCGCCGTGCCGACATCAACACAGGCCTTTTTGTGATGCGCATGTCGCCCATGGTGGAGGACCTGATGCTAACGACCATGCGAATCTTCAAGGATCAGGAGCTTGTGCACGGCCACTACCAGCAGTACTCCCTGGTCCAGGCGCTGGACCAGCTGCCAGGAGTCCGCGTCGGCGTCGCGGGGAGCGACCGGCTCACGAATGGCAACGTCTTCTGGGGCCACCGCGAGCTGCTCAAGGTGTCCGACGTGATCTCCGTGCACGCCAACTGGATGGCGTCCACGATGAAGGTCCCGTGCCTGAAGGAGGCGGGCTTCTGGATGAACAAGAGCGCCCCGAGGAGGCTCACGCTCCAGCCGCCGACGCCTGGCCGGCCAGAGGCCAAGCTGGACTCCAGGGGCGCCACGATCGAGATCTGCGGCGCCGACGCCGTGGCGGCCGCGCCTGCCCAGCAGGCGCCCAAGGAGGAGGGGGAGGGGCCCACCAGGCCGGCCGAGCCAGGGTGTTACGTCTGGCTGCCCAGCGGATGTCCGAACCACAACTACAACGCCAGGGACTCCTGGCGCAAGAGGGAGGACGCCAACGTCCGCAGCCAGTGCCTGAGCGACGCGAAGGAGCTGCTGGACGCGTGGTGCGGGACCACAGACGCCCGGATGTTGTTCATCGCCCCCCCGCCGCCTACCCCGCCAGCGCCGAAGGCCCCCGGGTGCTACATCTACATGCCGAGTGGTTGCGAGAAGCGTACGTTCAAGACGCCGACCTGGAGGCAGCTGTCCTCGGCGGACTATCCCGACAGGGGCACGTGCCAGGGGAAGGCCGCCGTCAAGCACGACAGGTGGTGCGACGTGGACGATGCCGTGGCCCTGTGGGTGGAGTAGAGCAGGCGGGCTGTCCTGTCTAGGGAGAAAATATGCGTTGATCTCGAATTTAGCATATGATAGCAAAGTCAATGAGCACCAGGGCGCAGCCCCGCGGCTCGACCAGCAGCATGCGTCGCTGCCTCTCTTCGTGCACACATTGCACTCGACTGCTGTAGCGAATATGCTCCAGCTCACAGGGCTTGATTCGCCGCTTGAGCCATCTCGCCTTGTGGTACGCAGTGACAGGTTGTTGGGCCTGTTGCTCCCCCGAAAATGCTCTCGTGCTCGAGCTGCTCTCTTCCTGTTTGTCGTTGTTGAGTCCAGTTTTTCGCATCGTGGGACTTGTTGATCCAGAGGCTCCGAGGCTCCGAGGACGATAATGAATGGACGATGAATGGATGATAATACCGCCTATCAAGAGTACTGGCAATGCTGCTAAGAAACATAACATGAAGAAGAAGACGAAGAAGAAGAAGAAACGCAGAAGAGGAAGAGGGGGACGTGGATGACGAGGAAGAGGAGGGGGAGGAGGAGGAGGAGGAGGAGGAGGAGGAGGAGGAGGAGGAGGAGGAGGAGGAGGAGGAGGGGGAGGAGGAGGAGGAGGAGGAGGAGGAGGAGGAGGAGGAGGGAGGAGGAGGAGGACGAGAAGGCTAGGAGTAGACGGACAAGGACGAGAGCGGGGATGATTTCTGGGGCCCTCTGAAGCCGTCTGAGGGGCCCCCTGGAGGCCTCTTCTGCCGTCTTGGGGCTATCCTGGAGGCCTCTGGGGCCGTCTTCGGATGTCGGAAGCCCGAAAAAGGCGAGAACGCGACAAGTATTGAAACACCCACGGGACATCGATCTGTTCGGCCTCCCGGAGGTCCTCTTGAAGCCCTCTTGGAGCGTCTTGGGGGCCTCTTGGGCAGCCTGGGGGGCATCCTGGGCCGTCTTGGAGTCATCTTGGACCGACCTGGAGGCCATGTCGGCTCTCTTGGGGCCTTCTGGGCTGTCTTTGGGGCGTCTTGGGGCCGTCTTGGAGGCCGCCACGGGGAGCCTTTCAATACAGTTTCAACACGGCACCAACGTTCACCACGCCGTGCACGGGGGACCTCGATCAAGGGCGCCCAGGAGGCCCGAAAGCCCCAGATCCCGGGGGTCCGGTTCTGGGGGGGCGACGGGGTTTTCCACCCTTTCCGCCTAGAAGCAATTTAGGACGGGGAAGGCACGTATACATATCTTTGTACATATAAGGTTTCCAAAGGCACCCGTATTGGGATGTTTCATAGTTCTTTGAAGGTGATATCACTTTTTGAGCTTCTGAAGCCCAAGACGGCCAACGGTGCCCCCCAGGCTGGCCCGAGACAACCCAAGAGGGCCCCAAGACCGCCCCAAGACAGCCCAAGAGGGATTCAAGACCGCCCCCCGCACGCTTGCTTGCTTCGCGCTTTTGCTGCCGTTCACTCGTACTCCTCCCTGCATGACCGCGTCTGCTCGCTGCTTTCTCCTCCCTCTCCTTCTCCGTCCTCGTTCACGGCCGCTGCCGCTGGGCTCAGAGAGCGGCGTCACGGAGGGCGCGCGCTCCAGCAGGGGCCTTGCGTTTCTTTCCTCTCCCCTGTGGTCTCATCGTTTTTTCCTCCCCCCGGTGCTCGCCTCCTTGTCGTCGTCGTCGTCTTCCGAGTACTGTGGGCCGGCGCGGCGTTGTCCTTGGGCCGTTGCCCGTGCAGTCAGTGTCAAGACGCATTTCATATCGCATACCACACACACTGCACGCACGCTCGTGAGTGTGCGTGTGCGCGCGGGCAAGTCGGCGCCGCCAGGCTGCAGCTCTCCGAGAGCCAGGACGTCGGGCTGGGCCCGAAGAAGCCCGTGCCCAAGCGACAGGGGACGCTCCTCGGCTGGGCGCTGGCGGAGTGCCCCTCCCCCAAGCTGCCAGACTTCAGGCGCGCGGGGCGGGCGGTCTTTGCAGCCTCGGGGGGCTCTCCAGCAGCGGCGCCTCGCCGAGAGCGTCCCGGGGGCGCCCAGCTCGTCTCGAACGGCCGTCCGAGACCCGAGCCATGACCCGAAGACCAAACCCGGCGCCGCCCTTGAGATCCGGGTGCTGCAAGTTTTTTGAACGAGACGCTTTCGCCCAGTTTTTAGGGCCCCGGGGCCATGGCTGATCGTCTGGGCGTGGAGGCGGCTCGAAGTTCCGATTCCGAGGTCTTCGTGCGTTTTCGTTGGGTCTTGGCGGTCTTCCAACCTCGGGGTGCTCTGCAGCAGCTGCGCCCCCCCGCCTCACCGAGAGCGTTCCGGGGGTGCCCGGATCGCGGGGAGCACGCCGGGCGTTTTCGCTCGGTTCAGGGCCCCCTGGACCATCACAGATCGACCCCGCGCCGAAATGCTGCAGAAAGATGTGGTCTAGTGTGCTCCGGTCGTGATTGTCGCGATGTTGCATGTTGTGTACGCAGCGTCGGATCTCAGGGGAGGGGGGAAGAGCGGCGAGGGAGGAGGCCCTCCTCGTCCTTCTCCTGCGCCTGCTCCTCCTTCTGCTGCTCCTCCTGCTCCGCCTGCTTCTCTGCCTGCTCCTCCTCCTGCTCCTCCTGCTCCTGCTTCTCCTTCTGGTCCCGCTTCTGCTGCGCGTCCTCTCCCCTTGCTTCTCCTCCGTCTCCTGCGCTGGCCCAGCCAAGTGAGGCTAGCCTCCGAAGGATCGACAGAAGTGTTGTTGCACAAATGTGCGAACTTTTCGTTCGAACGGGGCTGGGGCAGAAGCCACTCGAGCGATCCAAAGAAGTCGATGTCAGGCTCAGCTAGGCAACCAAGGACCGACGCAACACAACATCTTTCAACACACAGCAACAACACTAATCATTTCAAGACTGTTCGCTCTTGTAAATCCCAAGTGCCCTCGATACCCGCCCTCTTCGTCTTCGATCTTACCCCCTTCGGAAATGTATCTTCCTTACCTGCCACGTGTAGTTGACGCAACCCCTGACGCAGGGAAAGGGAGGGAGGAGGGAAGGGACAAGGGGGAGGACGAAGGATGGAGCACGAGAGAGATTAGCAGCAGGGGGTTAGGAGCATGAAAGCAAGCGGCAGAACCAGACGGGCGGGTTGGCCGGGCGGACACTCACGGGCGGGTCGGGCGGGCGGACCCTGACAGGCGGGTCGAGCGGGCGGGTCGCTGACGCGTCAGTCCTGCACCATTCGCGAGGAAATCTCGAGCGAAAGCGCGATTTCCAAGTAAATCTTGAGGAAGTCCAGAGCGAGAGCGCGATTCCTGAGTGTCAAGGGCGCTGCGCTTCCATTAGTTGTGAGGAAGTCCCACGCGGCAGCGCGATTTTGACTGAATTGTGACGTGCCGCGCGGTAACATGATCTTGAACACATGGTGGGGAAGCATCAGGCGGGAAGCGTTGTTGAGTCATCACTTCTGAAGAATAATTATCGTTGATCCTCCCCCCTACTGGGGCGCGCACCATGGGTTTTCCAATGGAAGATGTTCCGCGTCAGACTGTGCCCCTTGTCCTTGGTTTACCACAACAGCGGTTCCCATCCGATGTTTTTTTTCCAGCCCTTTATTCAAGTTCGCGCTCTCTCGCGAGCCTTCCTCACAATGTATGCAGGAGTCGCGCTCTCGAGTGGGACTTCCTCGCAATTTAATAAGACGCCGCGCCCTCGGCACTCAGGAATCACGCTCTCTCTCTCTCTCTCTCTCTCTCTGGACCTTTTTACTTTAAGGTTTACTTGCAAATCGCGCCGTTTCTCGCGAATGATGCAGGACTGATGCTTCAGCGACCTGCCCGGTCGACTCGGCCGTCCAGGCTGTCTGGGCCCGCCCGCCCGTGAGGGTCCGCATGCCCGACCCGCCCGTCTGGTGCTGCCGCTTGCTTCCTGCTCCTAACCCTCCGCCTGCTAATCTCTCTCGCGCGCCAGTTTTATCCCTCCCCTTTGTTCCTTCCCCCCCCCCTCGCTTCCCGTGTGGTAGGGGCTGCGTCAGCTACACGTGACAGGGTAAGGGCGATATAACCCCAAGGGGGGTACGATCGAAGACGAAGAGGGTGGATATCCAGGGTTCGGGATGTACACGTTGGATGACACGCGAGCAAATGAGAACCACTAGCCTTAAAACGATGTCCGTTAACCCTTAAGGTGCTAAACAATTATTGTTGTTGGACACCCTAAAGGTGCTTGGGCGATCTCGCCTAGGCGCCAGCTGCAGCTCCTTTGAAAATTACCCTTCCTGTATTTCGACTTGTCCACGGCGAACTCCCGGCGCCTGCCGAACATGCTCCTGAAGTCCAGCATGTTGTAGAGGGCCGCAGTCATCATGCTGATTCCCCCCCATGACAAGCACGCGCACTCGGCGCCAGCGCTGCTCCAGCTTCTTAAGCTTCGCGGCGCTGGGCCGCATCCTGTCGTTGGTCAGCTCCTGCACGGCCACGCCTCCAGCTCCGTGGATCGCCCTGGCCTCCGCGTCCGCCGTCGAGATGTTCTCGGCCTGAGCGTTGGAGAACGCCGCCGCGGCGAGGCTCGAACTGGCTTTGCTCTCTTCCGGTCAGATATGGTTCACCGCCTTGAAAACGATCTCCTGGACCCTGGACCACGTGCGTCTTGCCGGCTCCACCCTGAACCAGCAGGAGGACGTGGTGAACCTTGCGCTGGTGGCAGGGGGTGCCGTTCTTCTCGTCGCGCCAGACTTGGTCACAGGATTCAGCGCAGCGCATGAGTAAGATGATTTGGTCTCGAGTGAGCCGCTTTTTCTCTGGCAAGCCAGCCACGAGGCTCATGATGTAAGCGCCAAGAGTGGCATGCACGCCAGCTCCGTCGAATGACGCCGGCTCGGGGTCCTTCCCGTCTCGCGCCAGGCGCCTCATCCTCGTCGTCCGAATCATCTTCGCCTGCCAGCTTATCTTGGAAGGCGAGATCTTGCAACTCTAGCATCTGGACATGCTTGTCCACGCGATCCGTTCCGCTCCACACGTCCGGCATGCTGTCGCGCAGACCTCGAAATTGCAGTCGCTACGCTTTCTCGCGGCCTTGGTCGAACAGGCGATCAGCGCGCGAGTGGTCGGGGATAACGTCCTTCCAGTCCATGCGCGAAAGGGCCAGCAGCTCCTTCTCGAACGCTTCGGGCCGGGCCCCATGGCCGTAGGTCGTCTATGACGCAGGCGAAGAAATCGCTTGCGAACAAGAATGAATCCGCGCGGGCGAGGGCCATGACTCTGAAGTCCGCCCAAGCAGCGAGCACCTGCGTGATGCGCTTGGTCCTGACAGGGTCGGGCCGCCTCTTGGCCAGGTGAGTAGAGGAACTTCGCCGCATCCAGCCGCACTGCCAGGGCCGCCTGTCGCGCGCGGCGCGCGACGCCTTCCACGTCGCGCAAAGAGGCGATGCCATGATGACCAGCAGCGGCTCGAAACGTCCAACGCTGGGGGACGTCGCTCACCTCCCCGTAGGACTTAGCGCTGGCTCCAGCGAGCATGCCAGGCTGCAAAGCGAAAACACAAGGGGTGGGCACATCCGTTCTGTAAGATCCACTATTCGCAGAGTACCTGTAAAGCGCCTGCGGCAAGTCTGCATCGTCGCCCCGCCCCGTCTCGAAGGCCGGCACTCTGGATCAGCAGCGCGCTTGGCAGTGAGCTAAGTGTACCATTCGACTGCTTTCGCATCCGCTCTTGACGACAGGTTCTCGAACTGGATTGATTCTCGCAGTTCCCGCGACCATGGCCCTTGCGATCAACGATAGTCGGTTTCCGCCGGGTCCGGGGGCAGCTGATTGCGAGGCGTGCCAGTGGACCGAACAGAGGCAGCCAACAGAAGTGCCAGAGACCGCTGCAGGGTGAAAACCTGCGCGGGCGGCGCCTTCGTTGTAGTGGGCGTCACGGGCGTGGCCTTCATGGGAGTGGCGTGCTGTCCTGCAGGAGGTTCTGGGTCGGCGCCTGCGACGCCTGCCCCGTGAACCCGCTGAACCTTCGCTGACGGCAGGGCGTCGTCCCGGGCAAATCCACCAGAGAGAGAGACGGCCCTGCAAGTACCTCACCAAGCACTGTCTCCTTGCATCGTCGGCACCTCGTCCAAGCGGTAATTCATTGTGCCTGGTGAGGAGCGTCTCAGGCCACCAGTTCATCAGCTCTCGGTGGTAACCACGAAATGCGCCGTGTATCAAGACGCTCCCCTGCCTGACAGCATTTCCGCACAAACCATCCAGGTTCACCTCGGCGCCCAAATCTAGCATTGATTTCTTGAGTTGCTCGCACGGCGGTGGCAGCGCGGACATGCCGCATTTGGGCGCAATGACGGAGACCGCACGACGGCGAGTCACCGGCGGTGGCCCGCGTTCAAATACCGAGCGGTCTGAGCAGGCATGAGCCAGGGTGGCTACAGTTCTCGATGCTGATGATGGTGAAGATGATGTTGATGATTATGGTGACGATGATGATGCTGGTGAGGATGAGGATGTTGGTGGTGATGATGATGAGAGTGAAGCTAATGAGGATGATTGAAATGATGAGGATGATGATGGTGACGATGATGATGATGGTGTTGATGCTGATGATGCTGATGATGATGCTGATGCTGATGCTGATGCTGATGCTGATGATGATGGTGATGATGATGATGATGATGATGATTGTGGTGGTGGTCATGATGATGATGATGATGATGATGGTGATGATGGCGCCCCCTGCTCGCACACTCCTGCGGCTGCAAGAGAATGCCACGCGCGCTACGCCTTGCTCTGCGGGAGACCCCACCCCCTGCGCACCTCCTATGGAAGACCAGTGCGCGTAGCGTCCGCGCTGAGAGACCACCCCCTGTGCACCCCCTAGGGTGTCGAGAAAGTGCTACGCCTGTTATGCCCTGGACGACCAGGGCGCATAGCGGCCGCAGTGAGAGATCCATCCCTTCGCACCCCTTTCATGCTGTCGAGAATATGCCTTGCCTGCTATGCCCTGGACGACCAGGGCGCATAGCGGCCGCGCTGAGAGACCACCCCCGTGCGCACCCCCTATGGTGACGAGAATGTGCCACGTTTGCTATGCCCTGGACGACCAGGGCGCGTAGCGGCCGCGTTGAGAGACCACCCCCTACGCACCCCCTATGGTGTCGAGAAAGTGCCACGCCTGTTGTGCTCTGGACGACCGGGGCGCCTAGCAGCCGCGCTGAGAGACCATCCCTTGCGCACCCCCGATGGTGTCGAGAAAATGCCGCGCTGAGAGACCACCCCCTGCGCACTTTATCGTTTCGGGAAAATATGCAGGCGCGATGTTGCAGTCTGGCTGTATGCTGACGTGTCGCATGCGGCTGGCTGTGCGTGTACGCGTGTTCCACGCGAAGGCCGCGTATGTGTTGCATGCGTCTGGTGCGTATGTTCCGTGACAAGGATGTATATGTGGGTGGGGGTTGCGCATGTCATGTGTGCGTGCGCATCATGAGCGTATGAGCGTGGAGGAGAAATGAGCAGGATACGTGGGAAATGGTGAAAGCGGAGGTGAACGCGGGTGCGACGCGGGTGGAAAGGAAACCACAACCCCACGAAACATGTGGGGAATGACAGGTCCTGTGGCTCAGGGGTGCTGCCCTGACAGGCTAAAGATGGGCGGCCCGGCTACGCTGGGAGGCGAGTGAGATGCCAAATGGTGAGGCCAGGGGGATGCCGAGGCCATGCCTGGGGGAAGTCAGGGGGCGGCACGGGGAGGAGGACGAGCGACGACAAGCGACGAGCAGGCAGGGCTCCGCGGCCCAAGGCTGATGGCCCTGGGAGGCTGGGGGGGGGGGGGTCCTAGAGGGGCTGCCCTGGGGCGCGAGCGGCGCAGGGGGAGGCCAGGGACGAGGACGAAGGACGACGAACGGCGAAGCTAAACGATGACGCGGCCCAGGGGGGCTGCCCTGGGACGTGAAGGGGAGGCCTGCTGGTGCGGCGCAGAGCCCAGGCAAGCCAGGCTAGGGGGACGCCGGGTGGTGGCCGAGGCCATGCCAGGGGAAAGCCATGAGGGAGGCCAGGGGTGGTAAAAGTTTCCAGTGTGACAAAACAGTTCAAGTGTGATTGAACAAAGCTCACGTGCGATACAAAACAGCTTGGGAAGGACGAGCGACTACGAACGACGAAAATAGTCCGTTCCGCGGCCGAGGGAGGCTGCCCTGGGGAGGCCAGATGGGGCGGCGCACCGAGGTCATGCCAGGGAGGGGGGTAGCCAGGGGGTAGGCCAGGCGAGGAAGCCGAACGGCTACGAGCGACGGACGTGAATAGGTCGAAGATTTGGAACGCAGCTGCGCAAGACAATAGACTGTAGGGGATCAAGGTGTAAGAAAGTCTCAGGCGAGAGTGCGATTCCCGGATTAGTTGCAGGGAACGCCCGATTTCTCCGCAGGTTGTGAGGGGGTAGAAGACGGGAGCCGCTGTTGTGGTAAACCGGGGGCGGTCACAGTCTGAGGCGCAAGACTTCCCATTGTAATTTGTAGGAAAACCCTGGTGCGAGCTGGGAAGAGCATACAATGTACACTGGATGGGGGATCAGCAACACTTGTTCTACAGAAGTGAGAACTCAGCACAACACAATACATCACAGCACAGCACAGCGCAGCACTGTACAATTCAACACGACACACGCGCGCACACACCATCTTTTTGCAGCCAGGGGCCAGCAAGCGAAGCCTCGAGGTAATCCCCCCCTGAGCTGACTCGACCCTCAGCATCTGTCGTGCAGTTGACTGACCTGGCCAAGGGGCAGAGAGATCCGGGATGACCTCATCATGCGGCGCTGTGTCTCTTCACTCCCTCCCTCCCCGCCTCCCCCATCTCAGGCGGTCCAGGTCGGCATCGCCACGCTACGGCTCACCCAGCAAGGAGGGCCGAGGCGTCGAGAGGGAGTGCCGCTCCCCCGAGTTCCCAGACAGCTGCAGGCGCTCCAGGTCGACGTCGCCTCGCCACGGCCCGTCCCTCAAGGACAGCCGAGGCGGCGAGGGAGACCGAGAAAACACGCCCACGTGGGACCTCGGCCCGGACAAGGTGTTCGGGGACATGGCGCTACTCAACGGCATGCACTGCGGCATGGTGGCAGTGGCACTGCAGAGCACCAAGGTGCTGCGGATCCCGGGGCACGAGGTGATGCGCCTGGTCGATCGCAGCGCCAAGGTGCGCAACTACGTGTCCCGGCGGGCCGTCGAGAACCTGCGCCAGATCGACCGGCTGAAGGGGTTCCCCGAGGCCGTGGCGCAGGACCTGGCCAACAGGTGCCCCCTGGTGACCTTCCAGCCGGGCCAGCTCGTGTTCCAGGGGCTCGTGGACGAGACGTCGGCCATCATCTCGGTCATCTTCGGAGCGATCGAGGTGCGGCAGGCGACGTCGGAGACCCGCCGGGTCGCGAACGTGAACAGCCTGCTCTGCACGGAGCACCTGCTGGGCGAGGCCTCCCAGCCGATCGTGGCGCGCGCCCTGGAGCCCACGTCCGTGCTCCTCATCGACCAGCGGAGCCTGGCGCAGCTGCTGCCCCAGGACCCGAGGAAGAAGCAACGGCATTGAAGGGGCCCCAGGACACACAAATGAATACACACAAATAAAAGGATTCCCCATACTTTCCCATATTTACTGGGTTTTTGCCCTCCCCCCCACTGCCCATAGTTCCCCATACTTTCTGGAGGATCGAGGATTCATTGTGTCTGTGTGTTTTTTCCCCTCCTGAGGCATGAGCAGAGGCGGTCGGAGGTGCGCACGGATTGCTCGGATGCGCCGCTGGAGCCCCCCCCAGCGGCGCCTCCTCGGCGCCGCTCCTGGCGGGCTCCGTGCGCTGGGAGGAGGGGGCCCAGCGCCGATGCGAGAACCCCGCGCGGACCTCCGAGAGCCGATGCTGCTGAGATTTGTGGTTCTGCCCCAGACATGATGGCGTCGTGAAAAAATCAGGACGGGAGGTCCTCGCCGGGCCTCGGGACCGTCGAAAAACGAGTCGTGACGAAAAACCGGCCCCGGGGAAAGGGTCTGGACTTTCAGGGACGCCGTCCTGAAAAAATCAGGACGTCGCATGTCTGGGGCGGCATCTCTCGCGCCAGATCGAGCTGTGATGGCTCTGGGCCCGGGCCCGGGCGCAGACGCCTTCGCACTCACACGCCGTGCACGCCGACCAGCGCGCGGGCAGGGAAACGGGCCGAATAGACACACACGGAAATCGGAGGTTTGGGGGGTGAGCTCGAAGCGAAACGGAGACCCCCCACCGGGGCATCACGTCGGTTTCGGTTTCGTGTTTGTGTCGCGCGTGCGGGCGAGGCGAAGCTGCGTGGGCGGGCGAGAGCAATGAACCCGCCGTTGCTGGGGCGAAACCGGGCTCAATGATTCGCCTCCCACGGTTGGCTGGCGGTGGCTCGGGGGTGTCCCGTGGTGTCCCGTGGTGTCCCGTGGTGTCCCTTGGCGCGGTGTCCTGGTGTCCCGTGGAGTCCCCTGAGGTCGATAGTGAGATCGATGGACAACTTGATAGTGTGATCGATTTTGAGGTCGACTGTGAGATCGATAGGTAGTGATATCGACAGACAGAAGGAGACCGATAGTGAGATAGATATGCAGATAGAGAGTGAGATCGGTAAGTAGATGGCCGAACATGTGCTCCTTGGTGCCTAACTGGTTTCCGCCGAATCCGATCAGACCGCAATCGCACACCGAAAGCTGAGCCCCCCCCTCCCACAACCTGCTTATCACCAGAATAGTGGTCGCACAGGTAGTAGATGTTTATGCATGCGTTGGGGCTCCTCGAAGGACCACGCGAGCTCCAACGACGCCGAGGCGCTCGACTTGGAGGCCGGTCTGTGGGCGGAGCGCTTCTCGGCCCCGACGGGAGCGTCGCAGCTCCGCGGCACGCTCGGCGGCCTGCCAGGCCAGGTCGACGTCATGCCCGAGGTGCTCCGGGGCGAGGACGACGTCACAAACGAAAGGGGTTACTCCAGATTTCGTCATAAAAGGGAGGGGGTCTGGACCCTCCAAGACAAGCAATTTCAGACCTCCCCCGTGGGAGAACCCTCCAAAACATCGTCCCCAGACCCCCCAGGCCCTCCAAGATAGCCTGGAAGAGACCCCCCTCCCTTTATTACGAAATCTGGAGTACGGAAAGGATGAGCACGACGACCGACGCCGTTGCGGAAACCATTGGGGGAGGCTGGGGAGAATGCCACGCAGTGCTCCGAAGCTTCTGGGGCCACTTTGGGGGCCCTCGAGGCTTTCCGACGCCCTCTTGGGAGTCCTTTGATGAAGTGTCTCGGCAGCCTCGGGGGCCATACTGGGGGCGCCGTCTGGCCCTTCTTGGGGTCATGCGGGGGGCACCTCTGGGCCTCATCGGAGTGGGTGCGGAAAGAGTGGGCATGAAGGCTGACAGCAGTTCGATCCTGCTCGTTTGGAGCAGGACTCGCTGCCGGTATCGCCGCGGGCGTCATCCGTTCGGGACAGGAGGCCGCCTGGCCAATGGCGGCCGCTGTCGGTTTGGGGCAGCGCTCGTTCCGCGGCGTCGTGCCCATTTTTGTTCCGTACTGATTTCCGGGGGCCCCCAAACGGGGTGGTGATCACACCGTGTGGTGAGTCGGTGGGGGTTCGGGGTCACCGCACGGTTTGGGGACGTGGGTCGTTCTCCGAGGATGTCTCGGGCGACTGGGGCTTCCAGGGTCCAAAAGACTGTGCGGTGACGGAGCGTGCGGTGAGGTCTCTTGGGGCCCCAGGGTCACCACACGGCTTTGGGACCCCCAAGACTTCGGGCGTCCACGAGGACGACGTCACAACGTTCTCGCAGCAGGAGGTCGGCGCCCAGGCCGAGACCCCGCGCATCGCCACCCCGCCGCTCGCGGTGGAGCCCCCGCGCCAGCCCTCCCGGCGGGAGCGGCTGAAGACCGTGGGGCGGGACCTCGGCTGGGACACCGAGGACGAGACGTCCCCGAAGGGGTCCCCGTCGAGCAAGACGAGGTCCTCCGCGGGGCCCTCAGCCCCGGGCCCTGCCGTCGCTTCCCGCCGGGCGGTTGCGTCCGGCCTCGGGCGCAAGGGGCCACCAGAGATCGAGCCGTCCCGGAGGATCTGAGGTCTGGCGCTCTGGGCGTGGTTCTTCGCGATGTTGCCCCTCGTTTCGCAGCGACGGATCTCAGGGGAGGCACCCAGAATACAGTCGGGGCCCTGAAGAAGGAACCCTTTTCGTTGGAGAGGGGCTCCGCGTTCCTTCATTGTTTCGCAGATTTTCCTTAGGTTTTCCTTAGGTTTCCGATGCGACATCGAAGTTTAACTTATGGAGAGTAGGGGCCTCGTTCCTTCTTCAGGGTTCCTCCGGTCAACGCCTCGACTGTACACCACCACACAGGGGAAGGCTTCGGGTCGCGGTTGCGCACGCCGCGCCTCCAGGAAGTCCCAGCTGGCCTCTCAAGAGGCCCCCCGAGCAGGCCCGGCCGGCCTCGACCGGCCCCCCGAGTGGCCCCGGCCGAGCTCAACACCGCAACCCTGGGGCGCGGAGTGCCCCAGGAGGCGCCGCTGGAGGTGGCGCCAGGGTACCCAGACCCCCTCGATCCTCGATCCTCCTCGATCCTCCTCCTCCTCGATCCTCCTCCTCCTCCTCGATCCTTCTCGATCCTCCTCCTCCTCCTCGATCCTCCTCCTCGAGTAATGAAAAAATCATGACGGGAGGTTTTTCCTAATTTTTGGCCTCTGGGGGCCCTCACCAGGCCTCGGGAGCGTCCAAAAACGGCTCAGGATGCGAAGCCGGTCACAGGGAAAGGGTCGGGACCTCTGGGGGTCGACGTAATGAAAAAATCATTACGTCGGGGGTCTGGGGAGGTGGCGTCAGGGTGTTGAGACCGCCCCAGGCTACTCTCGCAGGCCTAGAGGTTGACACCAACACCAAGATCGGCGGTGTTCCTCCACCGAGGGAAGAAGATCCCGATCTCGGTGATGGTGGTAATATTCCGGCTTCCAAGGTGGCCGAAATATTACCGCCAACACCGAAGTCTAGGATCACCTCCCCCCTGTGGAGGCAGCCCTCTGTCGTGGTGTTGGTGCCCATTTCCAGGCCTCCCATACTCGGGGGGCACGGCCCTGGTCAGGCACGGTGGTGGCAGGTGGTTGGTCAGGCTTGGGCTGCGCACAAGCGGCCCCCCCGGGTAGTCCCGGCTGGCCTCCAGAGGCCCCCCGAGTGGTCCCACCCGCTGGCCTCAACATGGCTGGCGCCTGCCGGCTGGTCTGGGGCGTCTGCCGAGCAGCCCGATCCTGCCGGGCTCCTTCCTCGGGACGCGGTTGCTGAAGGGCTCTTCGCCTGCCGCGGGGTGCGCAGTAGGAGGGTGGCTCCCCTGGCCTCCCAGCCACGGCGGGGCGCCGAGAGGGGAGGTTCGGCGGTGGAATCCGAACCCCGCCCTCGCCGATCGCTTTCGGGCAGCCCGATGGGCGGCGGGGGTAGGGTGCGGAATTCGCCGAGCAGGTGGCGGAATCCGAACCCTAACCCCCGCCCCCCCCCTTTCATCAATCATCGATTCAGGAGAATGAGGAGGAGGAGGAGGAGGAGGAGGAGGAGGAGGAGGAGGAGGAGGAGGAGGAGGGAATCGATGGGGGAGGGGCAGGGTCGGATGTCGCCACCCCGAGGCGAGATGGAGCAGGCCTCCTCGGAGGGCGGGCGGGGCCTCCGGGAGCCCCCCCCCCCCCCCTTGGCCTTCCGAGAGGGCGCCCGCGTCGTCGGAGGAGGCCCAGGGAGCTCCTCTCGGCAGGGGGGGCGGGACCGCGCCCCCCCCTCCCTCCCCTGGGCCGTCCGCCCCCCCCCCCCCCCTCCCTGCCTGGGAGAGGGCGCCCCCGCGCCCTCGGAGGCGGCCTCTGCAGAGAGAGAGAGAGAGAGAGAGCTCCTCTCGCATCCTCTCGCCAGGGCCCGCCCCCCCGGGCCCGTCCGGGCCTCGGGGGACGCGTCCGGGCCTCGGGGCCTCCTCGGGGGCCTCGATAGAGGGCGCGCAGGCCCGCCCCGTGCCGCTCGGGGGCCCTCGGGGCCCGGGCGGGGCGAGGCAGCCCCGGCGCTGCCGGGGGAGCCCTCGCGGGAGCTCCTGCAGAGCCGTAGGGGTGCGCCGGCCCGGCCCCTCGGCTGGCGCGCTGCGGGGCCCATGCGGGGCCCATGCGGCAGCCTGCGAGGCCTGCCCCGGGCCCGGGTGCGGCCCCGACGCGCCCAGGGCCCGGGCCCGGGCGCTGGCGAGCGGCGAGCGAGCGGGGAGCCCCCCTCCCCGCTCGGACGTGCACGCATACACGTGCCCACGCGGGCTTCGCGCGCTGCGCGAGCGCTCGTGTGTCACGCGGCCGGTCTCGCGGACCGGGGGGCCGTGCTCGTGTACGCGGTTTTGGGCCCCCTCACCGCACCCTGAGGTCCGACGTCCTTTCAGTGGTGTGGTTGCTCTTTTATGCTCTTTTCTAGCCGAGTCCAAAGCGCAGCTCGCCATAACAAATCCAGCCTGATTCAAAGAAGGGTCGCCGTCAGCTTCTTTGGGGAGTTTAGACTGCTTGCTATGATCTTTTCTGTCCCGCCGCCATTTTGGGGGGGAGCGTCAGTTGCTGTTTTTCATTATTATCTCCACGCTGCGGAGCCCTAAGGCTCGAAGATCAAGAAACTCCAGGCCTCCCAGATGGGGTCGGAGGATCGCGCCGCATCGGCGATGCATCGGCGATGCGGCTCGATGTCGAGCCCGATTTTCTAGACGTCGACGTCGCCGATGCATCGCCGACGTCGCCGTTTCATCTCCGATGCGTCGCCCATGCATCGGCGATGCATCGGCGATGCGACGCGATCCTCCGACCCCATCTACTCGGACCCCACCTAAGAGGCCTCTAAAGACGCGCCAAGGGGGGGCAGCGGGAGGGAGGAAGGCTTCTTGGAAGCACCCCTGCTTCTTGGAAGGCGCGGGCCTTCTTTGTAAGTAGGTGTAGGGCCGGCGCCTTCTAAGAAGCAGCCTCCGCCTAAGAAGCCCTCCCCTCCCCCTACCCGGACTCCCTTTCTGCGCGCCGCCGGCCCAGGACTCGAAGAGCAGAGGACGGCAGAAGCGTGGCTTCCCGGAGGCCCGCGCCGATTTCTCGGATCGGCGCCGGGGCCCCCCCGGCGGGGCCTCCAGCGCCGCCCACGGCGCGCTAGGGAGGGCAGCTCCGTGCAGGTCGAAGAGATCCGCGCGAGCCTTCGAGAGAGTAGGACTGCTCCGCCTGTTGCTCCTCTGCAGGCCCCACCTCTCCGTGGCAGTCTTCGAGCCGCATCGACCCGTGATGGCCACGGGGCCCGAGACCTGGCGAGAACGCTATCACACCCACACGCTGTAGGACGTGCAGCGCGTGGGCAGGAGAGCAGGTGCGAACAGTCACGCACGGAAATAGGTGGAAGACGGCGTCAGCTGAGCAGAGACTGAGGCGAAGGTGGATATATATATATATAGAGAGAGAGAGAGAGAGAGAGAGAGAGAGAGAGAAAGAGAGAGAGAGAGAGAAACACACACAGAGAGAAGGATATATATATATATATATATATATAGAGAGAGAGAGAGAGAGAGAGAGAGAGAGAGAGGTAGCCACTCTCGTTCCGGCGAAGCCGCCCAGCGTGAACAAAAGTTGCAGCGCCCACACCTGGGCGGCGCCAAGTTTTTTAAGGGGCCATAACTCGGGCCTCTGGCGGCCGTTCGGAAAGATCCAGGCACCCTTGGAACGCTCTCGACAAGGCGCAGCTGTTGGAGAGCATCCCGAGGCTAGGAGGCCGCCGAGAGCCAGGGAAGACGTCCGACAGCCCCCCCTCCGCGCATGTCGGACCGCCGAGGACCATCGAGAATCGCGACCGGAGCCGTGGACCCGATCTTTTCTGCGGCATTTTCCGAGCCAGCTCGATCTGTGAGGCTGCTGGGGCCCGAGAAACCCGGCGGAGAGGCCCGTGCAGTGCGGCAGAAGCTGCAAGCGCCCGGAGCGCGCATGGCCGCCCGCGCAGGTCCGACCGGTCCAACTTCTCCGGGCTCCACCGCTCGGAGGACCTCGTGGACGAGATCGCGGGCATGGTGCTCGACGGGGACCTCGGGGGCCGCGAGGCGGAGGCTCGGGGGTGGACAGACCTCCTACCCTGACGCGTCGATTGAGGAATCGGCCGTTTTCGGTTCGCGAGGGGGCGTCGCGGCCGTCATTTTTGCGGGTCCAGCTCCGTCGGTTTCGGTCCCAGGTCGTTTTCATTAAGGGGAGGTCTGCTGAAGGGAGGCTTGTCCACCGCCGAGAGGCCGGGCCCGTGCGGGGGCCGTCGAACTGGAGCCTCATGAGCCAGGACGGCGCGGAGCGCGCGTCGCCGGCGGAGCACGACGCCGGGAGCGCCCACGCGGCGATCATGGTGCGGCGGCGCAGCGCAGCTCGGTGGCTCAAGGATGGGGTCCTGAGGGGCGGGGTGCTGCAGGACGGGGTGCCTCAACCAGTGTGGATCCGCCCTTGGAGCCCTTCCTACCCTCAGGACTCCCTTCCCTGAGGACGCCACCCCCTGTCCTTCCGATCCTCTATTTTCATGGGGTGCCCAGTATTAAGATAGAGAGTCGTGGGTACCTCCAATTTGATCTAGAGGCGGAACGTAAAACAGGAGATCCCCTACATTGCGGAATGTGTAGCGCATCCTTTGCTCTAGGATGAGACCCGCTAAGCTATCGTGAACACTAGGCCATGCAATACGAATTTCTGTATGAGTTCTTTATTCGTCGCGTAAATGACTTCTCTCGCAGCTCCGCAGATATTAGAATACGCCGGACAGGCACAGGGGAGGGATTTCAAATCTGCGCTAGACGCTCATGGTATACCTGGCTGATAAATGGCGAGGTGCATGTGACGGTGCTGGCGGATGGATGTCTGATGTGGGACTGAAAATGGCGCACGCCACGCTGATACGACACAACTAATCTGCCTGCCCCTAGGGGTGATGATATAATCAACATTTTCGCTTGGGTATTAGCCAGCATCGTCATATTCACATTGTTTGTCCCACAGCCCTTTCGGCTCTATTTGGTTTGAGCGAGCATACCTCTAGGATAAATTCATGATGTCCGATGTCGGTTGGTTTCTGCTCATATTCGTTACAGAATCGATGTTTGCGTTTGCCATGATGCAGTGCCAGTGGAAGGAATAAGCATATGGGAATGGGGCTGTGGTCACAACTTTCATGTCGTGTGCCTGTTCAGTTGCATTGCAAACACGTTTCGAGACATTGTTGGTCCACCGTTGCCACAACCAGGAGTTCGTTGCCCAGTTTGTCGTTTCGATTGGTTGCCAAACTACGCTCAAAGTTTTTTGAACCACCGAGCAACGCCCGATCGGGCCAGGGCCAGTCCTGAAGCACAGCACGGGCATAATTACACATGCACGGCGATGGTGGATCACAGAATAGCAATCCAGGAGTCCATCAGTCCGTCCATCGCTGCCTTGGCCTCCCGCGCCGCCGATGAGGGGCGGCCGGTTGGAGGGCACCCGAGTCTCCGCTGGAGCCCAGCGGGTTAGCGGCGAAATCCGAATTTTACCCTCGCCGATCAAACTCGATGGGCGGCGGGGGTAGGGTCCGGAATTCGTCGCACACGTGGTGAAATCCAAGCCTTCCTTCGCTTCCCATCGATTCGGGAGAACCGATGGTCGGTGGGGGTAGGGTTCCGATGTCGCCACCTAGTAGCGGGGCGCTCCAGAACCCAGACCCGACGGTGTTCGGAGGTCTCGGGGAGTTCACGTTTGTTCCTGGAGGTTTCCTCGCCCCGGGGTGCTCTCCAGCAGCTGCGCCGAGGGCGTGCTGGGGGTGCCTGGATCGTCCCGAGCGGCCGCCGCAGGACAGAGTTATGGTCTGAAAGTCCAGGTCTCGTACGATCTGTTTTTCAACCCCGGCGTGTTTCCTAGGTTTCGGCCTCTGGGGCCCGTTCTCGAGTCCCGTGGCCCTCGAAGATATGGTAATGTTCTCCCCCGGGACGGGGTCGAGACTTCTGGAGCCCGCGGATTTTGTCCAGTTTTGTATAGTTTTGTTGAGAACCCCCAAAAACGCCCTCGGATGTCTGAGGAGGGGCGGCGGAATTCAAGCTCTCGGCGGAAGGGCGGTGGGAGTAAAGCTTGCGGGGGGTCCGCCAGCAGAAGTCTGGCGGAAGCAGAGGCGAGGCGCCAGCAAAGTTTGGATCCAGGGTTGCTTGAGCTGGCTGCCTGTCACCATGAAAGAAACTGGCCTTGATGGGTCAGTGTCCTTCAGTGGAGCCAGAGGTTATGATAACGATACCTATACGACCACCCTGCGGGTGATAAGGAGGTTGGGGGGGGAGGGGGGCCCAGCAATGGGCAACAGTGGTGATTATTGCGTCGCCGCTCGCTCTTGGGAGCTTTGGTGTCGAGTTGTTTACGTCATCCTTTGCTCTTGGGCGCCTTGGTATCACTCTCCCCCCCCGTAACCAACGAAATAATGATTTATTTTGTTCATTCCCTACCTAGGCTCTGCCTAGAAGGGTTCTTACTCTCTTAGCTTAAAAGGGGCCGTGCAGTGTAAATCGCCCCGGGCGGTTCCCCCAGTCCCCGCCCCGCGGTTCCCCCAGTCGCGCCCCGTGGGTTCACCCAACTTAGCTTAGCTTCAGCTTAGCTTTAGCTTAGCTTTAGCTTAGCTTTAGCTTAGTTCCCAACCATCCTGTGGTGTTGGGTCCTCGTTTTGAAGAGACAGCGCCCCGCGTCCCACCTTCTCCTCCTCCTCTCCTCCGTGCTGCCGTCCGCATGCGTCCCGCACACCCATTTCGGCACACCCCTCACACGTTTCGTGGCCCCACAGGGAGCTCCACCGAAGGCCCCAGTGCTGCCGTCCGCATGCGTCCCGCACACCCATTTCGGCACACCCCTCACACGTTTCGTGGCCCCACAGGGAGCTCCACCGAAGGCCCCAGTGCTGCCGTCCGCATGCGTCCCGCACACCCATTTCGGCACACCCCTCACACCCGTGGCCCCACAGGGGCCACCAAGGGAGCCGTCCGCATGCGTCCCGCACACCCATTTCGGCACACCCCTCACACGTTTCGTGGCCCCAGCTCCACCGAAGGCCCCATGCTGCCGTCCGCATGCGTCCCGCACACCCATTTCGGCACACCCCTCACACGTTTCGTGGCCCCATAGGGAGCTCCACCGAAGGCCCCATGGCTGCCGTCCGCATGCGTCCCGCACACCCATTTCGGCACACCCCTCACACGTTTCGTGGCCCCACAGGGAGCTCCACCGAAGGCCCCAGTGCTGCCGTCCGCATGCGTCCCGCACACCCATTTCGGCACACCCCTCACACGTTTCGTGGCCCCATAGGGAGCTCCACCGAAGGCCCCATGGCTGCCGTCCGCATGCGTCCCGCACACCCATTTCGGCACACCCCTCACACGTTTCGTGGCCCCACAGGGAGCTCCACCGAAGGCCCCAGTGCTGCCGTCCGCATGCGTCCCGCACACCCATTTCGGCACACCCCTCACACGTTTCGTGGCCCCACAGGGAGCTCCACCGAAGGCCCCATGGCTGCCGTCCGCATGCGTCCCGCACACCCATTTCGGCACACCCCTCACACGTTTCGTGGCCCCATAGGGAGCTCCACCGAAGGCCCCATGGCTGCCGTCCGCATGCGTCCCGCACACCCATTTCGGCACACCCCTCACACGTTTCGTGGCCCCACAGGGAGCTCCACCGAAGGCCCCAGTGCTGCCGTCCGCATGCGTCCCGCACACCCATTTCGGCACACCCCTCACACGTTTCGTGGCCCCATAGGGAGCTCCACCGAAGGCCCCATGGCTGCCGTCCGCATGCGTCCCGCACACCCATTTCGGCACACCCCTCACACGTTTCGTGGCCCCACAGGGAGCTCCACCGAAGGCCCCAGTGCTGCCGTCCGCATGCGTCCCGCACACCAGGTGTGTGGCGTGCCGACATGGGCGTCGCGGCGCGCGGGCGCTGCCGTCGGGGTTCCCAGGGAAGCCCCCTGCAGAGGCGACGCTCAGAGTCACGAGTACCGAGAGTCACGCAGACCCAAACTGTTCACAGTCGTATACATACATTTACACTGGGCGTATCCATGCACGCATTCATGCGAATAGAATCAATCGCGCGCAGATTCATTCATAATCAGACTCGCTCGCGATCCGACTCGCACGCGCTCAAGCTTTCATATTCGGACCTATCGTCTTCGTTCGTGTTGTGTACACTGCCACGCATTTCGGCACACCCCTCATACGGCTCGTGGCCCCATAGGGAGCGCCACCGAAGAAGATATTCACAATTGCGGTACTCTCAACTGCATATGGTTGGGTCCTTCGCCAGGCTAAGTTTAGCTTAGCTTTAGCTTAGTTTTAGCTTAGCTTTAGCTTAGCTTCAGCTTAGCTTTAACGTAGCTTTAGCTTAGCTTCAGCTTAGCTTCAGCTTAGCTCTAGCTTAACTCTAGCTTAGCTTCAGCTTAGCTTCAGCTTAGCTTCAGCTCAGCTTCAGCTTAGCTTTAGCTGAGCTCTAGCTTAGCTTCAGCTTAGCTTTAGCTTAGCTTTAGCTCAGCTCTAGCTTAGCGTTAGCTTAGTTTTAGCTTAGCTTTATCTTAGCTTTAGCTTAGCTTTAGCTTAGCTTTAGCTGAGCTTTAGCTTAGCTTTAGCTTAGCTTCAGCTTAGCTTTAGCTTAGCTTCAGCTTAGCTTCAGCTTAGTTTTAGCTTAGCTCTAGCTTAGCGCCAGCTTAGCTTCAGCTTAGCTTTAGTTTAGCTCTAGCTTAGCTTCAGCTTAGCTTTAGCTTAGCTTCAGCTTAGCTTCAGCTTAGTTTTAGCTTAGCTTCAGCTTAGCTCTAGCTTAGCTTTAGCTTAGCTCTAGCTTAGCGTTAGCTTAGTTTTAGCTTTGCTTTAGCTTAGCTTTAGCTTAGCTTTATCTTAGCTTTAGCTTTGCTTTAGCTTAGCTTTAGCTCAGCTTTATCTTAGCTTTAGCTTAGCTGTAGCTTAGCTTTAGCTTAGCTTTATCTTAGCTTTAGCCTAGCTTTTCTGTTACTATTAATGCTGCTTTCCTAGGGCTCCAACTCCTAGGTAGGGTCGCACTGGGATAATTTTGCAAGGGCTTGGGGGGCAAATTGGGCGCGTCTTTTGGACCTCTTGTGGGGTCTTGGAGGCCTCTTGGTGGGCTCTTGGGGGTCTCTCGGGTGCCTCTTGGGAGCCTTTCGGGGATGGCGCACTCTTGCTGCTTTTCCGGCACCGCGCGGTCGAGCATCGGAACGTAAAGGCGGCGGGAGCGGGCCGGCGGCGGGATCGATCTCTCTATCGGTCTCACAAGCGATGTCGTTATCGGTCTCACGATCAATCTCACCATCGATCTCACTATCGATCTCTCTATCGATCTCACAAGCGATGTCGTTATCGGTCTCACGATCGATGGGACCATCGATCCCACTATCGATCTCATTCGATCGATCTCACTATCGATCTCATTCGATCGATTGCACTGTCGATCTCACTCGATCGATTGCGCTATCGATCCCACTATCGATCCCACTAATGATCTCCCAATCGATATCACTCGATCTCACAATCGATATCACTATTCATCTCACTATCGATTTCACTATCGATCTCACGATCGATCTCACTATCGGTCTTTTTATTGATATCACTATCGATCTCACAATCGATTTCGTCATCGGTCTCACTATCGTTTTCGCACCAGCGGGACACCGGGACACCGGCGGGACACCGTGGGCCACCGCTTGCCGGAGGGCGAATCATTCAGTCCGGCCAGGGCCCAGCCACAAGCGGGACACCAGCGGGACACCGCGGGCCACCGCTTGCCGGAGGAAGAATCATTTGGTCCGGCCGCGCCTCAGCCAGGAGACTTTCCTCTCGCCCGCCCACGCAGCTTCGCCCGCACGCACGGCACGCACGAACGCGAAACCGAAACCGATTTCCCGGTGGAGGGCTCTCCGTTCCACTTCGATCTCACCCCCCAACCTCCGACTTTCTCCAGGATTTTGCCAGGATTCCAAGAGGTCCTGCCGTTCCACCCCGGCTGCAGAAACGAGGGCCGCTAGAGGCTCCTGGAAATCCTGGACCGCATCTTGGGCCAACCCTGTCATGACATCAGTCAGGAGGGGAACAAACACACAGACACAATGAATCGTCGATTTCCCCGAAAATATGGGAAACTATGGTAAGTGGGGGGGAAAGGCAAACTCCCAGAAAATATCAGAAAATATAGAGGAATCCCTTGTGATTTGTGTGTAATCATTCGTGTGTCCCAGGGCCCCTGCAATCATTCTCGTCCCAGTCCTGGCCTGTTGCCTGTGTGTGTGTGTATTGATCTGTGTGCCCCAAGGGCCCCTGCAATCTTTCTCGCCCCAGTCCTGGCCTGGGGCCTTTCGCGGTCTTCGGTCTCCCCGGGGGCCCTTTGTCGCGGAGCCCGGCGCTCGGCGGTCCCCAGGCAGCGGCGCTCGGCGGCCTGGCTCCCTCGAGGGGCCTCAAGGGGCGCCCTCTCCGCCGTCCCCGGGGGCGAGCGGCGCAGCAAAGCGGGCGTTGTCTGCAACTGGCGTTATGTCGGGCCTGTCCCCCATACAGGGGGATTTTCGACGAAACATGAAGAATACCCCGAAAGTGCACCCAAAAAGGCAAAACAAAACTCAAAAAACAGGCCCCCCCAGACTTATGTTTCGACTATTTTAGGACTATTTCTAGGGGTATTTTTTATGTTTCGTAGAAAAATCTCTTGTAGGGGGACACGCCCGACTTAAAGCAAGGCGGGCGTTGTCTGCAACTGGCGCGCAAGCTGCCCGCGCGAGGTCGTTCGTACGCGCGGCCTCGTTGCCGGTGCGGCGTGCCGCGCGGCAGCGGCCCGCGCAGGCCGGCCGCCGCGCGAGGTCGCTGCGTCCCCTCTCGCGCGAGGCCCCTCCTCCTCCTCCTCCTCCTCCTCCTCCTCCTCCTCCTCCTCCTCCTCCTCCTCCTCCTCATATTCCTCTTCTTCGTCCTCCTCCTCCACGTCCCCCTCAGGAGCCCCCTCCTCCCTCCTCCTCCTCCTCCTCCTCCTCCTCCTCCTCCTCCTCCTCCTCCTCCTGTTCGTCGCCCAGGTGTGGCTCGGCATCCTGATCGACGCGGTGCCCGAGTCCCTGGTCATAGGGATCCTCATCAACAAGAGCGCGGAGGACGGGGGCCGCGGCTTCCGGCAGTCCGCCGCCACCGCGCTCCCCTTCGTCATCGGGGTCTTCATCAGCAACCTGCCGGAGAGCATGAGCTCGTCCGGGAGCATGCTCGCCCACGGCGACCCGGCGGCTCAAAGAGGGGGCCCTCGGGGGTTTGGGGCGAGGTCTGCTCCTCCTCCTCCTCCTCCTCCTCCTCCTCCTCCTCCTCCTCCTCCTCCTCCTCTCCCGCTCTCGGCTTTCGGGCTTTCTCGTTCGTTCTCCGCGGGGCTTCCAGCCCAGAGGCGCCCTCCAGCAGCTGCGCCTCGACGAGAGCGCTCTGGGAGTGCCCGGGTCGTCCCGAACGGCCGCCTGAGAGCCGAGCTGCGATTTTCAAGAGCCAGGGGCGGCGGTCCTGAGGACGATAAGGGGGCCCTGAGGATCGGGAAGGGATCCCAAGCCGAGCCTTCGCTGGTTGAGATTCTCTTTCACAGGGGCCACTGCCCCCTGGCCTGCCCCCTGGAACGCCCTCTGCGAGGCGCAGCTGGAGAGCCCCGAGGCTGGAAAAGCGCGGAACGAAAACGTTCAGAAACTCCATCCTTCAGGGCCCCATCTCTGAACGGCCCGAGGTGTCAGCAGGACCAGGATCCTGCTGATGTGGGCGGCCACCACGGCCGTCACCGCAGTGGGCGCCGCCGTCGGGGCGCTTCTCTTCCCGCCGGGGTCGAGCGGGGATCTCCACGTGGAGTCCGCCATCGCTGGCGTGGAGGGTCTCGCGGCGGGCGCCATGCTGACGATGATCGCCCAGACCATGATGCCGGAGGCGTTCGAGCAGGGCGGCGACATCGTCGGGCTGTCCACGCTGGCGGGCTTCCTCTGCGCGCTGTCGGTGAAGCTGCTGCCGCTGGAGTGATGGCCCTTCTGGCGTGAGGCGCCAGTGGGAGGGCGAGGCAGAGGCACGTGGGCACAAGGACGTCCGCAGCCCGTGTCTCCGCGTTGGGGCGCTGGGCCCCCCCCATCCGCGCTGGCTCGGGGCGTTGCCACCTCTTCCTCGGCGGGAGGCGGCGGAGGGCCGGCCGCAGGCAGCGGGCATGGCATGGGGGCTCCGGTGGCGGAGGCTGCAGAAAGCAGGAGGCGCACCGCTCTTTGGAGTGCACGGGCGCGTGCCGGCGGCGACCCAGACCCGCGCGATGTATGGGCGGGCCTCCAGCGCGTGGTAGCTATATGAAGGGTTGTCATAGAGAAGGCGATCGGGACCGAATCCCGAGCAGTGCAAAGTGGTGGCCAGGCCCACCCGTTCGTGTGACGACGCAGAAACCCAAACAGCAAGAGGACAGGCAGGCGGAGCAGAGAGGACGGAACGGCGGGGAAGGCCGAGGGGCCGGGCAAAAAAAAGAGAAGTTATATGATGGGTTTCCCGAGTGGATTGCGCACGTCGGCTCTGCAGGAAGGGCTCTCGTTGGGGGGGCGCTGGGCGCAGGGGCTTCTGGAGCGAGTCGTGCTTCCCGGCGCGCGAGGCCCGCCAGGGTGCCGTGCCGCAGGCGCCGCCCAGAGGCGGTGCGGGGAGTGGGCCTGGCGCCGGCGGGAAAGCCGCCCTCGGCCGTCAGAAGGTCCACGCAGGTGTCGACGGCCCACGGGGCCCAGGAGAGGCCGATGCGCAGGCCCAGTTCCGTGGGCCTCCCCGCCGACAGCTCCGGAGGAACGCCCGGCGGCCCCGTGCACACAGCGCTCCGCGCGGCACAGCCAGAGGGCCTCACGCTCGAGGGCCCAAGAAAGGCCGGCAAGGAGTGCATCGGGCAGCTGTATGCGCGCACGGCGCGGGCGGCCGGGGCGAGAGCTGCATGCACACGTGGCCGGACGTTTTGTGCAGCGCTCGGCCCTTGCATGGCCAGGCGCGCCTGGCGCCCGCACGTATAGCCAGCAGGTGGCCTCAAGATGCCCCACAGGAGAACTCGTGTGTGTGTGTGTGTGTGTGTGTTCCAGTTTCCTGGTGAACTGTCAGAGGCCCGGGCAGGTTTTCCGGGTCCGCGCTGAGCCCCCTCCCGCGCCCGTGGCTCACCACGCTTCGCCGCGACACGTGATCCACGTCCTGGTCACCAAGCGTCAGCGTTCGTTCCAGCCTTCCGCCGCGCGGAGCGAGGCGACACGTGATCCACTCGCCAGGCATAGCGCGTCCACGGGGCCGCCGCCGCCACACGGTGATCAAAAGCTCCCGGCCACGCGTCGCCCCCAGGGGCGCGGAGACAATGATAGCACCTCGCGCGGCGCCGTCCGTTGCATAGCATCTGCCACCCCCACGGATGGGCGGCTCGAGGGCGCGAGGGCGCGGAGGACGACCCCGCGTCGCACATCTCGAGGCGCCCAGCGCGAACCCGGCTGGCCTAGCAGGGTGACTTTCGATTCGATCGATGCGGTTCGACGTCGATTTCGATTCGATCGATGCGATTCGACGTCGATTTCGCCCGGCTCGATCCTAGTTCTTGGCGATCCGATACGGTCCGATGCTTGTGTGGCGCTGGTGTGCATCCTGGCGCGGCCTGCTCGGCTCGATTCCGACTCCGTGTTGATGCGGTCTGGTCCGACGCACGCTCCGGTTCGACCCGATTCCCCGCATCGATGCTGCACGCTTCTCCCCATCTCACTCGAAGAAGAACAAACCAGCACAAGCGTAAACTGTTGGTGCTCCGCGCGGATTTCTTGGATCCGCGCTGGGCGCCTCCGGCGCCGCCCCTGGCGCGCTCCGCGCGCCAGGGAGGGGGGGCCCAGCGCAGGCCCAAGAAATCCGCGCGGAGCGCCAAAAAATTATATGCTTACGCCGTGTTTTCCTCCTCCGTGCACTTCCCCAGACCATCGATGATGGCTCTGTGGGCTCGGCATCGCTCGGACGTGTGCATTTTTCCTTCGGCGAGGACCATCAAGGAGCATCCTTGATCATTTGGCGAAAAAGCCACGCACGAAACCGAAAAGAACACACGGAATGGACGTCCGAGCGATGGCTCTGGGGGGCGCGCCGGGTCGGACGTGGCAGGGGGGATCTGGGAGCGGAAGGGGCACGACGTATGCTGCGTGCGGCTGCTTCGGGGCCCTGCCGCCTGGCGTGTGTTGTTCGACTGCTCGCTGACCCTCCCTTTGCTTCGGGGCACACTCGCAGGCCCAGAGGTTGACACCAACACCAAGATCGGCGGTGTGCCTCCACCGAGGGAAGGCGAGCCCGATCTCGGCGATGGTGGTCACATTTTGGTTTCCAAGGTGACCGAAGTAGCACCACCAACACCGAAAAATCTAGGATCATTCTTCCTATGTGGAGGCAGTCCCCCTGTGCTGGTGTTGGTGCCAATTTCCAGGCCTCCAAGACAAACCACGGCATCGACATAAACTTTCGGAGCTCCGCGCGAATCTTCTGACTCGGCGCCAGACCCCCTGGCGAAGCCTCCGGCGCCGCCCCTGCAACGCTCCGCGCGCCAGGGGCCTCCCTTTGCTTCGAGGCACAAGCTACGGCATTGACATAAACTTTCAGAGCTCCGCGCGAATCTTCTGAATCGGCGCTAGACCCCCTGGCGAAGCTTCCGGCGCCGCCCCTGCAGCGCTCCGCGCGCCGGGGGACGGGGGCCCAGCGCCGCTCCAGGAGAGCCGCGCGGACCTCCGAAACTTGAGGTTCGCGCAGTTTTTCGCTCTTCGGAAGGCCACGCGTACAACTCTCCTGGAGCCTCCTGGGCCCTCCTGGGCGAAGTCAAGGTCCGAAAACACATGGGACTTGCCACATTTCTGAAATTCGGTGCCACCCCTCACGCAGGTCGGCGGGGTCAGGATCCGAAAACACAGGGGAGTTGCCACATTTCTGGAATTCCGTGCCTCATGAACCGCCAGAGATCCGCGCGGATGCTTCGGATCGGCGCCGGGACCCCCTTCCGGGCGCGCGGAGCGCGCCAGAGGCGCCGCCCGGGGGGCGCCCAGCGCAGACCCAAGAGATCCGAGCTTGCCTCCGAAAGTCTTTGCCCACGCGCCTTTGTTTCCTGCCCCTATTACCAGTTTGAAACATATCCCTATCCCTATGTTTGACATCATCTTA
The DNA here is from genome assembly GCA_963575745.1 of Prorocentrum cordatum. NCBI lineage: Eukaryota > Dinophyceae > Prorocentrales > Prorocentraceae > Prorocentrum > Prorocentrum cordatum. The sequence continues at coordinate 264,470 of CAUYUJ010007069.1, forward strand.
CCTCGATGCCGATCCTGAGGATTCCCTCAGTTTCTGAGGGCCTGTCCCTAGGATTGCCCTCGCTTTTTGCTCGCCCATCTTGGGGATAGGGATGCGTTCGAGGCTGGTTACCCTATAGAGCCTCCAGGCCTCCCGCGTGGGGTGGGGGCAGATGATGGGGTCGCAGGGCCGCGCCGCAGCGCCGAGGCTCCGGTCCTGCGATTCGCTGTGGACTCCGATGCTCCCCACCCCGGCGGCGCCGATGCCTCGCCGACGCATCGCCGACGCACCGCCGGTGCAGCGCCGACGCAGCGGTGCGGCGCGAGCCTGCGAGGCCACCCCTCTGCCAGGACCCCAGCTCGGAGGCCTCCAGACTCGCGGCCCCCCCCGTCGCTGTCCCCGTTCCTGCTTTTTGTCTGTTCCGGCCCCAGCGCGTCGGCCCTGCTGGGCAGGCTGGGCGGCGCCGGGGCACGGACCTCGGGCCAGAGCCCGCGGCCAGGGCTGGCCGGGCAGCGGCAGCCCGGCCTCCGTAGGTTTTTTGTTGTCAGGAGGCTGGCTCTTCTCCCTCCCCCTTCACTCCTCCTCCTCTTCCGTTCCTCCTCCTCCTCCTCCTCCTCCTCCTCCTCTTCCTCCTCCTCCTCCTCCTTCCTACCTGGGTGCGCTCCTCCTCCTCCTCCTCCTCCTCCTCCTCCTCCTCTCCTCTCCTCCCCTCCTCCTCCTCCTCCTCCTCCTCCTCCTCCTCCTCCTCCTCCTCCTCCTCCTCCTCCTCCTCCTCCTCCTCCTCCTGCTCTCTACCCCTTCACTCCTGTTCCTCGTAGAGAAAGAGCGCCAGTGGATCCCCCTCTTTGAAAAGGGGGTGCGTGCTCGGACAACCCCCCTCCCCTCCCCCCTTTAAAGGAGGGGGGGAGAGTTTTCGGACCCCCCCCTCCCTTTGAAGGGGGGGCAGTGAGGGTTTCGAACCTCCCCATCCCTCCCCCCCCTTCGCGCCGGAGAGGGGGGGGGTTCGACCCCCCCCCCCCTCCCCGCTTTGCGCCGGAGATGGTTCGGGGAGGGGGGCCGCTTTTATCCCCTTGCGCCGGTTCGGGTGTTACGGTAGGGTTTGGGTTAGGGTGTTAGGATTCGGGTGTTACATAGGGTTGGGGTGGGAGGGTTAGGGTGGTAGGGTTTGGGTAGCGGCGGTAGGGTTCGGATTAGGGTGTTAGGGTCACGAGAGCTTGCGCGGATCAATCCCTCCCGCCCTAAGCCCTCCCCATGATATCGACCGATCCTCTTATCGCGTCACCACGGTCTTGCGGCGTCTTGCATCCCCTGCTTCTCGGGGCGATCTTGGGGCGTGCCTGGGCCCTGCTTTTATCAGGGTGTTAGGATTCGGGCGTAAGGGTTCGGGAGTTAGGGTCATGGTGTTATGGTTGGGGGGGCGGGCTGGCATAGCGCGAATCGGAGCCCTTCCCTCGCGCTCCGCCTCCTCCGTCCTCCTGTTTCGTCGTCCTCCTCCTCCTCCTCCTCCTCCTCCTCCTCCTCCTCCTCCTCCTCCTCCTCCTCCTCCTCCCTCCTCCTCCTCCTCCTCCTCCTCCTCCTCCTCTCTCCTCCTCCTCCTCCTCTCCCCTCCTCCTCCTCCTCCTCCTCCCCCCCCTCCTCCTCCTCCTCCCCCTCCTCCTCCACGAGGAATCGCTCCCCCCTCTCGCCCGCCCAGACTGCGTCGGCAGGGCGGGCCCAAGCGTTTCGCACGAGACTTCCTCTCCCCACTTATGTGTGGCCCTGAAGCCTGACCGCGGCGGCGTCAAGGGTGTGCATTTTTTCTTCGGCGAGAACCATCGAGGACCATCCTGGACCATCGAGCAAACAAAAACACGCACGAGACCGAACAAAAAACGCAGGGAGTGGACGTCCAAGCGACGGGGAGTTGACCGCGGCAGCGTCAAGGGTGGAGGGCGGGCCCCTTTGCCAAACGTGGCTCTCGCCGGAGAGCCGCGCGGCGCGCTCACTGGTCTTACACGTGCGCAGCACCCTGACTCCAGATCCGCCCTACTTTGGCTTTCTTTCCCATTCAAAACTGCGTCGGAAAGCCATCTACAAGAAGCCGAAAAGGTAGGGCGAAAAAGTAGGGCGCTGCTCCTGACCCTGGTAATTGGGCAATGCCGGAAGGCCTGTGGCAACTCGACAGGAGCCTCCCTGACTCCAGATCCGCCCTGCTTTGGCTTTTTTCCCACCTAAAACTGCGTCGGACATCCACCTACAAGAGGCCGAAACAGTAGGGCGGAGATTTCTGCACCCAGCATGAAAAGTAGGGCGGGGATCCACAGAGGTAGGGCGGAAACAGCAGCAGAAAAGTAGGGCGGGAATTGGCATCAGCGGGGCCTGAAAAGTAGGGCGGAAATTCCAAGCCCTACTTACGAATTTCCACCAAGTAGGGCGGATCCGGAGTCAGGGCAGCCTCAAGGATAAAGGGCGGGTCCTTTTCAGCATGTGGTTCTCGCCTCAGCGCTGCGCGCAGTCGTCAACAAATGCTGCAACCGCTTAAGTGATGACGGGCGGGTCCTTGTCACAGTGTGATTTCCGCCTTAGCATTGCGCACGGTCGTTTTCAAAGACTGCAGCAGATTCAAGTATGGAGGGCGGCTCCTTTCCAACATGTGGTATTCGCTGTATCGCCGCGCGCGCTCGTTTGGGTGGGAGTCCCAGGATTGGTTCTCTGGCAATACTTAGGATTGTCAGGACGCAACAGGCACGTGGATTCGCGGTGTCCTTGTGTGGTGTCGCCTGGACGCAGCCGTCACGTTAATTCGCGGCGTTGAAGCCCCTGGAATGGTGTTTTGGCACGACGGAGGGTTCTCACACGGTTGTCTTTCAATTTGCAGAGGCCTACCAAAAAGAGCAGTTGCAGGGAGGGTTTAGAGCAACATGGTTGGCGCACTGTCATAACTGGTCGGTCAACGGTGACCAAAAAAATCTTTCTTCTCCCTCTCCCCCTGTCCCTCTCCCTCCCGCCCCGCCCTGAGTTCACTGGCGATCCCTTCCCCCCCTCCCCCTCCGCAAGACCCTCGCCGCCCTGGCGAAATGTTTTCCACACGTTGTTTGCGCTGCATGACCTCAGAGGCGCGCTTGCTGTGCTGCCTGCGCGGCCGCCGGTTTCCGCCGACCTTCCGGCGCTGTTCGCCGGCACAGCTGCCCTCGCGATGCTTCCGCGGGCCCACTGGCGGAACTTCGCCGTGGGCGCGCAGTCGATCCTTCCGGGCCCTCGAAGGCGAAGGACCTCGCTGCAACGCTCTTTAAGCGGGCGCGCCAGCGCGATGCTTGAGGCATCCACGCGGGGGGCACCGCCGAATGTGGTCGCGGACGAGGGAGGGGGTGAGGTGGGAGGCCGGTGGACGGCGGAAGGGGTGGTGGGGGAAGGAAGGAGGGTGAGAGGAGGAGGAGGAGGAGGAGGAGGAGGAGGAGGAGGAGGAGGAGGAGGAGGAGGAGGTGGAGGTGGTGGAGGAGGAGGAGGAGGAGGAGGAGGAGGAGGAGGGAGGAGAGGGATGGCAGCGTCTGGCAGACATTCAAGCCACCAGCACCCAGTAGAGGAGGAGGAGGAGGAGGAGGAGGAGAAGGAGGAGGAGGAGGAGGAGGAGGAAGAGGAGGAGGAGGAGGAGGAGGAGGAGGAGGAGGAGGGCGGTGGAGGTGGAGGACGTTGGAGGAGGTGGGAGGTGGGAGACGGCGGGAGGAAGGAGGAGGGAAGGAAGAGGCGGTGTGCATGTGGGGAGAGAGAGAGAGAGAGAGAGAGGCAGTGAGACAAGAGAGAGGAGGGAGAGAGGAAGGGAATGGAAGGGAAGGGAACGGAAGAGGAGAGGAGGACGAGAAAGAGGAGAAGAGAAGAGAAGTAATTAGAGGAGGGGGATCCTTGCGTGTTTCTGTCTGGCCGACTGGTGGCCATGTCCTTTGTCCTGATCTGCGGCGCTAACCGGCCATCCTTACAGGGACGGCGATCGGCGGAGGGGTCTCTTCAAACTTCAGGCTGGCCTGCCGGCCGATCGCCCCTGCGGTAGCCGACGTCGCCGCCGTCATCTTGCTCTTCCGTGTCGGCACTGGCCGGCATGGCGACGTCTGGCAAAGCCAGCGACAACACCTCCGGGGGAGGGCCAGTGGAGGCAGGGAGGGCCTCGTGGCTTTCGGGGGTGTAGGGGGCCACTTGCGAGCCCTACCCCTACCCCCCACGATTTCTGAGGGGGAGGGTGGGGTTCACTTCGCTCGGGAGCTCTTGAATGAAGTGAACCCCCCCATCCCCCTCAGAAGTCGTGGGGGGTAGGGGTAGGGTTCGCAAATGCCCCCCTAGGGTGGCCCCTCGCCGCCGTGTCGGTCCCGGGCTCGGAAAACCGGTGCGCTTCGACCCCGGGAGGGGTCCTATGGGATCGGAGGTGGATCGACTTCCTACCCTGACACGTCGATTAAGGAATTGGCTGGGTAGTCGAAGGCCAGACTGTCAGATTGGATTGGGCCCCAAGGGCCAATCTGGCTTGGCCAAATTGGAGGATTGGGGTTATTCGCCAGACTGGATTCGCGTTGGCTCCCTCTTCAGATTGCCCCCGTTTGCCAGACTGGGCCTGCCAGATTGGCGCCAGATTGGCTTCGACTACCCAGATTGGCCGTTTTCGGTTCGCGAGAGGGCGTCGCGGCCGTCACTTTTGCGGGTCCAGCTCCGTCGGTTTCGGTCCCAGGTCGTTTTCACTAAGGGGAGGTTTACGAAAGGGAGGTTTGTCCACCGCCGATAGGAGTCCCGGGCCAGGACCGATGCCGACGGGAGCTGGGCTGGACAGGCGGGCTGGCCCGCCACCCCCCCGCTCCTCGGCCTCGAGTGGGCCTCCTCCCGCGCGCGTGCAGGAAGCCCATCTCACGCGTGCGCTCCGCGGCCGGGGGCCAGTTATACATAAGTCCGCCGCCTGGGGAGCCGATCTTCCTGGGCCTCGGGAGGCGGCGGCGGTGGATCTCCTCGGGCCGCGAGGGTAAAACGACGCGAAGATCGGGACAAAATCGGATCGGGATAAGTCGAAATCTCTGAGAATCGGCGGGTTCGGAAGATGTATTGGGCGCCGCGGCCGCTCCAGAGCGTTCCGGAACGCTCTGAGAGCGCTCCGGAACGCTCTGGAGCGATTTATCCCGATCTGTGCCCTGTTTTAGAGGGGGCCCGAAGGTAATGCCTATCCACCGCCGCCCTCGCCTCGCAGGGCCAAGGCCGAGGAGCAGCGGCATCGATGCTGGCCGGTCCGATCCGATTCGACTCCTCCTCCTCCTCCTCCTCCTCCTCCTCCTCCTCCTCCTCCTCCTCCTCCTCCTCCTCCTCCTCCTATCCGATCCGACGATCCAATGCGGCCCGATGTTGGTCCTGGCGCTGCCGATGCGAGCTGGCTCCGGCTCCGTGGCGGCGCGGCCCGGCCCGCCGCGCTTGCCGATTCGACCCCCGCTGTCCCGATGCGATGCTGACGGATTCCTGCCTTTTCAGAGGTCCGATGTCTTGTTCTTGTTCAATATCGCAGGCCTAGAGGTTGACACCAACACCAATTTCGGCGGTGTGCCTCCACCGAGGGAAGAAAGATCCCGATCTCGGTGATGGTGGTAATATTCTGGCTTCCAGGGTGGCCGAAATATTACCACTAACACCGAAATCTAGGACCATCTTCCCCATGTGGAGGCAACCCCCCGTGTTGGTGTTGGTGTCAATTTCCAGGCCTCCAACAATACGGGGTGCCCGGAAGTCCCGACCCGTTCCCCGGGGACGGTTTTGCATCGCCCGCCGTTTCTTGACGACGTCTTGGGCTGTCCCTGGGGCCCGGCGAGGGGCCCACAGAGGCCGAAGAAAATGGCAACAGAAGCATCCGTCGTGACCTCATCGCGACGCGAGCACGTCTGGGACATCGGTTCCCCAGAGCACAGATCCCAGCCTCGCACGCACAGGTTCCTGCGCCGGGCGCCCGCCTGGCTCCGTGGCTCCACTTCGCGCCTTTCTCGCCGCGACGCTCCTCCCTCCTCCCTCCTCGTTCTGGGCCTCCCAGGTGTCGGGGGTGGACAGACCTCCTAACAGTGACACGTCGATTAGTGAAATGTCCGTTTTCGGTTCTCGAGAGGGCTCCGCGGCCGTTATTTTCCAGGCTTGCGCCCGCCAGGTTTGGGCCCGAGGTCGTTTTCACTAAACCACGTTTTACTAAAGGGAGGTCTGTCCATCCCCAAAGGTGGGGTCGGAGGATCGCGCCGCATCGCTGATGCATCGGCAATGCGGCTCGATGTGGGGCCCGATTTTCGCTACGCCAGCATCGCCGATGCACCGCCGACTCAGCCGATGAGTCGTCGATGCGTCGGCGATGCATCGGCGATGCGGCGCAATCCCACGGCCCCATCCAGTCGGACCCCATCTGGGAGGCCTCTGTTGGTGTACTACTGATCTCGACCACCCTTCTGATGGCGGCACGTTTCGGACTCTCGGCCCTCTTCTGGGCCAAGAAGAAAGAATGCGGCAGTATGCGCGCGCGTGCCGTGCAGCGCGCGAGCAAGGCAGCAGCAGGTCAAAGTCCGCAGGGTGGGACAGCACGAAGATATAACATTCAAGGGCTAAGAACATAACAGAGGATGGCAACGCACGCTGTGGATTTCGTTTGCATCGTTTTTCCCTGAACAGCTCGCTTGCTTTTTCCCTGAACAGTTTCCCGGAGGACGACGACGACGACGACGACGACAAGGAGAATGAGGGCGGCGAGCGCGAGGAGGCGCGGCGATGGCTCAAGCCATTTTGGCTCAAGCCATTCTGGCCCAAGGGTTCGCAGCAGCACTGCGAACGCGCAGCCTTCCTGTGCATCCTTTCGCGGGCGTTTCGCTCCCTCTGGGGTGCCCTTCAGTGTCGGGAGTACAGCGCCATGGCGTGGAGTACGGTCAAGCCCAGGAGGTTCTGTAAATCGTGCATCCATCCGTGACAAAACGGGGAAGCCGTGGATCAATGGGAGCGGGCGCACATCTGTGCGCTGTGCGGGTTGCATAAGGGAGTCTGTTTCGGATCGAATGCAGTCCCGCACAATCCTTCGGTTTCTTCGCGGCGAGGGCGGCGGCGACGACGACGACGACGACGACGACGACGACGACGACGAGGATGACGTCGACGACGGGTGTGACGACGATGACGCGACGAGGGGGAGGAGGACGACGGCGAGGACGGCGACGGCGAGGACGCCGACGACGAGGGTGACGACGACGACGACGACGACGAGGACGAGGACGAGAACGAGGACGATGACGAGGACGACAGACGAGTACGAGGATAACGAGGGCGGCGTGGGCGAGGAGCGCCGAGGACGACGACGAGGACGACGACGACGACGACGACGACGACGACGACGACGACGAGGACGACGACGACGACGACGACGACGACGACGACGACGACGACGACGACCACGACGACGACGACGACGACGGCGACGGCGACGGCGACGGCGACGGCGACGGCGACGACGACGGCGACGGCGACGGCGACGGCGACGACGACGACGACGTGGACGACGAAGGGCGACGGCGAGGACGACGACGAGGACGACGGCAACGGCGACGGCGACGACGACGACGACGACGTGGACGACGAAGGGCGACGGCGAGGACGACGACGAGGACGACGAGGGCGGCGAGCACGGCGAGGCGCGGCGACCACGAGGGCGGTGAGGGCGGAGGAGCGGCGAGGAGGCGCCGCAGGCTGCGCCGCGGGCGCGCCCGGCGGCTCCGCGAGCTCCTGGCTGTTGCCGCTGGGCGGCGTGCACGCCGCGGTCGCGCCGGCGCCCCGCTCCCCCTCCTCCTCCCTCCTCCTCCTCCTCCTCCTCCTCCTCCTCCTCCTCCTCCTCCTCCTCTCTTCCTCATCCTTTTCCTCCTCCTCCTCCTCTTCCCTCCTCCTCCTCCTCCTCCTCCTCCTCCTCCTCCTCGCTCCTCCTCGCTCCTCCTCCTCCCCTCGGTCGGTGGCCACATGCGAACCCTGCAGTGGGGGCCACTGCACAAGAAGCCTTCCACAAGAGACCCAACCTTGAGAACCCAGGATGTCCTTCGATTTTTGGCGTGGGGACGTCACCCTTTCCATAGCAAAAACATCGAAACCCAAGAAACCCAGGGCACCCTAGAGGCAAGCAGGGTGTTTCTTGGCATGGGCCTCTACTGTACCCACACCCCCCGCGATTTCTAAGAGGGGGTGGGGGTTCATTTCGTTCGGGAGGTCCCGAGCGCAGCGAACCTCCACATCCCCCTTAGAGGGGGGGGGTAGGGTTCACATGTGGCCACCTACTCGGGCTCGCCGCCCTCCGCTCGATTGCAATCTGTCTGGGAGCGCAGCGTGGCCGGCGGAAGTGAAAAGTTGCCCTCCGAGATTTGGGTTCAGGGTTTCCGGAGCCCGCCGCTTCCTGTCCGCAGCGCCAGCGGTCGCCGACGCGTGCGAAGAGCTGGCAGGGCGCGCCGCGCCATGGGGCACTCCCAGACCGACGGGAGGAGAGGAGGGCGGCCGCCGAGGAGGGAGCGGGGAGGAGGCCTCAGAAACAGGGAGTCCTGAAGAGCGCGCAGGGGGCCTCAGGCACCGGGGAAGCCTGGAGATCCGAGAGGTGCAATTGGGTCCTTCTGGGCGCCTCCGAGACGGGCCTCGGCGAACAGCTGGTCCTGGGGAATGGGTCGAGGCATCCAGGGGTCGACGCTGTGGAAAAGTCCAGGGCGTCCACGACCCCGAGTTGTAGCCCTCGGGGGCCACTCTCGGGCCCCGGGGCCAGCAGGAGCGGATCATGGGCGAGAGCGGCCCCCAGGGGAAGCGGTCGGGACGTTTGAGGCCGCGGATTGGAAAATACAGATCGGCGGATGCCAGGGGCCCCGCTGTTTCCTCGGATCTCACCGCCCAACAAACCACCCCAACCCGGCCCGAAGGCCCCGATGTGGCCTCCCTTTCCAGTGGAGGGGTTCGGGGAGCATGGGGAGGAACACATATAAACCCGTAATTACCCCCCCAACCCGGAATTCGGGTCTTCGGGTTGGGTTGGGGGGGGCCTGGTAGGTAGTCAGGATCGAGGGCGCCCCTTGAGACCCAGGCGTTGAAATTTCGTCACCTGGGGCGTTTTCTCCTGGTCTGGGGCCCGGGGGCCATCACGCAGGAGGACGGGGTCTGGGATTCCGGGCGCAACTCCTCGCGACGTCGCAGTTCTTGTGCAGCGCCGTGTCTCAGGGCAGGCCCATTCTTCTTCGAGGTCCCTCGGGGCTCTCCTGCCTCGGGATGCGCCCCAGCAGCTGCGGGGGGAAGCTGGCATTGTCTTCTCTGGCGGAAGCGCAGACGTGCGGCGGCGTCAGTCCGCCGGCAGAGAGCGGCGGAAGCGGAAGCGATGCGTGCGGCAGAGGGCGGCGGAAGCGGAGGCGATGCGTGGCAGAGTTGGGGCGGATGCCACAGAAGCGTGTCCGACGTGCTCCTCTCGGTTCCCGAGGGTTCTCCAGGCCTCCCCGCCGCGCCGCCTCGGGGTTTCGGGCTCGAGGCTCGAGGGTCCGACGGCTCTCGGCTCTTTCTCAAAACCCTCGGGAGCCTTCCCCGCTGCTGCGCCTCGCCACGGCGGCGTGCCGGGGCTGCCGGGGTCGTCCCGAGCGGCCGCGGGAGGCCCGAGGCGGCATGACCATCCCAGCAGCTGGAGGGATGGAGGGCTCCGGCTGCGCGCAGGAGTGGCCCTCCGTGCCTCCGTTGGAGTGGCCTCTGGTGCGGGCCCACGTGGCGTCGCCCGACCTTGCGCGCTCGGGTGTGGCCACCCCTGCGCCAGCCCCTCTCCCATCGGGGAAACGTAAGACTCGAGTACGCCGGAACTCGGGCTTGCCGACTTTTTTTTGACGAGCGCGTCCTGGATTTTGACGGTCCCGTTTTCGTGGGATGTCTGCAGCGGGGGCCCGCGTCAAATTTCGGATTGGGTTTCGTCATTTTTATGATGGCCCCGTCAGGCCAACCCGAGTCCCCCGTACCCGAGTCTTACGTCTCCCCGATCCCGGAGCCGCGCACCAAGGGTCACTCCCGCACGGGGTGGTCATTCCTGCACGTGGCCGATGGGCTTCCTCGGCACGCCTGGTCTGTAGCCCTCGGTTCCTTCCACACCTGCCCTCCTCGGCCCCATTCGTGCCTGCACGCCTGCCCTCGGCGGCCGCTGCACACCTCCAGGCCTGCGAGGGATTGACCTCTTCGCTCGGCCACTGGGTGGCCGCTTCTGGGCCCGAGGGGACCTCCGAGGGCAGTGGTGGAGACTGCCGCGGCCGCGGCTCGGAAAGCCGCCCATCGTCGGACATCCTGGCCGCGCCCCCCCCCCCCCCCCCGCGCCAGGTGCCCCTGCTGGCAGACTGGCGCATCGTGGCCGGCTACGCGCCGCCGCCCTCGCACGAGGCCGCCGCGGCTGCGGCTGCCGCTGCCGCTGCTGCTCCTTCTACGCCTCCCCCTCCCCCTGCTGCTCTCCTCCTCCCCCTCCCCCTCCCCCTGCGCTTTCTCCTCCCCCTCCCCTCTTTCCTCGCCCTCCTTCCCCTCCTCCTCCTCATCCTCCTTCTCCCCCTTCTCATCTTTCCCCTCCCCCTTCTCCTCTTCCCCCTCCTCCCAATCCTCCCCCTCCTCCTCGTCCTTCTCCTCCTGCTCCTCCTCCTTACCGTTCTCCTCCTCCTCCTCCTCCTCCTCCTCCTCCTCCTCCTCCTGGTCTCTCATCAGGTCCCGCCAATCCTGTTGGACTCCCCCCCCACGTCCCGTCAATCCTCCATGACTCCACAGGAGGCTTGACGGACCTGGGCGACTCCTCGTGGACTCCCCCCAGGTCCCGTCAACCCTCCTCCTTTCCTTGGGGTGCGGCCTCCGATGTCGTGTGTGTGTGTGTGTGTCTGGTTGCGTGTGTGTGTGGTTGTGTGTGTGGTTGTGTGTGTGTGTTTGTGTGTGTGCGTGGTTGTGAGTGTGTGGTTGTGTGTGCGCGCTGCGGGGCACAGCCCACGACCAGCTGCTGCGGGCCACCGGGCGCGTCGGCTCGGGCAGCGCCAAGCGTGTCGCCCGCGCTGCCATCGGTCCTCGGGGGGCCCGCCGCCTCGCGCGCGGCGCTCGGCCGCAGCGCGGTCGGCCAAGGCGACCGACGCCGCACGCGCGGCGCCCTCCTCCTCCTCCTCCTCCTCCTCCTCCTCCTCCTCCTCCTTCTCCTCCTCCTCCTGCTCGCCGCGCCCCGCGCCGCGTGCCACAATTACCTTGCCACGCGCCGTGCCGTGCGTCGCACACGCCTCCTCCCGCAGAGTTGCCCGCCGGCGACGGTGCCACGGAGATCGTGGGAAGAGGCATGGGAACCATGACCACGATGTCGCGGGATCTCGTCGATGCGATCTTGGACTTGGTACATGTCGGCCGGTCGTCTACTCGCGAGGATGCTCCACGCAATGGTGCTGACCAAGATGGGCGGCGACCAAAATCGTCACGACGCTTCTGCGTTCAGTCTTGGTCATGTCATGGCCCCCGCTTTCTTCCCCTCAAGGACGGGACACGCGTGGCCAGCTTTTCCTTGGGCCGCTGAAGTTGGGGTTCGGATGTGGGGGTCGCTTGCGTCGTGGGAAGGGGCGCTTGAGGACACGCGTGACGACCTTTTCCCTGGGCCCCAGAATTTGGGATTGGGAGGTGGCGTTGCGTCGTTCGTGCAGCTCGGTGAGGTGTCCAGCGAGGTTCCCAGTCCGAAGAATGGCAGCCCTTTTTTGTGTATCTCTTGCATAAGTGCTGACTCCTGGTCACGAGCGTAGAGGACGTCTCAGGTGAGAGCCCCATCCTGAAAAGGAGCCGCCCTCCTTGCGTGCAGCTGCAGCATCTGCTCAAGCTTCTGGGCTTCAAGTCTGGAAACGTCTTACGCGAACGCCGAGTTTGAGAAGCATCCGCTCTCCACCTGCACAGCTGTTGCATCGGTTCAAGCCTCTGAGCTGTGAAGCTCAAGAAACCCCGCGCGACAGCAACAAGTTAAAAAGAAACCGCCCATCATCCCTGTATCCGCCTCGGTTTGCTCAAATCGCGGCTCTGGGGCGATAGCTCCATTGTGAAGACGGCCCGCCCTTCATCCTTTGAAGGTGCTGCAAACTTTCAAGACGAATGTGCGCCGAGCCGCCCTCCAGCCTCTGAACTGCTGCACACTGTTGAGACGAATGTGCGCGGCGCTGAGACGAGAGCTCCATTTTGAAAACGAGCCCCCTCAATCCTATCAGCTGTCGCACACCTTGAGACGAATGTGTACGGCGCTGATGCGAGAGCTCCGTTTTGAAAACGGCCCTCTCTCAATCCTTCCTCCCTCCCCCTCGCGGGTGGGGGCCAAAACATGGAAGGGGGAAATTCCGCACGAAACTGGCGTTTTGTATGGAATTTCCCCCTCCCCTGTTTTTGGGCTTGCTCCCGGGGGTCGCCGCCTCTGCTCTGCTCGGTCGCATTTCGCAGCGCCGCTCGCTTGATATTACTAGTTGTATTTGACATCTCGGGTAGCCCAGCCCGCCTCGCTATGATACGGATCCGGGGTATTTTTGTAGCATTGTTGTCCGTTGTCGCCTGCCTCTCCCTTTGCTTTCTATCGCTTCGCTTGCACTGCAGCGGATATGTGGGCGCCCAGACTGCCGAGCAGTCGGGCGATGACCTCTGCGGTTTAAAAGCCAGCCCCACTGCCCAGTGTTCCAGTCCCAGGGTACGCGGCTCGCCTATTGCAGTTTGGCTTGAACGCTGCTCCCGGCTTGTGGCTGGTCTCTCTCGCCCTTCCTCCTCCTCCCTCTCTTCTCCACCCGGTCTTACCGATACTATTTTTGGGGTGGGTGGTACCTTCCCGCACTCGCACGATTCTTGCTGGGGGCCGCTCTCCGAAACAGTGGCGATAACCAGCGCTCAGTGTGTTGGCTCCGTTTGTGCAGTTTTCCTCCCTCCCTCTTTGTTGTCCTTTTCTTCTCCTCTGGCCTTGTTTCGCCCGCTCGCCTGCCGAGTTTTTGTTGCTCCGCCGTCGGTCTGCGACCATTTGGGTTGTTGCCACGGGAGGGTGCTCGCCAACCGCCGTCCGAGGCCTCAAGCTCACCTGGGGCACCAGAGATCTCTCAGGGGCCTGAGTAGGAAGAAAAAATATTGCAAGACGACTGTGCGCGGCGCTGACGCGAGAGCTCCATTCGAAGGCGGCCCGCCCTCCATTTTTTTACCTGCTGCAAATTGCAAGTTTCAGCGGAAGCCTCGGGCGACGCGCCCGATCCGCCCTACCCACATCTGGAGGTGCGGCAGGAAAGAGTTACAGAGTAGCTCGAAGGAGGATGTGGAGGAGGCAGCTGCTGGGGAAGGAGGAGGAAGAGGTGAAGAAGGCGGAGTGGGATGAGGAGGAGGTGGTGGAGGAAGACACACAGGCGAGAGAGAGCCCCCACCCCTGTCCCGCGCGCCGCAGCCGACAGGCGCGCGCGAGGGCGCCGACCCCCGAGATGAGGCTGGCGGGCTGGGACGGCTCCAGCGTCGTCCTGGTGGGCCGGCCGCGGCCGCGCGGGGACGCCGGACGACGGCCCATCCCGACGCCGCTGGCAACGGCGACGGCCGCCGCAGGGTGCCGACGCCGACCACGACGCCGCCGCCGCCGCCGCCGCCGTCCGTCGCCGCCTGCGGCCGCGACGGCCGCAGCCGACGCCGCCGACGACAGCCCATGCCGACGCCCGCCGCCGGCCGGCGGGCGGCGACGGCCTGCGGCGTCGACGGCCGGCGGCGGCGACGGGCGACGGCGGCGGCGGCAAGGGACGCCGTCGCCGTCGGTGCCTCCGCTTCGCAGGTCTTCGGGCGTTGCCGCGGGCCCTCGGCCGCGCCACGCCCAGGGCGCAGCTCGAGAGAACCGGGCCATTGTGGGGCGACGGCGGCGGCGACGGCGTCGGCGGCGACGGCGGCGACGGCGGCGGCGGCGGCGACGTTGACGGCGGCGACGGCGCGGCGGCGGCGACGGCGACGGCGACGGCAGCGGCGACGACGATCGGATGAGGGCCAGTGAAGGCCACGGCGGCTCCCCCGCCAGGCTCGCATCCGCGCAAAAATTCGGTCCCTGGACCCCTCCCGGGGTCCACCCCGGCCTCTTCGAGGCAGGTCCACCCGCGGCGGCGAGACGCCTGCAGGGAGCCGTCAAAAGGACGAAGCCGCCAGGGAGGGCAGCCGCTGTCTCGAGTGGCCCCCCTCAGAGGCGGCGGCGGCGGCGACGCCGGCGGCGACGACGGCGGCGACGACGGCGGCGACGACGACGGAGGCGATGACGACGGCGACGACGGCGACGGCGAAGACGGCGACGACGCCGTGACCGACACCGACGATGTGACGAACGACGACTACGACGACTATGACACCGACGACGACGAGACGACCAGGAGGACCAGGACGACGACGACGACGATGACGACGACGACGATGACGACGACGGCGACGGCGACGGCGACGGCGACGGCGCGACGCCCGCGCGGGCACCGCGCTCACCTCCGAGCCAGGCGGGTCTGCGTTGGGACGAGGGCGCCGGCAACTGGTCGCTGAGGCCGCGCCTGGAGGCGCGCTGGGCGGCCTCTGTTGTTGTCTGCTGCCGTCGGTCGTCGGTCGTTGTCGGTCGTCGTTCGTCGGTTGTCGGTCGGCTGTCGCCGTCTGTCGTCGTCGCCGTCCGTCGACAGTCGTCCGTCGTCCGTCTTTTTCGTCCGTCGTCTCCGTCCGTCGTCCGTCGGTCGTCGTCATCGCCATCGTCGACGGTCGTCGTCGTTTGTCGTCGCCTCTGTCACCATCGTCGTGGTCGTCCTTGTTGTCCGAAGTCGTTCGCTATTGTCTGTCGCCGTCTGTCGTCGTCGTCGTCGTTGTCGTCGTTTTCGTCGTCTTCGTCGTCTTCGTTCGTCGTCGTCGTCGTCGTCGTCGTCGCCGCAGTCGTCGTCATCGTCCTTCTCTTCGTCGTCTTCGTCGGGGTCGCGATCGTCGCCATCGTCGTCGTCATCATCGTCGCCATTGTCGTCGTCATCGTCGTCGTCGTCGTCGCGCTCCGTCGTCGTCGTCGTCGTCGTCGTCTGTCGTCTGGCGTCCGTTGTCCGTCGTCCGTCGTTCGTCTTCGTCGTCCGTCGTCCGTCGGCGTCATTGTCGTCGTCGACGATCGTCGTCGTCGGTCGTCGCACTCGTCGTCGTTGTCGTCGTTTTTGTCCGTCGTCGTCCGTTGTTGTCTGTCGTCTTCGTCCGACGTCGTCGTCGCCGTCGTCGTCCGTCGTCGTCATCGTCGTCCAACGTCGCCGTCGTCGTCCTCGTCGCCGTCGTCGTCCGCAGTCCGTCGTCCGTCGTTGTCGTCCGTCGACCGCCGTCTGTCGTCGTTGGTTGTCGTCATCGTCGTCGTCGTCGACGGTCGTCGTTATCGGTCGTCGCCGTAATCGTCGGCGTCGTTTCTGTTCGTCGTGGTCCGTTGTTGTGTGTCGCCGTTATCGTCGGCATCGTCGTCGTCTGTCGTCCGTCGTCCAACGTCGTCGTCGTCCGTCGTCCGTCGTCGCCGTCGTCCGTCGTCCGTCGTCCATCGTTGTCGTCCGTCGTCCGTCGTCTGTCGTCGTCGGTCGTCGTCATTGTCGTCGTCGACGGTCGTCGTCGTCGGTCGTCGCCGCCGTCGTCGTTGTCATCGTTTTTGTCCGTCGTCGTCCGATGTTCTCTGTCGCCGTCGTCGTCGTCTTCTTCGTCTTCCCTTGTCGTCGTCGTCTTCCGTCGTCATCTGTCGTCGTCGTCGTCGTCCGTCGTCGTCGTCGTCTTCATCGTCGTCGCCGTCTGTCGTCGTCTGTCTGTCGTCGTCGTCCGTCGTCGTTGTCGTCGTCGTCGTCCGTCGTCGCCGTCGCCGTCGCCGTCGCCGTCGCCGTCGCCGTCGTCGTCGTCGTCGTCGTCGTCGTCGTCGTCGTCGTCGTCGTCGTCGTCTGTCTTCGTCGTTCGTCGTCGTCGTTCGTCGTCCGTCGCTGCCGTAGTCGTCGTCGTTGTCCGTCGTTTTCGTCGTCATCGTTGTCGTCTGTCGTTCGTCTTCCGTCGTCGCCGTCCGTCGTCCGTCGTCGTCGTCCGTCTTCGTCATCGTCGCTGTCGTCGTCGTCCGCCGTCGTCGTCGTAGTCGTCGTCGTCGTCCGTCGT